>VYXD01014925.1:0-82242 GCA_013397195.1 Hylia prasina | reverse complement strand
GAGCCCGGGAAGGGCTGGGGGCGTGCGGGGGGTGTGGATCAGCTCCTGCCCCGCTCCCGCCCCTTCGCTGCCGGTGCGAAAATTACGCACTGGGGGCTGATATGCGTCAGCGCTTCGCAATCACCAGGATTTTCTTCCTGGAACATCTATTTTTGTTGGTTGCGGGTTTTATTTTGGCTCGGGTTTGGTGTGGGGTTTTTTTGTTGTTGTGGGGGTTTTTTTCCCCCTNTAAATACAAACAGTGAATGTCACTTGGCAGCTATTGATGATGAAACTGCCCTTATGTGGTCATGCAGACATGCTTTTTTTTTTTTTTTTTTTTTTTTTTTTTTTTTTTTTTTTTAAAAGAGGTTTTGTAATGTACTTTTCTGACCTGTATGGATAGCCAAGATCTATGGTCCTTTAGGGTATTTTTCTCTACAAGAAGAGAACGGATGATAGAATTCAATATTTCTGTGTTGCAATATTTACAGAAAATTTGCAAAGCCTCATTTGCCCAAACACCATAGGACGTGAACAGAAGAGGGCTTGTTTGTCTGTTTTCTGCTTTTCCAATTCTATTTCTTACTGGGTAGCATTCTGTTTGAAAATCTATTTGTTCTATCTATTTTTTTTTTTTCCCCTAGGCAGGTTACTCTACCCACTTTTTCTGTTCTTTTCTGAATGCTCTTGAAGGCTGTCCCCCGGCAAAATCATTCCAGTCATTCAGCTGTCCCCTTTGCCTTAAAATTCATTTGGCTTTTTGCCTTTGTTTCACATGGCCTTTGCATCTGCTTTAGGTAGTAGCTTTTTCCCCTCTGACCTTTAAAAAAACAAACAAACAAACAAACAAACAAAAAACTGCAACGCTTCAGAAGGTTGCCTAACTTCATCATTTATCTTGACATCAGGATAATTTTCCTAACAGCAGGGGAAATGCAATTCTGGAGTAGACTGTCAAGGGATTTTTATAGAGTCCCTATCACTGGAGGGATTTTAAGCTGTGCAAGTATTGCTCAGGAATGACACAAGTACACTTGTCCTGACTCAGGCCGGTGTGATAGTCTAGATGATCTCATGTTTACTTCCAGTCCTGTTTTTTTGGATTTCTGTGATACATACACCTATAAATAGCTCCAGGATTATTACTGTTGAAAGAGAAAAGAGCAATCTTCTCTTTCTCTCCCTCTCTCTATTATTATTTTTTCTTTTCTTTTTCCATCTTCTAATTTAACTGTGCAAAATAAAGAGTGTAAAACTGTGATCATCACTTAGTCTTAGTGTTTGGGGTACGCTGTTGGTGCAATTCTTATTCATGCAGGACGTTTGCTGCTCTCATTTCTGCATGCACAAGACCACCAGGAACATGGAGAGACATTTGGGGAAACAGAGACAGTGGTGAGGAAAATCTTGCCTGCTTTTCTCAGTACACCTTCAGTGGAAGTTTTCTGTGAATAAGGTGAGGAAGGCCTGCCCTCAGAGTAAGCTGACTGCTTTCAAGGAAAATTATCATCTATTTGCATTATTTAGACAGCATCTGGGAAACTCACTGGAGCCTCAGGCTTCCATTGTGCTACACACTGTGTAGACGGGTAATTAATGGTGGGCCTCCTGTTTTGTTTAATGTATATATTGTACATATGCAATAACTTGAGGAGGATTGCAGTGTGGGGAGGCAAATGCAATTCTGCAGTCCCGTGAACGCTGTGGCTGACAAGCAGCAGCTTCAGCTCACCTGTTTCCTAACTAATGGACACTGCAGGCATATTCAGCATGTAAAGAACTACAAAGTGTCAGCCTTCCATATTTTGATGGGCTTATATGCATGAGGGAAGCACAAAGGCAACACATGTCCTGAGGGAAGGTGTGGAGGATCTTTTTTTAAAATATATTTTTGGAAGCATGTTTTTTCAGGTATGCAGATTAAGTGCAACTATTAATTTCAGGAAGGTTGATGATCACAAAAAGATGAGTACAGAACTCTTGGCACCAGAAATATATGCAATTTCATGTGCTTGTGAGGGAGGCTGAATAAAACCTCCTCCCAGTTCTTGGGCATCAAGACTCAAGCACTTCACCCATGCTAGAGACTCTCATGGATTGTGAGGCATAAGAAGGAAAACTGGGCATGTCCAAGATACTTGTTCTATCAAGCACTACCATGGTTGGAGGCAATCTTCATGTTTAATAATAATAACAACTTGATTAAAAAGTTAATGTCAAGTAATTTCCACAAAAAGGAAAAAGAAAAGATTCTTGCCTATTCTGCTGAGTGCTCATGGACGCAAAATGAAATGGTCACTTAATGTTTTTAAATATTCATGTGAACATGACATGTTTATTACTAAAGTGTGAGACCACAAAATGAAATACAAGTGAAGAGTGTGCTTTCAGTTAAACTGCTGATTAAGCAAAGGAACAGCATATGTAACAGCATATGTAACATAGAAGAGAATGAGGTAATCATGGCACATGAACATGTTTTTAATTTCATCCGTTGCACTTAATCATACAATAAGGGAATGTTTCTGGGTGTCTTGCTTCATTCCTACGCACTTCTTTTTTGAGAGACCCTTTACTGACTTGTAAAAACTTTCAAGGTTACAGAAGTAGATTTTTAAAGATGAGTAACTCCAAATGCAGACATTGCAAGAGCAGCTGTCACCTCTTGAATGCAGCTGGTATGGAAGTGGATCAGTGAGCTAAGATTCAGTTCACTACCTTGCAGTGACCAAAGCAAAGCAAACCTTTTCTTCAGCTGACGTTGTATAAGGACCTGAAAGATGCCTTAGAAATGCAGCCTCCTCGGGGTATCTTTTTCTTACACCCTCCAGTGAGCTGAAAGGACCTTTCATTTCTGGTACAAAGTGTTCTGAGTTTGTTTGCTGACAAAAACCTCTGTCCCAACTAAATTGAACCTGGTGAGAGATCCCGGGGCTGCACTGCAGTTTCGTCTTTGGTTTACCCTTGCCAGCATTTATTTACAGACGTCTCCTCTGCAACTATTTCCTGAGAAGGTGTTATTCTTTGTAATAAAATGACAGTTTTTCTTTGTTTAGGAATGGATAAATACAACCAGTGTTCTAAAAATGTAACTATCACACTGGTATAAATTAAACAGATACAATTTATAGACTGTGGAAAGATAAGATAGTTTTAAAGCCAGTGGTTGGCTGTAAAGTTGTTAATTGAACATTTGCTGAAAAATGCCTATGGGGAAGTGATCTGGTTATTCTTGCAGGATAGTCGAGTTTAAAAACAACAGTTGTTGGCTATATTTAAAGAAATACTTACAAGTTAAAAATCACAGTCTCTAAAACATTTGCATTTGGAGACATCCTTACATTACCAATCCTTTAGGCAGGTAATATTGAAATAATCTTACTACACCTTTTAATGACTTGTTTTGTTGATTTAGGTGGGGGTTTTTTTCTTTTCTTATTTTTTTTCCTTTCAGATTGAAAAAAAAATAGTGGGTTTTCCTGTTTCTCAGTTTTGAAGGCTCTCTGTAAATAATTAATTTTCATTTTCTTTTTTCAAGTGCAGGTTCAACTCTGTAACCACATTTCACACACAAATCAAATTAATATACTACTTTAAAAATTGCCTCCACTTGGATTTTACTATTTGGAAAAACCTGAATATCTTACAAACCAGTCGCTGACTCACAGAATTACAATGTGATTAAGGCTGGAACAGATCACTTGAGGTCATCTGGACCAACCTCCCTGTTCAAACAGGGTACCCTAGAGAGTGCTGCTCAAGATTGTGTCCACATGTCTCGTGAGTATCTGGTGGACAGGAGACTCCACAATCTCTCTGAGAAACCTGTTCCAGTACTTTGTCACCTGCACAGTAAAGAAGTTCTTCCCTATCTTCATGTGGAACGTCCTTGTGTTTCTGGATTCCTGTGTTTCAGTTCCCTCTGAATTGTTTCAGCCAGACTGAGGAGCACATATCAATTGACAAGGCTCCCTTCTGTTTGAAAATGACCTCATAGAACTGACAATATTATATCTGAAGTTCATCAGTTTCAGTAGATTAATTTCTGTCCCTCATTATAAACTTTAAGTGCTGAATAGATGTCCTAGTTTTTCTTGCAGGTGCTGAGGAAGGGGCAGAGCTAGGTTGCTATTCTATACCATGCACATCCTCTCTGGGGAGAGTAGCTTGGGGGGGAAGAAAAGGGGAACACACCCTGGAAGCAGGGCCATTTTGTTCCATTTCTTCCTCGGGAAGCTGCCAGGACCAACCCTGCAGACTTTGTCCCTCTCTCATTGCCTCCCATCCCTTCCCATCCCTCGGGAAGAATGCAGCTGCAGGTGGCAAACAGCGCGGAGCCCAGCAGAGCACACAGGCTGCAGTGCTGGTGTGGGAATGGAGAAGCGGAGCCATGCCTGAACTGAGCCTGAGCTGAGCCTGAACTGAGCCTGAGCTGAGCCTCAGCTGGGCCTGAGCTGAGCCTGAGCCTGAGCCTGAGCCTGAGCCTGAGCCTGAGCTGAGCCTCAGCCAGGCCTGAGCTGGGCCTGAGTTGGAGTTGAGCCTGAGCTGGGCCTGAGCTGAGCCTGAGCTTCAGCCTGAGCCTGATCTGGGCCTGAGCCTGAGCTGGGCCTGAGCCGAGCCTGAGCTGAGCCTGAGCCCAAGCCCAGCCGATCCCAAGCCGAGAGCAGAGGAGCCGAGCTGAACACTGCCGAACACAACCGAGCCAGCAGCCCAGGGAGAGGGTGGCACAGTGCAGGTGATCCAGCTCTTTGGGTGTTTGTCCTTCACTTTTTCGTTGTCCTGGGCTCCAGGACAGGGAATGCCAGCAGTGGAGAGTGTTTGCCGTCTTATCTTTGTCTCGGCAGCCATGCAGAACTGAGTCGAGGTGGTGAACATCTCTGTGTGTAAAGCACCTTTCCCTTTGTACACTTTTGTTATTAATGCTTTTGCTATTATTGCGCATTTCTTATTCCACGCCTGTTGGGTCTTGATAAATTGTTATCTCAACATATAGTCTCTTCCTTTGTTCCTCTCTCACTGGAGCAGAGGCAGGGGGAAGGAGAGCAGATTATTTAGAGTTTAATTCCCACCTGGTTTTAAACCACCAGAGTAGATGGGGTATATTACAGAAATGCAGCAGCTGTATTCTGCATTTCTAGAAGAGATGTTGTATCTGAAGAAAACCATCACAATCCACAAGACGTATTTTCTCTCAACAACCTCATTCTACTTTATTGTTTTTCTGGGATAATTTTTTTTTCCAGGCTTAACAAGTCACTTAAGAATAGATATTCATGATGTAAGTTGTATTTATTATAGCAGCATGAATTTTAAAGCCAGCTATGGAGGTTTCAGATATGATGTCCTCTGCAGCAGAAACAACTTGTGATCAAACTCGATTATATTTAAGTCTTCCTATATAGCCCTTGAGGGGCCATCAGGTTATATCCATAAGTGATGGGATAAGTCAAGAGATGCTGTAAACTTGACTGGATTTGCTGTCCCTGCACGTTTGGTGAGGTGGTGTTCATCTCAGCTAACCGCAGCTATCTAAAAGTTCAATGATTAATGCATTTTAGCCTCTAGAGTTCCTCCAAAGTAATGAAGGGAGGGTTGTTAATCCTTTCTTCAGGTAGTTCTGAAGTTTAAGCATAGTGAATCTGATTAATGTGTATTTTAATAATGGAGGAGATAATGCATAGACATATTATGTAGGTGTTGATTCCTACAATTGCAACTACTAATTCAAAGTTTTTACAAATAATTAAAGCATTAACTTTGTACCAGGAAGTTTATGTCCAGACAGATATCATCCCCTCTCACCATGACACACTTCATCTTCTTGCCAGTTAGGGCATTTTTAGAGCTTCTGTAACATAAAACCCTGATGGACTCAGCATTGTGTGCTCTGCTCACTTAACAAATGCATTCAGCTTAATTTGAAATACTCATGTTCAGTTGTATACAGTTTTGGTGTCAGCAATCTCAAAACAATGCATTTTAAAAGGTGTGACATATTTCCATTAGAGAATAACTTTCCCATTTGCTGTAAAGGGACTCTAGAGAACTAGCTAACACTTACCCCCCCCTCTTTTACAAGGCCAAGATGAATATATTTGATTGCTTGCCTGCCTGGATACAATGTGACCACTTTGGAATTTATTGGAAATTTTCAGAAAACATTTTAGGCATTATGGAGCACAGCACAAATGATTTTCCTGAAAATCAGGAAACTGGAAAACATTTGTACTTTAAGGTTACTCATTGCTCTCCAAATGCTATGTGACATCTGTGGGACAGATGTTTTGCCAGCGAGGAAAGCCGGTGAGAGCAAAATATAGACATTTCATTTTTTCCCTCTCTCTTCTCACAGATGGTTTGTTGATGATGGTAGAGAAAGAAGGAAGACACCAGCTGTTGGGTCATTGTTTTATAAAGGGTAGAATTACAGGCTATTTAGAAGAGGGATTAAAAACAGAAACCCGCAATATCCTTGATGGTGAAGATGCTGAGGGGCAGGGATGTTGTTCATCAGTGTTTTATTTATAACCTATCCATTTTATCCCTTTTCATCTTTATTGATCTTCACACTCTATATGAATATCAGCAATGATTAGATTAGATTAGATTAGATTAGGTGATTTTTTGACTCCTGCACTCTCCCAGCACCAATATCAGTCCTGCCCCACGTTTGCCTTTCGGTTCCCAGTCTGTCGAATCTCATGCATTAACAACGAGATTAGTACATTTGCTCTTGCCTGACTTCTCTCCATTTGGCCAACACTGAAATTTTTGCTGCAGGCTCTTCTGTTCCATGAACTGGTATATTAGAGGGTTATGTGTCAGATCAGAGGGAAAAGGCTGCAGGACTCTAAGGTAGTGAGTCACCAACACAGGCATATACCCCCCACACCTCAGGATACTTTGCATCCCAAGGTGTGTGAGGTGTATGCCTGTGTTGCAGGGCAGTGTGAGGGCTGCTCCCTCACATGACCTGATGCACCGGTCTGATTCCCCATCATATTATCAGCCATTATTTCTGTCTTATCCACAGACACTGACTAATACCAAGAGATATGCATCTCCCCATTTTTTTTTCTCTACAGCTTCACCTCTGCTTCCCTTCAGCAGCTTACTGAGCTCTACCACCCACTGAGCTCTACCAGGTTACTGAATGCCAAGCAGTTTCTTCAAACTTCAGGTTTGACTCCATACAGAAAAGAAACTTAAATATTGAGTGTCCCCTTTTCCTGCTTCATGGTTTCCATCTTAAACCCTGGCCTTGGAGACTGGAGAGGACTAAGAGATCAGGGTCCCTTGGCTGGCTGAATGCAATCTCTTTAGCTTCTCAAATCCCCATCAAACTTCTCTCATATATGCTCTCACCTTTCCGAACTACAACAGTGGGGTGAGACCTGCAGAGAATCTGTCTTTATCATCTTTCCCTTTATAAACATGTCAGGAAGGAAAACAAGGAATGGGAAATTAGTGTCTTTCTCTGGTGTTCCTGGGAAGGAGAGACTGGAGGAAGCAGGGTAACTGTGGATGGTGTACGTGTGTGTATGTATGTGCCACAGACAGCTCTGTCCTTCCATGCCAGTGGTGTTTGCCCAGGGAGGGACCCAGAAAGAATTCCAACTCTTACGCAGCAAATCCCTGGGGACCAGAATACAGGAAAATAAGCAGAACACAGTCAGGGTAGGTTTCACAGTAAAAATCTTGAAAATTTCATCACAGCCTCAAGCTTCTTGATTCACTCTGAGACTTGTTTTGTACTTACTGAAATAAATTAAAAAAAAAAAAAAAAACAAACAAAAACCACCAACACACACACAAAAAAAACCCCAAAACAAACAAACAAAAAAAACCACCCCAAAACAAAAACAAACAAAAAAACACACCCCCAAACCATCACAAGGCCTAGCAAAGTTGTGCAATTTTATTTACCAATAATGTAGCCAAAGTCTGGTTTCCCCAAACACAACAAGGAAAAACTCCCTGCTGTTCTTCTTGTGCCTTATTTATGCAGACATACATAACCCCTGCTAACTATTTCTTCATCTGCTGTGTTTGCAATATATCCCAGGGAAACTGTTTGGTTTGTGTAGTCCAAAACAGAGTAATATGTGTTTGTGGGGTGGTAGCTTTCATTGCTTCTGTCTTTCTCTATAGAGACCTTAATTTGGTCTGACTACAACAGCCATAAGATCAGTTCTCACCCCTTCCAGTGTAAAACCATGGATCACATTAACCAACTTAGTGCTCTTTTGCACTACAAGATTAACCATCAACCACTGCCTACCCATTTTTAGACCCTCTACACTCAGTCCTGCAAGTGTAATCTTTGTGTTCTCCTCCCAAAACAGCTGTTAAGTGGCAATATATATACCCATATAATTTCTACTTAGCTACAAATGTCTTAATCACTTCCAGTTTGTAACCTCATAATTTCTGTCCTCTTGCCATTTGCAGAACTTAGAGATATTATTGCAGTTTATGCCTTTTTTTTTTTTGTCACCCCATAGGTGTCACCCCATAGGTAAACTGATTGAATAACTGTCTAAGGCATGGAAGAATCTCTGCAGCACATTGGTGATACTTGGTAAATTTTAGTTAACAATTGCACATTGAAATTCTGAGTTCTACAGTTTAGTCTCGTTTATTATATGTTGTCTTGGTTTTGTTCTGGTGTAACATTTAATCAGAGTGTCACGTGGTATCAGTGCTTAACAGAAGTCTGAAAGGCATTGTTTTGTCAACATAGTTACCTTTATTAAACAAATCAAATAATCAGAATTCTTATCTCATAAAAGTACTATGCAGTTTGTTTAACTTAACCTGTTTTGCATAAAGCCATGTTGACTGGCAGTAATTATGTTACCATTTTCTATTTCCTTATAGACAGAGTCCCATATCAGCTGTTCCATTCTTTCACACGAAACCAAGGTCAAGTTAACTCGTCTAGAGTTACTGTGGTCATCCTGTTTACGTTGTTGAAATATCAACACTGCAAGATTTTTCCAGGCCTCTTGGACTTCTCCAGTATGCCAAAGCTTTTTGCCAATATAGAACAGTACAAATTGTTTTTAAGATCTTTCAATCAAGTTATGTGGACCTGCCAATTAGAAGAAAAATTAATAGATGTTCTTTACCATCTGCTTTGGAAAATGTCAGAATAGATGATAGTTTGGCAATGCAGACACTGCTTTTCTTTCTAAATGCAAAACAGAAATATTCAATGAATGCTTTTTCTTTTCTCCAATTAGTGATGGAACTATGTCAGCACTAAGATTTCTATTGTGCTAAATAGTTGAAATTCAGAATCAAATAAGGACATATTCCTCTTGTCTTTATCTCTATTTTCATAGATATATTTAGTCTGCATACCAATATACGGCATTTATTAATGTATGAAATTACAACCATTATCTATAATTGTCTTTTAAGCATTCTATTAGCATGTATGTACACACATGTGTGTATATACGCTAATATATTGATGTACTGCTCTATGCAGTAATTATAATACACATAATAATCAGCTCTGAATTCTGTGTGCACATCCTTAATTAGATCACTGCTGTGTACTTCTTGGCATGTGGTTTGAGTGAGAAATCACTTTCACGAGTCAGAACGAAGGATAATGCAGTATTATAATGTGCTTTTCTCTGGGATGAGATTTCAATCTTTAAGTTTCATGGGATCTAGGTCATTGTAGGGAATGTGGAACAAGAGCATTTGTGCATATCATTCCATTAGAAGCCCCTTTTTATAGAGGCAATGTTTCTTTCTTCATAGATATTTATTCTTGGTCACAAAAGTTACATGGGGGGAAAATCATCTCACCTTACTTGATAACATAGATATCCATATCTAAGCTAGTGATTCCCCATGGTGATCATGCCTCTGTCCATAGAGAAAAACAGACATTTTAGAGCTCAATGAACCTGACCTATTTTAGAGACCTACATTAGGATGGTATGAATCATGCCTTAAAGTGTTTTTTCTTTCTCCATTTTTCCCCCACAGACAATAAAAGGAGCCCGTGGTGATTAGTCCTGATCCAGTCCTTTTGCACAGCAGACTTCTACATCTGGACATCCATGCAGCATTTTTCTTTTCTCACTGAGATTAAAAAAAGAAAAAAAAAAGAAAAAAAAAGAAAAAAAAAGTTTATTATATAATCATGAGGAAAAGAAACAGCTGAGCCTCAGAATCTTCAAGATACAAAAATTGTTATAAACCATTACATTTCTATACCTACTTTGCAGTTGAACACTGAAGTGCCTCAGGGTACAAGACCTCAGTCCCACTTATGTAAAACAACTTTTAGATGAAGTCTGCTGAGCAGCCTTTCATCATGGTTACCCTTCTCTCCCATTCTACCATTTCCATCAGAGACATGCATATCTAACAGGGCAACATTGTGTGGCCTAACAAGTAGAAGCTAAGTTAATTGTAACAGCAGATACAGGATTTTAAAAAAGGATAGAATAAATATTCTGACTTATTTTTATTATATCTTCAGCTTTGGACTGAATTGTTACAAATCACCCAATTCTGACTACACAAATATTTTAATAACTACAGAGGTTCTCAGTATTTTATATCTTTAGTGACAGCAGAATCCTAGTTATTTAACAGATGACTTTATACTGACCCACAGGTATTAAAAAAGAAATCGTCAGGCAAACATAGTGCCCTATTTTGGCAAGGATATTGTGCAATTAAGGAAAGAGCTATATTTACTGGTTTTGGCACGGAGGCCATTTCTTTGGTCATGACTACCTGTTCCTTTTTATCTTTCTCATCCACGCTACATTGCAGCACCCATGGCCACAGGTGCCTACCCTGAATGAACACCTGTCCAATCTACACAAAAAGGAAAGGAAATCAAGGAGTAGCATGTTTACTGATTCTCTGTACACAACAAAATGATAAAATTATGGAAAAATGAAAAAAAGAGTTAAATTTAACATGATTAAGAGGAGACTAGAGGAGAATTGTCATGATCCTTTAGAAACAGCTTTTTCAGGAAACAAACAGCAGATAAATCTAAATATGTTATTTTTTGCAAAGATAAACCTACCCACTAATAGTGTGTCTACTGAAGTAGCAGTTAGCAGTACAGGTTTGTTCTTCCACATTCCACACTGCAAAGCAGCAAATAAAATATGGTAGTGTGGGACCCCATAAACTTATTCATCTGCCCAAAGGGGTGGTGTGTTTCTGTAGTTCCAAAGAATATTTTCCTCTGCTCTCTTGCCCTAACTAACTTATACTTTCTGAAATGATTTTCCTAACCTTGCTTGATTATATTAAAAGCTTTGCAGAACTCAATAAAATCCCTGTTGTGTGATATATTAAATACCTTCATATATACAAATTTCCCTACTTCTGCCCCAAGAGGGCAGGCATTTTGTTCACAAATCTGCACTCATTTCACAGCTTAATGGAGGGGCATCACTGACTGTAGTCTTTCTGATCAGATGGAGTTTACCATCACTACTTTATTTACTTCTCAAAATTTCTCAGTGTTTCTATTTACTTTGCTGTGAAAGAATATACAGAAATTATTTCTGCAGAGAAAATAATGTTCATGAGGCGTATTTCTCCAATCAAGCATCCAGCTTTTGAGTATTATTAATGCACAATCTAAAATCATCCCACTGGTTGAGAATAAATGAGCTTTTCTTTACTTAAGCTTCCTTTGAAAGTCTCCAAAAACAGGGGAAGCATGGGTATGTGGGTATGCTCAGTCTTTTGAACAGAGAAGAATAATCACAACATTGTTTTCTATAGCTGCCCTTAATGAAAAAAATAACATTAAATAGTTTAGCATTTCTAAAAATATAGTTTCTTTGACCTACTCATCATGTCATTCTAGTATTAGTAAGTTTCCCGTAGTGATTATCTGCTATATCATAGGAAAATGTCGTCTTCTGTTAGGTACAACCTGAAGCGAGAATAACCTTACCTGACACATTAATGGTGGAATCATAAAATCGCCTAATGACCTAAGTAAAATTAACTAATTTCAAATACTAATTCTCATCAGTAAATTTCTGTGCGTTGCCAACTCATATATACCAACCAGATTTTTAGTTGTTGCATATAAGCCATTGACAATAAACCTGACCATTTTTTCTGGTGGATTTCTCTCTGCAGAAATGGTTACCAAATGAGAATGGTGACTCTACAGACAAAAATGGGTGAGTATTTTTCACCAAACCAAGATAAACACTTATGATGTGTTCCTTTCTTACAGTTGTGGGGCTATTTCTCCATTTAAGGCTCTTGAAAGTTAATATTCCCAAACCTTTTGAAATTGCTGGCTGTCTGTGTCCTGTATCACTACTGAGCCTCACCATTTCATGAATTAATTCTTAGTCAGTTCCCTTCTCAGATTCAGCTGTGCACATGTCCCTGTCCCTAAAGGTATGCAAATAGCCCCAGGAACCTCTCAAAGGTCTTCAGTGCTTCTTGCCTACTATTGTGATCAATAGTCCTTTAAAAACAGAGCTCGCTTCAAAAGTTGTGATGAAATGAGAGACATCATAGAAAATACTCCAGTACTTTCTTTACTGGAGTATTCACAGTGAGCAAGCATGGAAAAAACCAGAAGAGTAAGGCAACAAACTATGGAATCTCCCAAGAATGCAAAGCAGCAATGTTGTAACAGCAGTGTAGGCATAGCAATTCCAGAGCACTGTGTGTAGACATGATTATTCCAAACACAAATTGCATCACCAAGGATAATGAAACACCCTGGACATACTACTCCCTGTTCTAGAGACTTGTCATAGATATATAGATGTCCACAGCAAATTTCAGTTTCATGTAGAATTTAGGTCTCTTTTATAAGCTTTGTGCTATGTGGAGCATTAACTGCTGAAATGCTTTTGAAGTAACACAACAACAGATTACAAGGACCAGTTCTTTGCTGCTGAAAAAAAATTACAATGTTTTTCCACAAAAATCACTTGGATATATCAGATATGGCAAACTGGAAACACAGCCCAGTGCTGGATACTTTACCACAAGGTTACTTTAGCAAGGTCTGCCCTGTCTTCTTAGGCTGGGTCTGACCTTGGAAAATTCCCCTCAGTCCAAAATTAAAGCACCTTATCTTGACTATGTTCTTAAGACAGAAGAGCTGACCCATGTTGGTTTCTCTAAGGTTAAAAAAAAAAATTAGATAATCTTTTCAGCAGTAAAATCCAAATCAATAGTGTCATCTTCAATATGTATCTGCAAAACCAATGTGTTACCTATGTGTTATATGTTATCAGATGTTAAGCATGTTCTTTGATTTGCTCACTATTGCATTAAAACTTGATTAGTAGCCATGGTATGGATACAACAATAGGCTATCTGGTAGTGTCTTTGTGCACCACCAAACTAGTCTTAGAGAATGACATAAAGTGTGGTATAAAATAAGATAGATGTGAGTTTAAGCAGATAAAGAGGTTGATATAACAAATAAACTTGGTAGCCATACAAATGGCCAGCCATACAAACGGTGCTGTGTCTTGCATCCTTTTTATACTGGTCAAACCCCAAGGTGAAACCCACTTATCATTGCACAGAATGGTACAGCTTATTTGGCACTTCTGCTCTGGTGCATTTTACACAGGTAAAACACTTTTGTTGCCCCTACAGGATGCCCCTGTCTTAAGAGAGCTTTCTGGAAAGGCTGTTCTGACAAATCTTTCCTGACATGGATTTGGCTCTACTTTTAATCAGAGCAAACTTTCACGTGTACATTTTTGCGATAGAGTAAGCATGATTTTTCCCCATTTATTTTGAGTCCATTAATGACAGGTTGAAAATGAAAAATGCCCTCCTATACCGAGGAGGTGCATATCAGGTACAGGCACTGCAATAACTAAGCTGGCTTCAAAGCTAATTAAATTTACCTTAGTACATCTTTCCCCCATAGACAAACCCACAGGTGCCAACCCCATCAGTCATTGCTTCACTCACCTTCCAGACCTATCTTTAAAACTAGAAAAAAGAGCTGATCAGCTCCTCTCCATTACAATTTAGTGCTTCCCAGCCTGAAGATCTTTTTATGTCCTAGCTTCTGGCATGATGCCTTCCAGTCGCTGGTCAGATTCAGCAGTGGCAGCTGCTAGCAGAAAATCCTCCTATTCAAGAGATGACCTTATGTGCTCCAAACACTGCTTTCTCATTCTGACTAAGTCACTTCTCCATGTTCAACATGCCTGCATTAACACCATGATGCAGATAGATAGGCTGCAAGTGTTCTGGAGCAAAAGGTATTATTTAAAAGAGATTTTGCATTTTAAATTCAAAGTCATGGTGAGACAGTCTTTTTTACTAGAAGAAATCAACAGAATTTCACACATAGCATCCAAATTTTATTTTGAAATCAATGCCACAGTATCCATCCTGATTTCCTTCTTAAAGATCTGCTGTAAAATCCTGTAAAGCCTTGTGAATAATGTTAGTGATTCACTCCCATGCAAATCTCTTATTTTCCAATGCAGATATTGCATAAGGGTAGCACAGTACTATTAAATGTGAACAAGACATAAACCAATTTCATTCAGATTATGATTGTGTCATAAATAAGGCTCTGTATCCACTCAGTTCAAATCAGCCTCCTTAAGCAGGCTTGCACTCGTTAAATCCTGTCTATGACCTCAGGCAGCCTGTTCTAAATGCAAGACTCTTGCATGTGTGAAGAGAGGAGCTTGGAAAAGAACACTGAACTGAGCTCAGGGGAAATCTGTTTGGATTCATTACATCTATGACCAGACTGCCTTTGCAAATAACACTTATTTACATATGTTTTAAGAACTGTTGGGTTTGCATATGGAAAAGACAATCACAAGAATATGAAAAACTCATTCAGGTTTAGGTGACCCACAGCCAGAAAAAAAAACCCAAAAAAAAAAACCCTGGGTGCTTGTCCTCACATTTTACAGAAAATATAGTCAGTGCATGCCTACTAAAATTACTACATTTCTTCCATCCTTTTTTTCCCCCCCACACCATTTTTTTTGTTTTCTGCTCATCGTACTAGCTTGAGTACTGAGTAGATTTGATGTATGCAATTCACTATGTGTCCATATGTCTGAAATTACTACTATTACTGAGGGACAAACCAAGCACTTTAGGAACTTTCCAGCAGCACAAAGTATGGCAAAGTAAAAAAAAAAAAGGTTGCGTATAGGAAAGTGACTGTTTTAAAAAAATGTTTTGTGATACTTTTCCTGACTGAAGCATTCTTGTCAGGTAACTGTTTTCCTAGGTGTTAACTTGGGTTTAATGCTGTTTGAAATGGTTTAGTTCTGTTAACCATTTAATTTTAAAACATAGGGCTTTTTCCTACTTTAGGCTTAGCTTAGGGGTCCCAGTAAAGTGCCATAGCAAGAAATCTCATGTGGTTGTGCTGACACAATTAAGGGACTTGACTCATGCTCACACAGGACTCTGACTCAGGAGCTAGCATGGCTTATACTGGTGTGGCTGTAATATTTCCTGCTCACAGTCATCTATTTTGGTCTAGCTTTCTCCCCTTTCTTTGAGTTTACTCAAGATGGGCTAGGCTCTTTGGGAAGCAGCCATAACCCCAAAGATTTCAGGCTTGTCAAAATAAACCAGCACTGATATGTGCTTCTTTAATTCACGGGCATTAGCAACTTCATTCATGACTTAGTCACCCTGCAGTAAAGGTGTGCATGGAGAACTGCACCTGGGAAAAGCTCTCTCTTGCCCAATACTGGTCACTTTTAAGTGAAAATTTTAAGACATTAGCTTGTGGACATGCATCCTCTTCAAGGGTTGTCCATGGTATATGAAATTACAACCATCTGTAGACAGTTAACACAACCATTGTTGTTGTGTTGTGTTAACCAAGCCAGTTTTACCCAAGAAAGATTAAAAGGGGTAATGGGGGAAAAGAGGGAATGTCTGTTCTGAGAGCATACTGAGAATCTAGGCTATTAAAACACTATCAGAGTGTGCTGCTGTTTCCAAACAGTCCCTTATAAACAGGGTCAGGACCTGTGCAGCATGTGTTCAGCCAGAAAATCACCTCCCATCTAGGAGCCAGGTGGATCAAATACAAGTCCATGTGTTACCATGTTGGTCCATCCAAAATCTGACAGTTTATGTTCACCTGTGCAAAAAGTTTATGCTGAGCTCACTGACTGCTGTAAACTGGCTGAAAATCACTCACTGTTGTGTATGGCTGTTTGCCTGAGGCAGTTGTAACCAGGGAGGAAAGGGGGGGTAGAGAGGCAGAAAGCTGCAGATGACAATCTCTTTAGGTGCTAGGATTCACTTGTCATCTTTCTAAATTTTCAATAAGAAGAACAGGGTCAAATGGACATCATTTGACTGTGTAGAGGTCCCAACTCACACTGCACAGTTAGTGTGGAAGATCCACCCTCTGCTTTCAATGGGGAGGGGAACTTGTATGTAGGACATAGTAATACTGATGGAAATAAACCAGTTTGAATTATCTTTGCCTAAAGGCTGAGACCCACTGAAAATGTGAGGGTTTTTTTCTGAATTTAATAAATATACTTTTTGGTTCTAAGTGTAACCTTAGACAAGTCAGAACAGATTTCTACAGTCTAGAATTAAGAGTAAATTGGAGAAGACTGGAAAAGGTAATATATGAACAGGATGGATTAAATTGACAGGGAAGATGAACTAGATAACAGCCTCTAGAAAATGTTAATGATAATTTTGTTCTGTGTCTTATTTTTCATCAATTTACTAAGAAATAGATTTTTTACAGGACTGTTCTTACGAGGACATAGCAGCCTTCTCAGGAAGAGTCTGTAGAGCTACTGGTGCTGAAGGAAAGACAGAGGAGGCAAGAAAATAAATGTGATCACTGTCTGAAGGTGAGTTTTTGTCCAGGTCACCACATAAACCATTTACCACATGAAATTCTGGAGACCAGTCCTCAGGCTCTTCAAAGCTAACTTAATCTTTAGAAAAGAGTTTAAAAAAAGGCTCCTTTCTTCATGGACAACAACAATTCAACTGCATAAGGGTGCCTTAAAGCAGAGTGACCAGAAAACCTGTGTTGATTCATGCTGGACCAATTCAGCATGTAGTGCCCCCAGGATCTGCTGCACCTTTCTGTGGACATCACCATGCCCAAAACAAAACCAGTGTGTTTGCTTCCCAGCCACACCAGCCCACAGTCCAGCACATTAGTTTTAACTGGGATTGATGGCCATTTAAGCCAGTCAGCCAAGCTTGAAGCAGCGGCAGCTGAAGAGCAGACCTGGTGTTTGTTCTCTCAAGTTTACAGAGGAGTAACAAACAGTTTCTTCCAGAAGATCAGAGCAGCCAGCAGGAGCTATAAACTATTCTAGGTTGTTCCAACTGTGTTCTTTTTTAAAGTACAGCTTTTCTTTTGTTTGCTGCTATTCTGCATATGCCTGATATATATACCATATATCTGATACCACTTTTCCCAAGTGATCCTGTGCAAACACTGCTATTGCAGCTGGTGTGGCCATACCCAAGCCAGAACATGGGTCTGGTGCTCTGCTCCCAGTGTGACCATAGCAATGAGAAGCTGTGCAGCTGAGACACAGCAGAAGGTATCTTAACATCTTCTTCCCTAGGAGTCAGTTGGTATAAGCTGAAGTGTCCATTACACAGTATGTTTTGACTGAGAATCACTAGGAAAACACTAGGTTTCTGCAGGCCATCTGTAATTACTGGGTTGCTTAGATAGTGGCCACCTCTGAGCTGGTGTATTTCAAGAGTTTCCTTCCTTCTTCAAGTTGAAGATTGAGTCCTCTCACCCAGTTCCCTGGATAGGAAGAGCATATATTTTTTTCTTCACATTAGGAAAGGGGAAGTTTTTAACCAGATGTTGCTTAACAGAAATCAGAAACCTTCTCTAAAACTATCAGGGAGGTTTCAATTAATTATTTCAGTTTGGTTCAATGGATTGGCAGCCTAGAAAGATAAACAAAAGACTCTTCTTGCAAACGTTCCATTACCTGCTGGAGAAAGGCTGACTGATGCATCAAAACTCAATTCCTCACATGTTTAGAGAAAGTCCTGCTAGCACTTCAAAGGCATAAGGTATCAGAAACAAGTTTAACTCAGTTTGTAAAGTCTGGCCACTGAGGGAGCTAGTTAGTTCTTCCACCTTGTCCATGGCCACATGTGCTGCTGTCCCTGTCATGCTGGCACACAAGGTGACACGGATCAGTTTTGTGATATCACTAAATGCTGATCTTACCAAACATAAAGTTTCTGTTTCACTCGGATCAGAGGAGATGTGAAAGCATTGTCAGGACAAAATCACCACTTAAGCAGTGCAGTCTTACATCACCTCCCCTACACAATAACTGATTAGTGACTTGGTATTCAAAGAAATCTGATCTGCCTGTGGCTAAAAGTTCTTTTGAACACTTTTTAAGAAAAGACTTGCTGTATTCAATTTGCTTTTTATAACTCCCGTGCTTCATAATACAACAGTTATAGAACTTACACCGTGCTCTAAATTTTTGAGTATTTATGATATTTTTCCATATTTTTCCAACTATTTTTTATGATAGTTTTCCAAATACTATACCTTCTGTCAGGAAGGTATGATGGGCCCATGATACTAATTTTTGGACTGCACAGCAAAAGCAAACTGGCACTCAGGCTGACTTTTATACACACGTGTACTGGCTTTGTGCCAATTGTAAGAAATTAGCTTATACCATTAACAATTAAACTACACTCAGATATGAGTGTTGAGCTACACTCAAATCAGTATTGAACTCCTTATTATACTGGTAATTCCTAGTCTAGCAGTCTAGCATATCTGTTGCTAGGAGAGTATTCTTTAGCATTGACAGATCAGATTTGCATGACAGGATTAGCCAAGTTAGGAGTCAGGCTTATCATTTTGGCTCTGAATGACTGTAACAAAGTTTAAAAACTTGTGCATTATTCAAAACAATGTTTTATCCATCTTGAACCAAGCTGTCTCCTGAAAACCAGGGCTCATATGTTGTGGCAGCTATTGACATAGGTTTTCTCTTGCCTAATATGAGGCTGGCTTTTTCATTGGTAAATCCTGGTATAAATGGTATAATGGGGAATTATATTTCAAAATTACTTTAAAATTAGTTATTTCCTTTACACTTTCAATCATTTAATAACTAAGCACTTAAATCTTCAAGTGATCATTTGTATTTCATTGTCCTTCCTTTTCAGTACTAGTAAGAAATAATTAGAAAGCTATCTTCTCTGTGGATCCTTTCCTTTTAAAATAATGTGTGTAATCAGAAGCAGTGGCATAATTTTAAATATCTAAAATTAAAATGAAATTATATCTCCTAGCTAAGATAAATTAGTAAAAAAAAATCTGACTTTTTTTGCAAAAGAATTCTTTAAAATTACTCTTAAATAAAAAACCTATATTAATTTTGCCTTGTATTTTATTCTGCATCTTGTATTAGAAATTTATGTTCTTAGGTTATTTTTGTCTTATTGACAGAAATGCTACAATAAAGTGTAGAAAACAAGTCATAACTTTGTGTGTCTCATAAATATATTCTAATATATAACATGAATAAAAATCTTTTTGACTGGCAAAGCTAGGAGTAGTAATCGTTATTTCACATTTATGAAATGGAAACATTTTCTTGAAAACATATTCTAGTTTCAAAATGAATACAGAATGATTTTTTGTATAATTAGCTTGCAGAGGTTCAGAAAAAATTAGAATGCAGTCAAGATGAAAAACTACTTAAAATGCACAAAAAGAGACCGGAAGAGGGTTATGCACAATTGTGGGAATACATAATTCAAAATGTCACTCAGCACTCTATTTTGCAATAATATTAGTTGTACACTGATTCTCCTGTTCAGCAACTCAGAACATACTTTGGCTCAAAACAGGAAAATAAAAGGTACTTCATGTAGTTCACAATGCTTCATATTCAATGATGGTGAAAAATGGAACATTTTCTGACTCGTTTAGGAGACATCCTTATCAAATTAAATAAGGTTGCTTCCTTTCACCTGGTTATGACTCAAAAACATAATTTGCCTAGGCACAGAATTCAGTGCAGATTTCTTAAAGTGCTCAACACGTCTGCCCTAACATTTTAGCTCATTAAGTAATGCAGCTTAACATGGGCTAGTTTGAAACACAGGAAAAAACCTAAAAAGCAGGGGAGGGGGTGGAAGAAGAGGAAGAAAGTTAAACAAACATATTATAATGCTATTTTAAATCTTTTCAGGAGTCAGAAAGCCCCATGCACTTAAATTATTCTTACCTTGGAGTTTAATTTGGATGTTTCCTCAAGGCTTTCAGAGAAGAGTTGAGAAGGAGAAAATAGCACAGGGTAGAAGAGCAGGAAAATATAGCAGAAAGGACAGTGTAAGTGGTTATAGAAAACTGCCAGATAGTAACAGAATAGTCAATGGACAAGAGCAAATGTCAGCATAAAACAAATCAGTATTAAGGCCCTGAAGCATGGAGAAAACTGTCTTCACGCTAAAAAAACCTGTTTACTTAGTTTTGATTTATAGACATTGCACCATGAATTTCAGTTGCTGCATGAGACATTTCTCTGCAATCCAGACCTTACTGGTAAGTGAAAATATCTGATTTTCAAGCAACCCTTCAGAGAGAGAGTATTAGGTAACATATGATTGATGAGTATCTATAGTGTTATTAAAATTAATCTAATCCAATATACTCCCTAAGTCTAATAGTCATTGAGTCCATTGTTGCACTTTCAAAAGCTGAAAAAAACATGAATGGACCAAAACACATCTTTTAAGGCAAGTTAAAACATAAAAAACCCTTAAAATATATAGCTCTCAGTTTTGCCTCATGTTTTCAAGTAGCAGTATGGTTACTTCTTTTTGGATGATTGGTGAAGTATCTGACCACAAGCCTTTCTGGATGCTGTGAGACATTGAAAATGCCTTGAATCCTAACTCATACCATCTGGCACCAACATTTCAGAGCTCTTTAGTTTCTTGCAACCATTCCACATTAAATTGCAGTGCAGCTTCTGATAGTTGTTCAAGGAACAGTTCTGGCCAGAGCTGGTCCATCCTCAGTTTGTTCTTTGTGTCTTTTGTCCATAACTACCCACAGAAGTAGCTCTAGGACTTTGTATTATGCAGAATGACTGCCCAGAAGAACTTGTCTATTTATAGACTGAAGTTGCATTGAGCATATAAGAACAAGGTAAAATTTAATAAATTAGCAAGGTAATGTAAACATGTATAGTTAATGGCTGAGGGAGGGATTGTACAGAGGCTCATGTCTTCATTTTTGCACACCTGTGAATAGATGAGAATACAGAGAGTGCCATTGCATGTTTTGGACATTTAACGTGTAGGTCATACCTCACAGACCCTCAGAAAATATGAAACAAAAATTCCAACATACAGAATGTGCCTTTTCAGCAAACTGTCTGGCCCCCTGGGACATGGGGAGATGTTCACTGCAGAACACATGGACTTCAGTATGCTTTACTTTATAGGTGCTTAGCATCTATAAACCTTAGCATCTATCACCTCTCTCTGAGATGCCGTTTCTATGGCAGAACCAACCATGTGAGTATTCTTCATCCAGTGCAGTGCAAAGCCACTTAAACTAATTTAAGCCAGCTTTTCACTAGAGCAAGTGAAGTGTCTTTATGTAGTCAGTTCTAACATAGCTCTACACCAATCTCCAATAAAACTTTTAAACTACTGTAAGTGGCAACTTTTTAAATCAGTCCATTGAAGTTCTGTTTTGGTTACCCAGACTACAAATGATCACTTCCTGCAGGTCACTGCAGAAATCTAAAACCAGCAATGTCTTAGCAGTGGCTAAAAGTAGGGAATTTACCCTTTTGAGCATTTCCACCTTCATTCTTAGTAATACCTGAGATGGCATTTGTAAGCCACCTTGACTTTTATTTAGGTGATTTCTAAAGCCATATTATCTCATTTGGTCATCTCTTTGATTTATTGGTTTGTTTTCAATACTGATTATAGGATGCAGTGGCCTTAGTGTAAGCATGTGGCAAAGCAGTTGCCACATTGGGGATACAAGAAACAAGAGTGTATACGAGGAAATAAAGAATACAAATGAAAGGAGCAGCATAGAACTTCTATTTTGAGTTGCTGTCAGAAAATAAAATGCAGAATATCACCTACCATGAAATTTTTATAGAATGAATATTAATGTTATGAAGAGAAGTAGGGTGGATTTGCATTATGCATTTGACTTGTCCCTGGAGTGAAGAGGCTGACACAGACTTGTAACTGCATTAACTATAGCCAAATTTTAATTGAAGGTGATTGATTGTTGAGCTTTCTGTTAATTAATCTCTTATTCTGCATTTTCCTACAGAATGTCCTTTCAAAATAAGTTTTTAAATTTAACCATCAAAAATATGGTCTGGAATTTCACTTACAAAAGATGCCTTGCAATAGCAATCCTGGAAAAATGAAAAGAATGCATAACAAATAAAATACAACTGGTTTTGAGCTCACAAGGGTTTTCATGAAAACCAAAAATTATTTAAATCTAAGCTAGTTATTCACCATTTCAAGAAGCCCAGTCCTCAGAAGCTCATAGGAACCTGGTCCTTGTAATACAGAGGTAAATACAGATCCATTTTAATTACAGAAAGATGATAAATTAATTTTTTAAAAATTATGCCTGAAAACCTCTCCCCCTATCTAATTGCAACCAGCTATGTTTCCTTTGAGCTTTTATTTTTCCCCTTTGTCTAGGATTTAAAATTAAATACATATACATCACAAAATAAAATTTAATCATCAGCTCTGTGTGATTTGCTAACAGGGTTGTGCACTATGTGTGATTCCTCATCCTGGCATAATATAAAGGTCAGATTGGCAATAGGAATGATTAAAATAGCTTGCCCAGGATAAGAAAGGATACTTGTTTCCTAATGCAAAATAGCTTCTTTCAGAATCACTCTATATTTTCAGTTTTGTGTACTATGAAGGAGCCTTCTACATACAGTGATATAAAGAAAGGGAGGGATTCTTCTCTAGTCTGTACAGCAAAAACAAAAACAGCTGTTCTACATCTAATCAGGTGTCATGCCATCACTCTCTGGCTGCCCCACAAATTGCACCTTTGAAACATCTTGTCAGTGACAATCTAATGCAAATTTCAGCAGCTTTACTTCACAGTGCAAAACAGATCATGATTCACAGAAAACCAGAAGGAAAACAAGGCTGTTAAAATGATTTACCTGTTTTGGGATGGCACACTGTTCTGTTCAGATTGAGATTTAGAGGGGGATTAATCTAAACACTGAAGTCATCCCAACTCTGGAGGACTAAGCCAAATTGTTTCACTGCACTCCATCAGTGTGTGTCCAGGAAAAGAGATAGACACCCCAGACAGTGATCACCTCATTTTAGCCCAGGTGTCAGAAGTAGAGTGATGAATTGCTTCCTAAGGTACCTTCCTCTTTTCACTGACTACACGGGAAGCACAGACTAGACATCTTATTTTGTAAACTAAAATCAGATGACATTAAACTCAACAAACTTCATGGGAGGTGCAGAGACCAGGATCAGGAAAAGATGAACAGAGCACAATGAATGGATAGTTGTTCAATATTTCTTTTTAGACTCACCTCTCAATGTGTGCCCTATCCATTATTTACTGCTCTCCATCCAAATGCAGCACTGAGTAGAGAATCACTCATTTTCTCATGGGCTTTCCCATAGTACTCTCATTGTACTGCTCTAGTTCTCCACAAATATTAATGAATTTATCTTCCTAACATCCTGGTGGGGTTGTTATTTTTCTCTTGCATGTCATGGGTGAGGACACTGAAAAAAAAGAAAAAAGGTCCTCTAATGCTGTTTCCCTCATCTAACATGCCTTTCAGCTGGATTTTTCTGAGAAATTGGTGACTTCAAGGTTTCATAAAGTCAAAATACAGTTCCTGTTAACTTCTGCTGGAATTATTTGCCATTAGCAATCACCTGAGTATTCTCCAGGTGTTTTAACTTGTATACCCAGAGAAAAATGAAAGCAGGGACCCGCATTTTAAGTTCTCTGCCATATTCATGACACACTTTCCAAGATTTGCAACCAGATTTGGACATTTTTCACTGTTCAGCTGTTCACTATTCAGCTTTGACTCATTCCTTTTCTTCCTGTATTTCCCCTCTGGTTGGGAGATCTGTCATTTTTTAGGCTATGGACGGTTGCAATGCTCTTAGAGGCCTTTTCCAAACATTATGATTCTATAATTCCACTCTTCATGTATCCTCAGACATCAACAGTCACAATCCAAGCCACATCCCAGGCCCTTGCTGATGTGAACAGGCCCTGTGTCTTGGCAGGGCAGAGCAGGTGTGCTGGGCTGGGGGCAGAAAGGGCCATCAACGAGTTAAATAAAATGCCCATAAATTGAATGTGAGCACTGGACCCCTGCACATGGACACTGCTGGCTCTTCTTTCTCTGAAAGGCATTCCCAGGTGAACAGGGGTAATTATCTCCTGGGTGTCAAGGCCATGGCAGGGATCACAGGACAGTGTGCACCATGGCACGAACACCCGTCCTGCTGGAGGAGCTGTGCCTGGGCAGCGTGGGAATGAGCATCTCAGTGCCACTTTCAGCAGCAGGAGTTGATCCATGATCCTCTTATTTAGCACAAACACTCCTCCAGGGCCTGCAGTGAGGGCGTCCTGGCCTCAAGGCAGAATGACCCACGGAAGGGTGTGGCTGTCCTTTCTCCACAGCCCTGCTCCATGGTGTCAGCCTTGGGATACATGCATTGAAGAGTACAACAACGTTTTATGAAAACACTGGTGGTGGTCTTGTGGCTGAGATGAGCTAGAGGCACAAGACCAGCAGAGTTTGCAGGAGGAAATTAAATTTTTTATTAATTATGGAATAATGAAAAATAATTTTTTAATCACCTGGCTGTAAATCATGCTTGTGTTTCAAAACCAGGGTGAGGTTCTTTTGGTGTTAAACAGCCCCAGTCCCTGAAAAATAACAAAAGAAAGCCTTTTTTGTTTATGAAAGGATTGCTGCCAGAAAAATGTCTTTGCCAGTGCTGTGATATGTCCAGACTGTGTGGCAGAGGTACACCAACTGGATATGTTAAAGAGTAAGCTTTATTATTTCAGTGAATTTCAATTACTTTATCAAAATAAAATAGACTGCTCCTCTTAGGAGTAAATAAAAAAAATATTACAGGAAGAACTTCATCAGTATCGTGGTCTGATTTTAATTCAGTCAAAGTTAAACCCCGATAAGCACAAATAGTAAATTAAGATAAGAACAAGCAATGTTTATAAAATCAGCGTAAGTCTTGGCTTGTAACCTGATATAAAAACAAAAAGTAAATAGGATATTTAGTATTGCCAAGATGGTAGATTTCCAAAGTTGAATATGGGATTAATCATAGTCCATTCATCTTAATTTTCTGTCTGACCAAATATAAAGAAACTTTACTTTTTCAGCTTCATTGATCATTTTTACCATTAATATTTCTTAGTTTGCATGAAGCACTCATGAATTGCTACATTCCTGCTTTTAATAGGAATAGTTTCTGTAAGAAACTGCGAAATATAGATTTGACATTGCACTGCTTCTGTCTTCACAAGTCCTTCTTTATCTTCTCATCCATTAGCTGACTGTTTGCAATATGGATTTATTTCAGTCTGTTTCTTAAACCATTGAGGTCTTTAAATGAAGTTCTGCCCCTGTACATGAAAAGACTTCTTAATTTGCAGTTTCATATTATACGAAGATTAACAGTAGAAGGTTATTAACAGTGCAAGGTTATTAAGAGCATGTATAATATTATTTGAACGATAGCAGAATCGCATGGAATCCCATTTCAGTATAACTTTATTAGCAACAGAAGTATTCTGTGCTTTTTCCTAGAAGGACTGATACTAAATTACTGCAAATCAGTATGCATTTTAATCTACTTTTCAGCTCGCAGTTGACAATTTTGTGGTCTATTAGAGCCCATGGTGGTTCAGAGTAAGTGTTGGGAAGTGAATGTACTTTACCATTGGCAAAGCTAAAAATAGTATCACTATTATTTTTAAAAAAATTCTTTCTGGTTTACTTAAAATCATTTCAGATATACTTGGAAATTTTTGAGTTCAAGCCTAGCACTCAGTATGCTAATTTCCTAAACTCTGATGAGGGCCAGGTCCCATAATGTCCCACTTGAGTGTAATCCAGGAAGGAGAACAGGGGAAGCACAAAAGTTATATCAGCTAATTTGGTTTGTAATGTGCTAGAGGTGATCATTTCTGACCCTAAATGAGGCTTACAATTAGGCACTCTGAGATTTGTTACCAATCCTCAGCAGAATGTCTTTGCACCCTGAGCTCAGCTGATATTAGGGATAGCTCAGGAGTGTTTCTCCCTGCCTTGCCACCGGCACCCACATGGACAGCGGCCCGACCAGAGCTGTGCCTAGGAAACCCTTTCAAGGTTGCTCACAACACCTGCACGGATGGTTCCACCATCAAACCACATGGCAGGTGTAGACATCTTAAACTGTTTACAAAGTAATCATGAAGGTCTCAGCTCTTAATCAGCACCTGAGCTGAAAACACCATAGACTTAGAGGAGTCTGCTAATGCGTCAGGAGCATACACCTACACATACCAAACAAAACTCCTCTTGTCCAAGCCAAGGTAATACTTTTCCTGTAGTTTCAAAATCTCACAGTTGTTCTCAATTCTTATTCCTGTGAGACTTTCTCATAAATTTCTTGCAAAATCCACCTAGGTGCACAAAGAGCACTTTAAAAACCTTGTTCTAGTTTTCCACTAGAAAAATAAAAGAATGATTTGCAGTTGAAGGATAGACGTATCATAATTTTGTAACCAAAATATCCTCAACCTTGTTTTACCAGCACTTTGTTTAAATTCCCTGCTGTAGAATGTCCTGTGGGATGCTGATATAGATGTGCTCCTGGCTGCTATCAGTGCGTTTTAATCTTCATACTTCTACCCAGACAGGGGCTGTAGTACAGTTCAAGACTTCATTTTCTCTGGTGACAAAACCAATTTAATAAATTTCAGTCCATTCTCACCCCAGTTATTTGTTCCCTCCTTGTACCACAATCTATCACTTTCTTAGTTGTGCCTGTGTTGCAGGACAATGTGTGTTCAGTGACATGCTCTAAATTAGATTAGTGAAATAATCTGTGTTGAAAAGACTGCTTTTTTTCTTTCTGGGGCATTTTTCCTAGCTTAGAACATTTGGTTGATCCTATTGAGTAAAATCTTATCAAGCACTCCAGTGGCAGAGCTGAGGAGATAAATATCAGTAAGGGAATGGAAGCACGCAGCTTGAAAGAAAAATATTGTCAGAATGAAAATTGTTCGCCAGCCTCTGTCCTTAGAGACTGGAGAACCAGGAGCACCTGTTTTCTATGATATGGAAACCCTGCAGTGCAAAAAAACTTTGAAAACAAATTTAGTCATGACTATGAAATCCACAAATATCAAGAGCTCTTAAAGTCTAACAAGTACTTCAGAATTTTTATCCAGAACAGAAAGTTGTTATTTGTTTCCTAATTTTATTGTCTATTCAGCTGGGTGCTGAATTTGCAGATCTGTAAGAGCTGACTTTGCAGTTCCCATTCGAAAAGCTATTTTTTCTGATTCAGAAGAAGGTTCTGCACCCTCATCACTCACAACATTTTTGTTGCATGGCTTCTTTTCAGCTAAGAGTGTGAGGTAAACTGACATGCAACAGACAAAGCCTTGAATGCATACCCTGTGACATTTGTGAAACACACAGAACTTCTGTGCACAGTGCAAAGCAACAGCCAAAACATCCATGGCTGGGATCCCGACAAGTAATGAAAACCCTGGAGGCACCTCTCTCACCTTTAGGCTTAGGTAATATGTATGTAGAGCATCCCTACCCCAGCTCAGTGGGGACACCCAGGGCAGGGCTGTAGGGAGCTGTGCTCTGACACTGCTAGGGCAGGTGACAGTCCTGGGGGGCTGGCATGGGGTCCTGGGCCCTGGGCAGGCCGGGGGGAGCCCTGGGTATGGGCAGGGCAGGGAACTGCTCCATGCCCCTGGGGCCACCAGAGGCCAAGAGTCAGGTCAAGGAGTGATGGGGTGAGGGAGGATAATGTCACACAATAAATCTGCCAGAAAGCATTTGCCATGGGTTAGGTGAGAAATTGCAATGAAAAATCCTAGCGGATTTCACAGTTTGTTGGATGCAATTTGTTGTGATATTGATACAGAAATAAAGCATGCTCTATGCCTCCAAGCCACAGAAAAGCAATCATAAAATTACTGCAACCAATAAACATACCACAATGGAAGCAGAAATGTAAAATAAATTTTAAGGCCTTGTCTTGCCTCCTGTGAGAGGAGGGGCATCTGCTCTATTGTTACAAAAATCACAGAAAACATTTTGGACAAAAGTTATTGCACATATATTTTCATCCAAGCCTGACTGGTCCCATTTCCTTCCTCCTCCCATTGCATTCCTGGTTTAAAACCCCAGGTTTGATACGTGGGTCTCTCATTCCTCACCCTTCCCTTTAATCTCATGGGTTTCTTTGGGATATTAGTCCCCAAGAGTGAGAGAAATATTTTACCCCCTTCTGCCTTATTTTATGAATAGGTAAAGCAGTTAAGAAAAAAATAAATAATGTAAGTAGAGAGCCAATCTGTGGTTTGAGGACTTTTTCCTACCTTGAAGAAACAGTTTAGTGTTCTTACTGGGAGTTTTTCTGAAGGACAGAGAGCAGCCTTCACAGCGAGGGCGGGCAGTGCGTTTCAGACGGGCACACCGGGGGCTCGGACAGGCGAACGCATCCCAATCCCACCCTTGGCTCAGCCCCTGTGAGGCGAAGGAGAACCAGAGACATTTACTGGCAGTGTTAGATCAGCTGGTGCCTAACACACGTGTCCACCTACAAACCTCTGAAGGGGAGGACTTTGTGCAGGGAGGCCCTGGGATGTGGGAAGGACCTGTCGTACCTGTTACACAGCTGCTGGCCTTTTTGTGCTTTCTGCTGAGTTTCCTTCATTCCAGTTCTTTCAGCAAAGAAGACCTACTCTCACTTTTCTCCATTGCAAACCTTACTGTACATCCTTTGGAAACGGTTATGAGAAGTAGCACTTGTTCTGAGATATAGGGTTTAACATTTTATATTGAATTTGAGTGAGAATGGGTCCTTTTCTATTCTCTTACTGCTACTTTTGGACAGTTTATATGAGGTTGGATCACATCAAATAGCTGCAACATACCTTTTCCCCAGTGATAGTTTCTAATTATTGCTCAACTATAAAACTGAGGAGATGAGCAGTAGAATGACAGAGTTCAACAACATTAAAAATGAAAAATAAACTCACTGGAGGGGGAGGGGGAAAAAGGAGGCAGGGGCTGAGGAGGAAAAAAACATGTGCAACCCATTTTATGATTCAGGACAGTCTTGAACATTTCAGCTACTGTTCAGCTTGGCAGAACAAAAGGCAGAAAAAGGCAGATTATCAGAACACCCCAGCTTGAGGGCTTGTATGAGGACAAGGTGATTTATTTAGTTGACTTTCTCAACTGAGATTTATGTTCTGATTTGTTGATTTATAATTATGATAATGGTTCCATAGGTCTAATGCAAAAAGTCTTTCATTTCCAGGTACCACTTTCAAGCTGTCATTTCACAATGTGCAGTCCCTAACCACTCATTCCTGCCTCCCCATATTGTACCACCTCCACAGTTGTGTCAACACAACTGTTTGTGGAACTGCAATCTAAACTGGATCACTGAACTGATTTGGATTACAAATAACATTTGCTTTGGAGGGGACAGGGCATGGGAATGAGCAACTGGGGGCAAAAAAAGAGCCAGCTGAGATGGAAGGGAGGAAAAAGAATGGGAAACTAGTCTTACCACTGAATCTGAACTATTATGAAACTGAATTCATACTCACCCTTTAGCTAGCACATCCATGATTTTCACCTAGTATTAATCAAATCAGACATATTGTATTCTTGTTCTCATTACATTTATTACAAGCAAGAGGATAAATTCCATGAAGAGCTTATGAACCATCAGTCAAGACTATATTAATCCCATGTACTGTTCCTGCTCTACCAAATAAGTCAGTAACAAACATCTCTGCTGCAGATGTCTAACCCAAACCTTGGGGAGTTCAGTGAAGGTACACCTGGCTAAATAAGCAACACTCAGGGAGTTTTAGCCCTGATCTTAATCACTGCCACAGTGATTTGATAGTTCACTCCCCAGCTCTGCACTGGCCTGTCACATCTTGCTTGTTAAGGCAATACTTATATAAGAAGACTAACCTGAAGCAGTGTGGCTACAGGTCAGAGGAAACACGTGCACTTCAGGCCAGTTTGTCATTCCTATCCCACTTTTGTTGTGCAATATCAAGAGATCTGACTGCCCTCTTTATGCTTTCAGAAGGCTTCAGGTCAGAATCCAGAAACTGGATTGCCAAAACAACTTATTCATATTTTAATGAATACTGAATACTGAAAGTTGGAGGGGGCTTTTTACAAGGGCATGTAGAGATAAAACAAAGGACAGTGGCTTTAAACTGAGGGAGAGTAGAATTAGATTAGATATGAAGAACAACTTTACTGTGGGTGTGGTGAGGCACTGGAACAGGCTGCCCAGAGAAGCTGCAGACCTCATCTCTGCAAATGTTCCAGACCAGGCTGGGTGGTGCTCTGAGTGACCTGATATAGTGGGTGACATCCCTGTCCATGGTAGGGTTGTTGGAATCAGATGATTCTTTAAGTCCCTTCCAACCCAGACCATTCTATGATTCCATGAATTTCACACAGAGAAATGTAAGCTACACGAACACACTTGCAGCCCTGTATATTTTTGCTTAAAATAGATCTGGAACAGACCTAAAGGAATTCAGGGGCTAAATTAGAAGCTGATTCCATTGAAAGGATGATTCTTTCTTTTAAATATTACCCAGTGATTACCCGGTGTGATTACCCAGTGACCTGGAATAATAATTTAATGACATCAGTATGTTAAGTAAATGATTTTACAACCAAACAGCTGAGTGACTTACATGAAATTCCTTATTTATAGCACAAGTATCAACAGTACATATAATTTTAATTAAACATACTAGCTTCTTTCTCATTGGTTGGTCAAAGAACTGCTAAAATAGTTGCTAATATGTCATCAACTTGAATAATGACTTTGTCATATCTTAAAATATTATTTCATGGATTTATGTCAGCTTTCTCCTAAAGAGCAATCTTATCCCAGCCACCTTATCAATCCACATAAATAGAAACTTAAGAAATTTTCTATCTTGTAACAATGATACAGTGTAATATTTGACTTTTGTTATCAAAACATCCTTGGGACTATGGGTAGAATCAAAGTGTCTCTCTTTAATAAACAAAGGTAAGATCTTATGTCCTCTTGAGAAGAAAATCAGCTCTGGGAAATTAGGGTTTCCTACTTTCCAAGCAGTTATTATTTGACCGGCCATAGACCCACAAGTAATTGTGGTTTGCAGTCCAGCCTGTTTTGTACTAGGGTAGAATGAAGTACAATCTAAATTAAAGTATCAGTCCTGTTGAATGCAGAAAAGGAAATCAAGATTTATGATTTCTCTCAATGTCTGCTTGTGAACACTGCTGATAGTGGATAATGTTTATGGGCAGACACATTCATATGCTCTTACTTAATCCTGCTTAAACAAAGGCTATTTTTTGACAAGGTTATGATTGTCACTGCCATAGATCAATTAGTGCCCCATGCATTACCTTTTGACAAAAGTGCTATGTAATTCCTCATGTATTTGGGCTTCCATTGGAAGCATTTGACAGCAAATGACTCTCCAGAAATATTTAATCAAGTTTGAATTTACCAGGAGAACTACAGACATAACAGGTTTCCTTCTAGCACAGGATGACATGGTATGCAATTTTTTCCTTCTGTATTGAGGTGGAGAAATGTGACTGCCCAACTCCTTCTTCCGATTATTAATGTCTTTACCCTGTTAGTAAAAATCATCACTTTTCTCATTCCAGTTTCACCCACAGCTGAGACAGAAAAATAACAAAACCACAATTTACAATACAAAAAATCGCACTGCAATTTTTTTGTGCAGAAGTAATTAATTGCCAGATTCTGATCAGATACAGCCTGTATCCTTTTGGAGGAATGAATCTACACCCTCAGCCTGAAAGAACAGTTACAGAAGGGAATGACAATATTTGCCTGCCTGAAATGCCTCCACATTTTTATTAGGTCTGAACAATGCTGTCACAATGGAAAAGATCCAGTGAACAACAGCTCTGTAAGGGTGCTGTGTAAGGAGTTCGAGGACTATGATTTAACTGACTCATAGAAGTGGAATAAACAGAGCAGGATGATTTTCCAAATTCTGGAACAGGAAGACCTGCAGTGTCTAGAGTGACAAGTGATTTCTGGGCCATGGTTTCACACTACAGTTTATCTGCAAGATTTTTAGTTTCATGTTCAACCTCACAGTGTGGTGCCACAAACAATTTTTCAGCAGTGCTGAGGATTTGTTTTCAGCCTCATGCCACAGTATAGAGCAGCAGGATAAAAAAGGGAATAGAGTATCTGAAGACAGTTTTTTCACTGAGCACTTTATGCCATGAAAACACATCTTGTGTACTTTTTCAGATATTCATATTGGTCAAATCAAAATAATGGAAAAAAATGTTATTCTTAAAAATTCAGACTTTTGAATACCAGCTCAGAATAAACTGTCAAAGACTAATACACCAAAATCCATTAGTTACAAAAAAAAATTCCCGATCGAAAAGATTATTCAAAAAATCCAAGAAGGATAAAGATTATTCTTTATAATTTTTGGTCTGTCCTAAGCAAGAAATTGTGTTCTAATTGCCTTTTCTGATATGCAGATATTGGTTTCTTCTTGTAGGCATTAAAAACCACTATAGAAAAGTGCTGGGTTCTGTAAATAAAGACATTAAAACCTACAATACATTACTGGCAAGTTTGATCAGGGAATTTTTAAAGCTGTAACTGAAGTCACTGCAGACAACAGCTGAAGTTACTGCAAAAAAAATTAATCATTGAAACAGATGGCAGAAATTATATTCCCTTATACGTGGAAAAACAAATTGAGAATTATTTGTTACCTAGAAGCAAAGTGAGAACTGTTTGTTACCTAGAAGCTGTAGATTTAAGCCAGCTTTCCAAGAACTTCATAACTAATAAGATTTATACAAAGCATAGGATAGCCTATGTTTCTAAATTTATACACTAGAAAAAAATTGGCAATACTGTCCAAATACTTATATTTTACTTCAAAATTTAGCTTCAAGGTAATACTACTGGTTTAGCTTCTGTTTAAAAGTTACTTTTAGGAACTCCAGCATACTGAATGGGGGGCACCATAAACCCCATTCCATTATCAGTGAAAAGTTCAACACAGTTTTATTAGTCATTAAGAATAGTGCTCTCAGTTTCTGTAGTGTGAGTCATGAAGCCAAGAAGGCAATTATGTAAGATAGCTTTTAGTAAGTATAGAATAAAATTAAATGGATCATTTTGGTTACAAAAATCTCAGAACACTTTATGAAATGCTGTGTTGTTTGCTCCCATCAGATTCAGTAAGAATAAAGTGTTGTATGTATCTCAGAAGTTAGGGCTTGTTTTGCTAAAAGTTATGTTGACAATTTTTATAGTCAGATTACTGTGTATTGCTAAAATTTATTAAAATCAAATTGCAGGATACTAATAAGAATCCAGGAGAACAAACAGAACAAGATGCTCAAGGACAAATTTCCTGTGTAGTGTAAATAGGAAGACTTTCTAGATTTCAAGGACTTCATATTAATCCATATCTGCTTTAGCAGATATTTTACTTAATACTTTACTTAATTCTTTACTTAAGTACACAGATGCAGACAACACTTCAGTGAATTAATTTTTCTGCTAAGGGTCGACATACAGATTCCTGCTCATCTCACCCGTTCCCACTTCCAACAATATGCATTTCAGAACCTACCCAGAGTGATCAAGGGTAGGGAAAACAAAGTCATAAGTTGTCAAGAATCAGAGAGCTGGAACTCTGGGAAAGGAATTTTTCTTTCCATGTTTTGTTGCACTCGAGGACTTACCTATTGAGAGTATTTTTCCAGGCTTCAAGCAGGAGCTTGTCAGTTTTCTGTCAGAAAAGCAGCAGTTTGGCCATGGTCCCCTGGCAGCAGGAACATGGTTACTGCAGAGCACAAAGAACGCCTCAGAAGCCAAAACACTGTGCTCACTTACTCACCACAATGAATTGCCATCTGAAAGGTGCCAGATCCACAAAACTAGAAATTCAGGTAGACAGAGAACTAATAGAAAAGCACCTGGTTTTCCACTGCTTTTTCAGATACATCTGGAGGAGATGGTGCCCATGTATATCACCAATGGCTAGTTCCTCCCCAGTAAATACTGTAGCAGTATGGCAGCTGGCAGAAACAAGACAAGTTTCATGTCTGAAGAAGTGTGACACAGAGTAATGACAAGGATAGGCTGAACTGTTGAGAAATTAATGTATTTCAAAGTGGATATGTTTCAGACATGAGGTCACTTCAAGAGGGCCTCAGGAGTAAGTTAACCAAGTAGGTAACTTCATTGGAGGAGGAGAGAGAAAGCTAAAATGACCTGAAATATGTGGGTGAGCACTTACATTTTGTCCTCTCAAACTAACATCTGGAGAAATAAAAAAACTAGCAAGAGTCTGAGAGAAGTGATCCCTAAAGTCTAGGATCAAAACTGTCTGCTTTAAGACTTTAATTTTATTTGCAGACTGCCCTATGCCTTTTTATTATGAAGGTTTGTGGCAAGTAGTTTAAATGTTTCCAGCGACCAGAGGCAAACAACTTATCACACACTTTCCTTACACAGTCAGTGAATGGCATAATTTTAATCTACTGTTGATTATCATTTGAAAGTAGTTTATTTTACAGAGAACTTATCCGACTACTTTCAATACTCCTGAAATAAAACTGCAGTGACGTCTCAAGATCCTAGTCTTGAATAATGGTTCATGTGATAAAGTCTATCCCTACAAGGAAGACTAGACCTGTTTTACCAAAACTCATCCTCCAAACCACAGCCAAATTTGTAGCTGACATACCAGGAATTTTATATGCTGTTTTTGGAGCTGAGCAATAATTTTAACACTATTACTTAAATCCTTAATAATTTTAAATAGCACTTCACTAAATTATTCTTTAAAAATATCTTAGCTCTCCACTAGAAGAGACCATCAGGGAAAGCTTTATGTCTCTTCTCCCTTCCTTGCTGAAAACCGACAACAATTACTAAGAGATAAAGTGAATTATGATAAGCATTTCGAGTTTGTGATATCAAAATTTCCCTTCACATTTGGTAGAAAAACTAATTACTTAATTTGGTCATTATGAGGTAGCTTTTAGAAGGGAAAAATGCATGCATTTGAGAAAATCCAAAACAAAATATATCACTGAGATTCAGTTAAACGGTACCAATGTCACACAAGACAGACGAGCTGGTAGGGGACATTTTACATTCTGCATCTAGTCACCTGGCATGTGTCAGCATCTTCAAGATCACCCCTCATCACATGAGAGGCATCAGTTTCCACTGGGCATGGGAGCTACTATTACAGCAAGCTTAAACCCAGAATGGTTATGCTTCTCCATTCGTAGCAGCATTTAAAGTATTTGTGCCTATTTCATAAGCTTTTTCTGGCCGAAAGACTTTTGCTATTTTACAGTGTAGGGTACATTGTGTGCTGTGCTCTGGAATATCTCCTATCTGTACTTCACACACAATTGAGACATGAATCATTCGATAGTAAGTCAATTACTACATTACAGATTTTCCCTTGTCTACAGATTTCTTTCCACCCATGTTAGAATAGCTAAATCTTTGTCTTTACTTTCATTATACCTGACCCTTGCAGATATTTTGTCTTAATTGCTTTATGTATTTTGTATTAAACCAAGGTATAATAATTAAAAAAACATACTCTATCTTTTCTGAAAATTGATACTCATTCTCCCCCTTCAAATATACTGCTACTTAAGAGACTTGTGAACATATGATCTTGAAAGACTTTTGGCATACAATAACAGCATTTGAACTCTGAAACAAAATCACCTTACAATGTCATAAATTATTGAGTATTGACATTCATATCACACAGCCTTTTTCTGAAGCTCCAACAAACAGGTCCATATATCTTTTGACCTCAGATTTTTTTTGGTATCTAGTTATCATAATATATTATACAGTATTTTGGGACAATCACTGGAGCACAATAAACCACCCAATTTGCAAAAAAACCCTTATTTTCATGTCATTAATTGAAAGAAATCAATGGGCTGCTTTTCAGTGGTACTTACCACCTAGCAGCACCCAGTTCCTCTGGACAGATTGGAAAGACCTTGCATTGAAGTAAAAATATGACTTTAGAAGCAAAGCTTTCTCTGTACTAATTTTAAGAGATCTGGAAAAGGCAAATTTATCACTATGCACATACTTAGGTGTATATATGTTGCTTTTGTATTATACCATTTATTTATTAGTGGTATGATATTATACATTACAATACCATCATTGATACGACTTGGGGAATTTGTGGACTATATCACATATACAGACATTCTTGGCAGGCTGGTAACGGGATGAATGAGGAACACAAAAATGCCATCTGTGCTTCTCTATTAGTGGTTTACAGCAAAGCACATCAGTGGTGTTCAGAGCAGTTTCCCTCCAGAGGTAATAAAGGTTGAAGAAACGCAGAGGGCCACCACTCAGGGCACCTCATATGAAGTGTGGGCTCAAGGTCCTCCAGCAGTCACCTGCCATGCATGCACTGTGTGTTCCATGGGCCACGGACCTCACTGTCCTTCTGGGTGCCACTGGAAGGCATTTAAATAATAATGTAACTGTCAGGCACAAGCCAATGTGGGTTGTCAAAGGGAAAGTCCTGTTTAACTAATTTAATATCCGTTTCTAATAAGCTCACTCATCTACTGAATGAATGGAAGGTGGCAAATATAGTTTAACTTGATTTTTGTAAGGCCTTTGGTGCTGTCCTTGACATCATCTTTCTGTACAAGTTGTCCAGCTATGGGATGAATAGGTCCATGTGTGCAGTGGGAGGAACTGGCTGAAGAGCAGAGCTCCAGGGGCTGCAGGGAATGGGGCCACATCACCCTGCTGGTGACGGGTCACTAGCAGTGACAGCCAGTTCTGTTCAGTATATTTATCAACGATCTGATTCAGGATGGAATGCACTGTTAGCAAGCTTGGCTGATGGTACCAAACTGGGAGGTGCTGTTGACTCCCTTGAGGGACAGAGGACTAACAGGGGATCCAGATAGACTGGATCATTGGGCAATGATAATTAGGATTAAATTTAGCAAATCTAAATGCCATATTCTGCACATTGGAAATGCCACACACAGGTATGAATTTGGAGAAGACTGGCTGCAGACCAGCCCTGCAGAAAGGGATCTGGCAGTGCTGGTTGACAATGGTTTCTGTAGGAGTCAGCAGGGAGTTGCCAAGTGGGCAAATCCCATTCTGGGGTGCATCAAACAGCATCACCAGTCACTCCAAAACAAGTGATTATCCCACTGATCTCAGCACTGCTGGAGCCTCACCTGGAGTATATGTGTAGTTCTGGGCTCCACAATTTAAGAAGGATGTGAAGGTCCTCTAATGTGTCCAGTGGAGGACAACAAAGCCAGTGAAAGGGCTGGAAATAATGTCCAGTGAAGAGCAGATGAGCACTTGGGACAGGTTTAGTTTGGAGAAAATGAAGATGACAGGTGACCTCATTGCTCTCCATAGCTTCCTGAGGAGGTGGAGAGAGAGGTGCTGAGCTCTTCTTCCTGGGGCCCAATGATAGGATGTGTGGGAAGGGCTCAAAGCTGCATCAGGCTGGGTTCTGACTAAGTATGAGGAAGCATTTCTTTAACTGAGAGGGCAGTCAAACTGTGGAACAGGCTTCCTAGAGAGGAGGTTGATGCCCCAGGCCTGTCAGTGTCTAAGAAGCCTTTGGGCAATGACCTTAATAACAGGGGTTAATATTTGATCAGGCCTGAATTTTTTAGGCAGTTGGACTGGATGATGGTTTAGGTCCCTTCCAACTGTAGATGCAACACAGATATACAGTTCTGGAGCCACAGTAGATCTCAGAAAGACAAAATTCAGTTCTTCCACTTTTCATTGCACCACCTGCTGATAGAGACGTACTGCAAGCATCAAAAAAGAAAACTAAATTAAAAAAAAATCTGAAACGCATACTCATTGTTTGTGTAATCGATTTCTGACATACTTACTTGTGCAACCACATAATCTGTAAATAGTGTGGTCACTCCAGGTTTATTCCCAGAAAACATTTATTTCACAACCTCATGTATATATGCATGCAGAAAATAGGCAGAGATTTAATGTATTTCTCAGACAAATGTTGTGAATACCTAATCATTAAGTAAAGGTAATCTCATGGTGATTTCAGTGGAAGATAAATTCTCTATATATAGCCCTTAAGCAGTCACTGATAAACAAATAGAAACCCACCATCCAAAGAAAGAATATGAATTTACACAGCATTTTTCACCAATATGGTATATATTTTCTTACATTTCCTGCTTTTATAATCAAGAATTTTACTTTTTACTCAAAGGTCTATAGATCACATTTAAATATGGAGGTGCTTTGAAAACCATCTGGTGAAAAAAATAAACACTTTATTCTACTTATTTATTTCTTTAGACAGCAGAAGAGAATGCAAAAAGTTTCTGCAACTTATTTTGCACCAGGCTGTAACCTTTCTGCCTTACATTGGCCCACAAATCTCCCTATTTACATTTTTGTTGGTAAACAAATGAAAGATCACTGAGCTGTGATAGTTTCAAGTTCAAACCAACCAAAACCAAATTTACATGTGAGATGTATGCGTGGCTTTCATGCCCCTCTTTATCAGTGGGAGTTAACAAGGAGAGCCAGGGTTTCCCTGCAGAGCCAGCATTCCACTCATTCCATTGGAGAGCAACGCTACTGAGGTTACGGACATCTCTTCTGATGTTTCAGACTTCAATTAGAGATACGGTTGGTTGGCAGGCAGCAAAAGCCTAAGCAGTATAAAGGGCCCAGAAACTGATATAGGAGCTTAAATTAATAAAGGGTTTCATTCCATTGTATTAACCCCTCCTTTTCACAGTGAATTCACAGAGCTCTCTGTTGCTGCGGTGACAGAACTCAGCAGCAAAACTGAGCAGATACTCTTTGTGTACAATGTGCATCTTCAAGTTTAAAATTAATGACATCATAGCATAAAAATCAGGACTAGTCATGAGATACAGGCATGGATTCATTTAGGAGCAGTAGGAAGATCATTTTGGGAGCAAATTTTATCTATAACCCAACCACAAGGTGATAAAGATTAAATACAGTTGTCAATAACCATTGATGTAAACCAAATATGGTATTGTGTAGAGAAAACAGCCACTTGAAGTGCTGACAGCTGAACCCATCCTCAAGGCAGGCTGCATTTAGGGAGCACACCTGTGTACAGCATTATCCCACAACAGTAACTTGGCAAATTTTAGTCCTTTTTCCTCTCCATGTTTGCACAGACTTGGAATCAAAACACTCTCCCTGCAGTGAGCTCTGTATACATGTTTTGTGTGTTGCTTTAATTTTAGTACTTGGCTGGTAGTAAGATCACAGCAGTAGTATTATAAACAAAAAGGCCACCTTCCATCTCAGACAAAAACAAAACAAAAATACCCCAAACAATGAATATGAGTCAAAATAAATTCTGCAGACCATGAAGATACTATTTGTATGAAATTACAAGTGACTTGATGGTTCAAAAACCTATTCCCCTTAACTTCAAAGAGCAGGTCTATTTAATATGTCAAAATACTAAGTATACCTTCTAAACCTGTTGTTCTTATTCCAGCATGTTGACAGCAAAATTAGGGAAGAAAACAAAAATTAAGTCTTGTGTAATTGTCATGATGTGTGATGCCAGGAAGGACAGGAACAACTTGAAGTCAGTGGATTTCTGAAATAGATAAAAGTTCTGTCAAAACATCATAATTTAAATTTTAGAGAGAAAGGGAGAAGTACTTCTAGGACAGAGTGTAAGAGATTCTTTCAACTAGTAAAGGCAGTAGTCAGTGAGAAATATTTTACTAAATTAAGGGTTTCTTCCTTGTTTTCTGTAGGAAGTAGAAACTGAGTGCCAGATTGCTGTCCTTGCTAATGTCCAATTGTACAAGCAGCAAAATATCAATCAGAACTTTGACTTTCATGTAGTGCTTAATGCCCTCAGGCCTCAAAAGAGATGCCAAAGGAGAGTCTCTTCACTTTTTGGACAAACTTTGGCTTATTGCTGTAGTTCTTGTCTCAGGCAAGACTCCTGTTAGCAGCAAAATGTCAGCCATGCCCATCCTGAGGGCTGAGATAGTGTGGGTTGGAACAGCTCCTGTCTTTCGGGGATCAGGTCCCCTTTTGCTAACAGGATGTGTGTGAGAGGTAGAACATTTGCCTGGGGAAAGAAAAATTTTCTTCCAGTCATATAAACAAAGTACCAGAAGCCAGGTATTACCTTAATAAATAATGAACTGTGAAATGCTCAGAGACAAAGATTGATAAGTTTGGTTTTTTGGGGTTTTTTTTTGTTTTTTTTTTTTAATGGGAGGGAAGAGGTAGGGAAGAATAGAGCTAGGAAAGGAGTGCAGAAAGCTTTTAAGCCTTAACTTCTAGCAAATAATTGGCAGCAAATGTCTAACAATTTATATGAGGGAATAAAAATACTCATTGTGTGTGTATGTGTGTTGGCTTTGAACACCATGGTCACCCTCCAGCTAAGGAGCTGTTTACATCTGCCAGGCAGCAGCCAGATACCAGCGGGGAGCTGGCAGAGCCCTCGTGGGCTCATTGTGTGTCAGTCCCACCAGGGAGCAGAGCCAAGGCTCCAGCTCTCCCCAGCAGCCAGGAGCAGTAGCTCCCTGGGAGAGCTAAAAATGACCTCCCTACCTGCTGCCTGAGCCCAGAAAGGTGCTGAGCTCAGGTTCAGGTGGATGCTGCTCCCCACCCTGCACAGCCTCCTACATGTCTCCTGTGACTGTCGCTGCATGGTCTGCTAGATGACACTGTCTGATAGATTTCACTTAAAATTTTCAATGCCTCAAAGTTTCAGCCTGTGTTTTCCAACTTTTGGTATATTACTGCAGTCCTTATATGGAAAGCAAAATAAAATTTTCAGAAGATTGTCTCTCATTTCCTTAAATCTCCAAGAAAATCCCCCTTGAACTCAAATATGCTGTCAAATGCTGTCAAATTTTTACTGACCTGTTTATTTTATTCAGATAAGTCCTCTGGAAGCAAGATATGAAAAATCATTTTTAAACTCACTAGGAAATGAGGTGAAGAAAGGTGAGTTACAACTGAGATTTTCACAGATTTGAAAGGGTTTTTTGTACTTAGAACCAGGAAGTTAGACTTAAAGCTGTTAGAAGAAAAATGTGAAATTTTAATGAGTTTTTATATAGTGTTTCTAAACACAGCAGTCAAGAATCAAGAAAAAATGAATGAGATCCGCTTAAACATCAAATTTTGCCTGTGATAAATTTGTAGTTCTTTGTATTTATGTCTAATTTAAAACATTGGGTGTTTTTAATAATGATGATGGCTAGGAAACTTCTAATAAAAAACTGGAGAATCTTCTATGTCTAAGGGAAATGTATAAAGTTAAAGAGAAGCATAAAGTTACGAAGCTCTGAAAACTGAAGTATTATCTGAACTTTTGGAATTGTGGAGTAAGTTGAGTACTAGAATTTTTTTGTGATAAGAGATAATCTGGAATTCTCATCATCAAAAAATGTTGATGTCAAATTTCAAAGTCTAAAAACCTTCATTTTGAAGGTTTGAGGGTTTGCCTATAAAATAATTTAGAGCAGGGTATGCTGCAGAAAGTGTTTAAGATCAAACATGATTAACAAAAAAGTGTTGTGATTTATTTTTCGTGGCTAGCCTTAGTGATAAATTAAGCCTGGTGCATTTCAGAGCTCAGCACAGGCTTTGTAAGTATGGTGAGTAAGAAAGTCTCGAGTGCATCTCCTGGAAGCAGAGAAGTTCATCCTACTCCTATGGAGTTTCTGATGTTCTGATGGCAACAGGGAGGAAAACAGAGAAGGTCAAAAGCTCTGTGTCCTGAGGCATTTCTGGGGAGTGAAAACTGTGCTAGGAGTAAGCTCCTTCCAAGTTCCACAGGTTTCTGCACATCCACTTCTGAGAGGAAGTCTTCCAGAGTGCAGGAAAAATAAGTTTAAAACGGAAAATAAAACTCCTTGAGCTATCTGAATCCTCCATTCAGTAAGTGGATGAAAGATAATTTTTAAGTAGGTAGTGAATGACATTAGCAAATGGATAGATGGGAGCAGATGAGTGATGCGACAATGAGTAAGTGAGGAAGGAATGACTGGTAGGTGTGATTTGAAAGGACATAGCCCAGAGCTATCTTACAGCCTTAACAGGACTTTCTAGGAAAAGAAAAAAGAAGCAGAAGTACCTGAGTCACCTGCACCATCAGCTGTCATAGTTCACTGGGTTTTTTCTTTTCTTCTTTGTTTTTTTGTGGTTTGTTTTGTTTTAGCACCAGCATATTTGATGCAATGACTGTACCAATTAGGCCTCTGAAATATACTGCCAGCCCTAATTCCAGTCCAGCTAGGACTTATCTACTTGCTTGTCTGGGAACTCATAATCTCTGAATGGAACTTCTAGATACACACATGGACATCTCCAGCTCCAATAACTTACAGCACAATTTCCAAAAAGGCTCAGGCTTGTGCTCACCAGCTAGTTTAGCTGGGATAGCCGAGGCAGCACTCACAACTATCCCATCCATCTCCCAGCAGGGGCTGGGCAGGACAGATATCTGAAGAACCTCTGTTTAATTTGTCCTACAGCCATAAACAGAAACTGGTAGGCATTGATGGGGATATGTGAATGCTAATTATACAGTTATATATCATGCTGGAAATTACAGTAGTACAGGACTGGATGTCAATCCCATTTAAACTTCTTTGTCATTATGGTTGAACTTTGAGCAGTGTGCAGCTGGGACAATGGCCACCTCCCAGCTAAATCTATTTCTAAGTGCAAGTCAAAGCCAAGATTCAAACAGTCTTCATCTGAAGTCAATATACTGAAATCTTAATGAGTTTCAGGCTGTTTTGTGACGGAGACACTCTTGCATATTACCACTTAAAAATGATTTGAAGTCAGTTTCTAAAATACCCTCTGAAACATAATTCTGCAGGACTGGTAATGTAAATAATCCATGTTTATCAAACATTCCCACAGGAAATCTGACTTTCATTTCTAGCATAATTTACCTGTAGTATTACTTGGGACTGTACAACAGTGCATCAGAACAATATTTGAAAACAGTGTGGCATGCTAAAAATGTCCAACTCTTTCAGAGTTTCCCAAAGTACTGAAAACTCTGGGTTTTATCTTAGCCTTGTTTTTCTTCTATACAGTTGACAACCTGAAGTAGAATGTAACCTCCTTTATAGCTGTATATCTTACACAAAAATATCTGAAGTACCCAAATGATCCAAAAATTCTACTGTCAAAGGTAACACCTGTCCCTTTTGCATCTAGGTCTACTTTAAGGAGATTTAAGAAAGATTTAAGATTTTAGGCCTTCAAAGAATAAGATTTCTGTATGAATGTGGGCAGTGATGCATATGAATTTAAAAACAGAAGGAGGCTAACATTTAGTTAAAAGCACTTTTGGATAAGACTACTTGTTTCTTGATGTCCATGACAAGCTCTATAGTTTGGCACATCTCCTGTTGCTGCTTGGAAGATTTCCCTAGGTAAAGTGGAACCTGGTGAATGATTACACAGGGTTACAGAAAATCACTACCCGCAGAATGTTGCTTCAAGTACTTAAGCAAGAGAGAAGTCACAAAGTTTTTCCTTCATTCCCATCTTTTTGGTAGCAGAGAAGGGAGCTACACAGAAGGAAGAGAAAGAAAGCCTTTGTCAGAACAAAGGGAGAAGAAAGGAGGATACCTACTCAGCTACTCTTGAGGGAAAAAAATGGTTAACTGTTTTGTGAACCAAACACCAGATTAAGCAGCGAGTTATGACATACATGAGTATTGTATGTCACAACATAAGAGGGAAAAAGACATTTTAAAATCATGACAACACATGAATGAATTAAAAACATTTGCTATTCAGGACAAAAGTTAACATGAGATGCTTGCTAATTCTGAAAATAAATATTTAAGTAGAATCTAACAAAAAAAAAAAAAAGCAACACTGTAAACTGCTAGTGCTACATGTTTTGGACTACCACAAAGCTTTATAAAGGACTGGGCAATAATACTGCGCAGAGGTAAAACAAAGGTGAAGTCACAGGTGCTCCAGCTCTATTGCTTGTTCAGTGGTCTTCAGTAAGTGCAGACCTCTCTGCAGAAAAGTAGAGAGAAAAACAGGGGGAGTTATTTTCTTCAAATTGGTCAACAGTGAAATTAAAATCCTTAAATCTCTAACTTTTTTAAAAATTATTTTTATGACGTCATTACCTCACCAATGCTTACAGTAGAGAGTACTGTGTAAAGCATATTTCCTCTCTAGAGAAACAGCACTGTTACTCAGGTAAAGTGTTTTTGTAAGAAAGCCAGCCTGGCAGTGACCCCATTACAAAGCATCCCAGTGAAAGCAAATAGAAACCAACAGCTCAACAGAAAAATATATATATTTTTATATATATATATATATACACACACACACATTCTGCTGCTTGTGCTCTGCTACCTCCATAAGTAAGAAAACAGAGTACGAAATAAGACTTCTTGTGACGCACAGTTCACTATGGCTGAAGTGTTACAATGTGCTGCTTGAGTCATAACTGACAGGGTGCCAGCCTTAGATTTGTTAGAGCAAACAGAGGTCAGCTTTAAATTTCCGTGCTGTTACACAACTGTGCTATTACTTAAAGGACTGCTTGTACTCAAACAATAAGGGCCATCTATTTTCCTGTTACTGTGCTGATATAATTGTCCCTACTACAGGCACATTTTCATACACACACATATGTATTTAAATACACACATACAGCATTTTTACTGCTCGAAGGGTATGCTCACTACTTGGCCTTCGAGGATCTTTCTGTGTTTTTACAGAAGTTTGAGACTCGAGGCTGCTGCAGCTAGTGAGGGAAGAGGTGGCCACATAGTCCATCTAATTATGTGATTCAATTCCCTACCAATATCAGTAGTCAGCAGGATCCACAGACTGAAATGTCAGAAAGCACCAGCCATATTTGCTGCTGCTGTTTTCTGAGAGGGTGGTGCCATTGTAGCTTGTCTCTCACTTCCCTTAACCAGTCCTTAGTACAGTCATTGCACTTACCAGGTCTCTATTGGCTTTGTGGGAGATGCCCACTGATAGCACAGTGTACAGAAAAAATACCTGCAGTAACACTGGGGAACAGCTAGCAAATACATTGCTACTGAGAATAAGTTTTGTTCCAGGTTTCGTTGGACACAGGGTTACCTTACAGTCTAGAAATGACAGATCCTAGGGGCTGTGTCTGGGAAATCCCAGGAAATGCTTTTGCCTAGGCCTCAGCAATGCAGTCAGAAGGCAGGACAAATGGACAGAGCCTCCTGAAAGCCAGGGAGGCTGGCCATGGGACAGCTGCCAGCCTTCAGAAGCTGCAGCAATCAGCTTACTTCCTTTCAGAGACTGAATCATGACAGCAGTGCTATTCTAGTTTAGTTTATCCGAGCAAATCATATGACTAATGATTAATCATTCAAGTATTTATCACTTCAGTATAATTTCTGCATACTATTATTGGGGTTGCACCTTCACTAGTGTGGCTCAGGCACGATTGGATCTGACACTTGCGGAGCATCTTTCAGCAAAGGGCTTAAAGAGCTTGAGAGCCTGAATACTGACAACAGGTGAGGTTGCTATTGGCTTGGAACAAGCAGAGGAACAAGGCACAACAGCTGTGAGAGAAAGCAGAAGCAACACAATCTGATATCGTCTCCAGACTGCCCCTTGAGGTCATCCCTGCAGACCCAGGGCTCTTCATCCCCCATGAAGGAGAAGGGAAGAAGGCTGGTGGAAGGGACTGTGGGCAAAGGGCTAGACTGCCCTGAGGCATGTGCTGCTCTGGCAATATTGTGATACTGCTTGTACAGCCCCTGCAAAGGTATTCCTCAGGTGGCTGTGCTCCACCTTTCCACCTTACCATCTGTTCTCCCATGCAAGCAGCATAAACCCTTGTGACATCTCCTATCCTGAAGGAATCCAAGGAGGTTTGTGCCTCACCTATTCCAACAGGATTGAAGTGAAGAGATAAAGCAAATTCAAAGGTAGTCAAGTGATGGTATGTCTTGAGCATCCCAAGCTCATATTTGTGCTTTTTCTTTTCAATCCAAATGCTGATAGGCAGAATTTCTGAGATGATTGTGTCATAGAACTTTCCCCTGCTTCAGCTTTTGATGGAGTTAAACTTTCACCTGATTTTTATTATGACATACCTGCTTGGGGACAGTTAATGCTGGGAAAATCCTGCTATCATACCAGTATTTCTGGATTTCTCTACAGCCTTTCCATCGTCACAGTTGACTCTCCCATTTCATTTTTGTGTGTTTGTCTAGGCAAGTGAACTGCAATCATTTCTCCAGTCCAACTCCTTCCCTAGCCTTTCCCACTAGTTGCTTGTGGTTCAGGCTATAAAGACTTTTGTCNCTTTACAAAGACCACAATCTATCTTTTCTTCACCTCACTGTGAAGGGGGTAGCAGGGGCTACCACAGAAGTGGAAGGACCAGAGAAAAGTACATAATACAGACAGAAGAATTACTCTTTGGCCTATTGTTGAAAGCACAAGAAAGTATTTGTACATTCCAGTCCTTTCCTAGCTTTAGTTTAGTGTTTTCAATAAAATAGCCATGACATATACAAATTGTACTGGAAACAGGAACAAAGCACTCCATGCTTTCAAGTCAAGGCAGCAGCTAAACAACAATATAAAATTACAGGCTTGGTCATACATATTTGAATTTTTGGAGGTTCTGATCTCTAAATCCTGTCTCACATCTTAGCCCAACTGGTAATAGTGTCTCCTTGTGACTCCTATCATGGAGCAGGGAGTTGCTACCATGGTGACCAGTTGACCAGTTTTCTGAGTGTAACAATGAATAGCACAGCAAATATGAGATAACAGTAAGACCCATTTATTGTTGCAAGAAACAGGTTAGATGGCCACCAAATAGACAAGAGCAATTAACACCCCTGTCTTCCAGCCCTACCATCTGTCTGGGAGATTCTTGGTTCCTAGGTACAATCTCAATCTTTTTGTCAACTATTACTGATGTGTCATCCTCATAGGGGGAATTTAACTTCAAATTCAACTTCGTTCTCTGCAGAACTGAGTCCTCTTTTCTACATAATGTAATGCCTCATCACTTTGGGTCACATTCAGACAGCTGTTACAAAGCTTATGCTCTCAAAGTGCCATGTGCCCAGAGGATTGTCTTCTCCCTTCAAGAATTCCCTTCATAAAGACAGAGCAGGACCAAAGTCTTCTGGTATGATTTAAAGGTCAGAAACTGTTGGTCCTGTGTTTGTACAAGATAATGTTTTGCCCGGACAAGCCAACGTGATGCACACAGAGGGCAGTGCCATGGTTACTCTCCTACTTCAGGCTGCAGCTGGCATTTGGCCTTCATTAGTAGGAAAGGAGCCAATCATTTGGTTACTCAGTTGTCATTGTGCCTCCACAGGGGCTCTCTCAGAGCAGCAGCCCCTCCCAGCATGTGACACAGGGTGCCCTGGGACGCCCCTTCACAGGACCACATGCACATATCAGGCATATGACCCTGCCCTGGGCCACAGCCACCCATCACTTGACTCAGTTCATGGTATCTCACAGTCGTGGAAGTAACTGCACAGCCTGTACTCGCATTCCTGGGCAGTCTGCTTAAGTTTGTGGACAGCATACATTTCACAAGATATGGCATGTACAGTTTCTGCTGTTCAGGGTATGTGTACATATTAAAGTAAAGCCATCTGTAAGTGTTTGTGTGTGCTTGTCTGGAGATAACTCTGTGTAGAACCAGGATTTAGTCCTAGGGCAAAAGCAGGAGAAGCACTGTCCTATGGGAATTTAAAAAAATATGACTCTTAATAAAGTGATGATAGTCCTATTTTTAATTTGGCTTCTGTGTCTGCTCAGTAACGATTTTTCATAATGATTTATTTGCCCTGGCTTTTTACTGTGGTCTTCCTGCTAACACTTTAGGAACGATAAAAAGCCTTGGTCCTAAAATATAGTGCTTTATAGATGTCTTCTGGAGAGAAATATCAAAAAACATCGTGGGTTAGCCAGATTTTTTTGGCTGTCTCATTTCTGCTTGGCTCAAGGCTTACTTATTAGACATTTTCACCTTCATATCCCTGGCAATGGAAGAGCTATACATTAAAAAATTTGGCACATGCACAAAGATGTGCACCGACATTCACAAAACACTTCCTCAGCTTGTAGCTGCTTGAATTTCAGCTCCTTAATTAGCCAGAAGCCTTTGAGAAGACATTTTCAGGGTTCTTTTCACAGTTGACTGTTCTATCTTAAAGACTTCTCTGAAGATTAGACTTACAGTGGGGCGGGACCTGATATATCCATGTATTTCTAGACTGGTTCTCCATTAAAATATTTGGCCTGGTTGAAGAAGACTGATTCATAATCAACATTCATTTTTGATGCAAAATTCAGGTATGAAATAAAACCAGCACAAGCCAGAACACGTTGGCCTTACATATGAGTAGACAGCCTGACACTATCAAAAACCAATGTTCTTGTGCATGTGTGGGGATAATCATTAGGTCTGCCTTGTCTCAGAGGCACTGTCCCCAGGGTGCTTGTTCTGCATGGTATGAGTGCAGAATTTCTTGGAGACAAATGCAGAAGCCTTCCCCCATCCTGACAACCTCAAAAGGCTTTGTCTAGACAAGAGAACATTTTTGGCATAATTATCCTCTTGCATTTTAATTTTGCATGCAAGTAATTAGAACTGTGGTGTTATAATTTCAAGCTGGCCATGCTACTTGTAGAGACCTGAACCAAATTCGGAGAGGCCTTTGGGAGAAGAAGCTAGAATATTGAGAAGCTAGCACAGTGTCTTATAAGAAAAAAAATTCAAGGGTAACATAGCTTTAAACACAACATTAATTCATATATATACTGAAAGGTGGTGAAGGAATATGAACCTGTTTCACAACTGTGCCTTTGGACTGATTGACAGCAAATGGATATACCCACACACTCACTCATCTTTGATTTGGAAATTATTCATTACCACCTTTAACAGTAGAAAGTTTTCTACACTTACATAAAGCAGTGGAAAGCTCCAACAAAATAGAAGGAAGATGGGTTGTTATTGCCAGTCTTCCTTTCATTTCCCTTTGTACACCATGTGTAGTACAACTCTGTGAGGCACTAAACAAGGCCCCCAAAGTGGAGTGAGAAATTAATACAGATTAAAAAGGTGTATTTTTTCTGAGTGTTTTCTAGGTTATCAGTTTCTCATCCTGGTTCACTGTGCAGCTGTACAATGGGAGATCATACAGATGGGGAGATATGTATGTGAACACACTGCCACAAAAATAAACGCTCAACTAAGTGGGGCCTTAGTCAATTTATCATTCAAGCATTTAACTAGTTCATTATATTGGATGTGCTGTACTCAAACTATTAAAAAATCCGTATCTCCATAGTAAATACGCAAACTGAAACTCAAACTCAATTTATTTTTTACTTAGTACAAATATATCTGACATAACCATCTAGCTTTGTAGATGTGCTTGTAACAAACTCACACACTCTAAATGGTTTTATGAATGTAGAAATCTATGACTCTTTAGAGAAATTACTGACAGCAGAATTATATGAGTAATCAAAATCTTCACACACTTCCTTGCTATTCCTATATTACCAAATGACTCCTCTATAAAGACAGTCTGATTTGGAACACAAGTTATATCATTTTGGGATATTTACCCTGCTTTGTGAGTAGAGTAATTATTCTGGAATATGCTAATTTACATTTTGGATGAGTGCCTGAAGAATAGCTTGGTGGAATAATTAGTTTGAAAGAGCTATTCTGATCAATTTCTGCATCTGAGGCCCTGCAGACCGTATGTGTCACCAAAGGCAGACCAGAACTCCATAAAGTGCTAATTGAGGCCTTTCACTTAAAAGACTTCAACACCATTTGATGTAATATTTAGAATTAACTATTTGTAATGAAAAAACACAGTTATCACACTTTTAGGACGCTGTTTATAAGCCAGTTAAGCACAGGACATAATCATTAAGTACCTAGTCAAGGAATTTCAGTGCAATACAGAGGATATGTATTTGCCTATAATATGTCATTAGCATTGGCACATTTATGGTCCCCATGCTTTGTGCCATGGCACACTGGGAAACTGCTGCTAAACTAAAACTCAGAAGAAAGATTAATCTGGCCCTTGGGTGTCAGCACTTTTACTGCATAAAAACTGTGGCCTGAGGTGTAAGGGTTTTATTGAGGTGGTCAACAAGCTAAGTGATAAATCCAGGCCAAGTTCTTTTCTTCATCACATCACCCACAGGAGGCCAAGCCAAAAGCCCACAGTGGAGATATCCACCTGCACAGCACTGAGAGTGGAGGACTTTTTGGGGTCAGTAATGCTCCTTGGTAGCCTGTCACTCACTGGTATCATCACAGTCTTATATCTGTCAAGGAACAAGAACAGTAGGATAATTCCTAGTTTATTTGTGCCTTTGGAAAATGTTAAGACTTTGTATACAGTATGTCTCCTCGTTGCTAACATGGCTCACATAATTTCTTCCCACGGGGAAAAAAAACCAAAACAAGATAACATATGCTAAGAGCAAAAATCTCCCAGGAGATGTTCTGGAGAACTCCTCTTTCCACTGGGATGGAAGAAATGCCAGTCCTACAGGAATAGTTGTGGGTTCTGCCCCAAAGAATATGCTTGCCAGAAGTTCAAGATTTATCCCAGTAGGAAGGAGAAATAAGGACCTATTCATTAATTGCTCCATAATAGATTTAAAAATACAAACTTGCGAGGTCACTTACATAAAGCCTGCAATACCATATGCTCAACACATTCCAGAACACCAAACACATGAATCACTGCAGTTATATTCATAAAAATACTCTTCTACTCCCCCAGCACATCACACAACGATGTAGCTACAGGAACTTTTTTCAGGTGGCAGCTGATTTAAGAGGTTACTGCATTTGCTACTTATTCTTGCCCCACAGCTCTAACTGATCACTTCCTCAGCTGTGCTGGTTTAATTCTGTGGAGGTGAGCCAGCTACCCAACTGGGTTTAAAAACCTAAAACAACAAAAAAAACCTACTAATACATAAAGCTGTCTGCAAATAGCTCTTAGGGTATTTCAGTGATGTAACTGTTGCATCAGCACTGCTGAGGGTGCAGTGACCTGCTGTTCAGCAATAGTGGTGACCAGCCGAATGTGGGGAAAGGAAGAACTCTTAAACCAGCTTTGCAACCTGACCCAACAGATCGATCAAGTTAGATTCCTAAAGAACAGTGAGAGAGGCAACATAACTGAGCATGCCACCAGAAAATGTCCTTCTCAGAAACATTTGCATGGGTTTTAAACAATAAAGGATATCAGTGTCTGTATGAAATGTCTGCATAACAGTGATAAACCTATGAATGTCACAAGTCATACATGGCAGAGATGCATGAGTTGGTCTAGGGCCTGCACGCAGGGGCTCCATAGAGTCTTTAATTATTAGACCTTCTGAAAATTCTTTTCAGAAGTTGTATAGTAATGAAAATACTAAAGCTGAACATTATCAAGACAAGTTCTATTAAGTCAGGCTTTTTTAACCTGGACATTACTGAAATGCAATTTTACCCCAGCCGTTTTTAAAAGCTTGCTGTGCATATTTCTCTCTCTGTGTAAACATTTATCGATGTATAGTTGATAAATTTTGTGGATCCTCATCTAGGGTTGCATTGTTTGCACAAGCCTTCAGACTCAGTAAGCCTGTGGGGTTTTTTCTCACTTTTACTGGAGTTGGACAAGACAGCCTCAGTGGGACTGACAGAATAAGCCATTCTTAAATAAATGGTGGTGAAAGATGAAGCAAAACCTCCATGCCTTGGATTTAAAATTAGGTCAGTTGGCAGAAGAATTTCCAATTTAACTGACTTACTAATCAATACAGAAGATCTTTCAGTTTTTCCATAAAATGAATTCCATTTGTTTAAGGAAGTTAAGTGTTCTGAACACTGAATGCTAGAATAGATGAGGGGGTGTTGAAGATGGAATGCAACTGTGACCAGTGTGCTTCCTGGAAGCTTCTTGAAGATAATACTTCTTCAAGGAGAAAAATTAAAGAAAAAGAATCAGTATTATTTTGTAGGTTTTAAGCCTCTCGGCTCATCAGTGCATTTTGTTTTACAAAAGCAGGAAAGCAAAAAACCCTCTCCTCTGAGAGAGTGAGCTAAGACATTCACAAATTAAAATCTGCCCTAACTTACTTTTCACTGAAGAACAGGTTTTTTGGTACTATTGCTTTCAGAAATAAACAGCAAGTATTATGGGAATTAATTATTTTATTATGGGAATCATAAATAATAATAATTGTTTATAATAATTATTTATAATAATATTTATAATAATAAATTAAAATAATAATTATTTATAATAATTATAAATAATAATAATTATTTTATTAATTATGGGAATTAATTATTAATTATTTTTCCATTTGATGGAAAGGCTAGCCATTGGTGTCTTGAGAACTGTTGTGTCTAGAATAAGAACTTGATCATCATAGAAGGGCCTTCTTCTCTTATGAGATTTATTAATCTGCAAAGTGAGCTCACTTTGGAAGCTCAGGTCTGACAAGAAGTCCTGTTTCAGTAAAAAGAGTGGAAGCAAAAAGGTGCTGTTTCCCCACAGGCAGCATTTTGGGCTCTGATTTACGAGTGGGGATGGCGTGGCTGAGGACAACTGATGTGATTAGACTCAGCCCCCTGCCCTGCTGCTTCCAAGGACTGTGTTTGCTCATCCATATGAGAAGGCAAAGGGCATGTCTTACTGCTGTCTGCAGCTGCTCCATGGAAGAAAATAAGCCACCCTGGAAGCACTGCTCAGTTGGTACTGGGTAGCTGGCACTAGCTTTGAATTGTCTGAGAAGTTTAAGCAGTGCTCTGGGGAAATTCAGCACCCAAGTGATAGGTGGGCTCAAGCTGAAGGAGATCACTGAGCATCAGAGTTGAAATGGCTTATTTAGATCTCCTCACTTATGCCTCTCTTTCCTAGTTAGTTACAGCTCAGAACGGTCCCACTCATGTCTCTTCTCTTCTTCTCTCTCCAGGACTCTTAGCTGCTGAATTGTGGAAATAATGAGTTTTTCAGTGGTCTCACATGCAAGCTTACAATGTGAACACATGTCATATAACAAGAGACAAGGAAAGAAAGCTCATTTATCTGTAGGCACTCTACCATCATCTCTCTCTTGGGCCTCAGAGCTCATTCCTATTTGCTCTTGTGCCTTCTGTTTTCCATTGTTACAGATAAAGCAGTAGTCTGGGCTATTATCCTGGCTGCCTCAAAGTCCTCTTCTCTGGCCTCAGAAGAGGCACTGACATCTGTACACAGTGTTGCTGCAGAGATGACTTTGACTTACCACCATTGATGCCTTAAATTTTTAGCTTTTATATTTTTCAGATCCTTACTGCATTGGTGTATAACTCTGAACAGCACACAGTATTAGTAAGCCCTCTTCACATTTTGGTCAGACAGAACAACCCTTCCAGGCCTGAGAACCAAGGACACCCTCTGCCTCAGGCCTGAAATGCATAAACAAAAGTGTAGGGGGGGGAATGAAAACAAACCAGGGGAATATGACTTCATTACCTGAGGCTGTAATTGGAGGATTAACCCCTGATATGCAAATAGACCAAAGTTATATCTGTCTGAAAAACTTGTGACCACTGTCCATCTTGGGTGTAGCCTCTGGAAGGCTTTTGACTGCCCAAGGTGTATCTATTGAAGGCCTTTAATAATAAATCCCCACTTTATTCTCTACCTCTGCCTAGCCTCTCTTCTAGGTAGCCACTCCAAGGCATCATTATGATAACATCATCCTCAGCATTACTTCTCAACTCGACTTTTGCTTTGTCCATTGCATCAGTCACTAAGCCCTCATCTGCAAATCCTGTAACTTTTCCTCCAGGATGGAGCTCCAGCAATGCATAACACTGAACTTCAGGTTTGGGAGAGGAAATGAGTGCATACTATAGTGCATACAAGGTTAATTTAGGATGGATATGCATAGGTGGAGTGTAATAACCAAACAGGAACTGAAAAGTTTCTGAGAAAAATTAATTGTATTATTACTTTCTGACGTGTTAAATTTCCTCACTGGGTTTTGGGACTTATGCAGATTGGGAGTGGGAAGAGGGCAGGCAGGGCTGAAAGGCTTTTATAAAAATTTCTGTAGTACTTAAACTCATAAGCACTTTACTTGACTCTTGGAAAGCCACTGACTGTGCCGCATGTGACCCCAGGAGAGATATAGCGCTACACAGTGGCAGTAAACCTTAGACATAACACTCTCCTTGAAATACCATCCACTTACATCCTGTTCTGAATTTAAAAGCTAAATGTTACATTCCTTTTAGCAAAAAGCTTATAACTGAGACAAAGAGGACAACTGCACCTTCCATTTTTTTACAATGATATGTATATATGTGCAAATTTCTGTGTTTATTATGCACCAATGCAGAAACTTGACAAAACATTAATTTTGTATAGAGCACTTCTGAGCTGTGCTTGATGTAGTGTTGCATTTGGATATAATTCAAGATGTGGCTTGATATTTATATGCTATTTTACATTGAAATATGATTGCATGCTTTTAGATTTACTAAACTCTAGTCATGCCAGGAAATTCTTGTCTATAAAGCTATTTTAGGACTTTATCAGTTAAAAGGCTTGAGCTAAATTTTGCCCTCACATTGACTTAAATGGATATTGCATATGCATGTTCACAGGCAAACTGTGGCCTTAACTTTGATTTAATTGTTTAGCATGGTTAGAAATACATACTTAAAAATCCAGGGTGATTAATAAGACTAGTAACAGTTTGAGAGCTCCTAACATTTCTCTGATGCTTGGAAAAAGCTCTATATTTCTTTGTCTGACATATTACACAAGCAATATCTTAAATCCCCATGTGTGTTCTATTTGTCACAAATACAGATGATTTAAAAGTTTTAACGAAAAACTGACTTTGAAAAAGAAACTTTCACATAGCTTATTTCCTTCTTTCACATTTTTAAGGGACAAGTTAAACAGCTGAAAGTGAATATTTTGTTCAGAATCAAACACTTCTGGTATTGCACAGAAAAATTGAAATATACCTTATTTATTTTTCCCCTCAGAGAAGTTTTTATAGCTCCTTAAAATTCTGTGGAAAATATTTACTGTTTGCTAACTGACCTGGAGACCAGAGCCAGAAAAGCATAGACACTTGGTCAGTAGCAGCTCCTGGCAGCCATTACACAGTTAGCAGCCCATTGGACTCTCCCAGGAGCCCAAGCCTTAACATAGGAAAATATGTTTTCAACCCTAACTACTCCAGAAAACACTGAAAATATTAATTGGGAGTAAATCCATGCATTGTTCCTTTCCTGACTGTGCAGACAGCCTGAAATAAAGCCTGAAGAGATGAGGGTGACTAGATCACACCAGACTACTAACTCAAAATCCTAATATGATCATTCAAGTCTTAACATCAAATGAATCATAACTGTTTATCATTTTAGCAGCAGCATTCCACTAATGTGCATGCATTATGATCTTCAAACAAATGTCAATCTTCTCTGTGTGAACACTGCCAGAGCCTCCCCCAAACCTGAAAAACATAACACATTGATTTTTGTGTCACTCCAAAGTCAAGTCACAGAGGCCTTGTTGCATAAACTGCTAATTGACACCAAACAAAAGGCTAGTCTCTGCCCTAAGGAACTTACAGTTTAATTATGACTGGAGTCAGCATGTAAATACTAACAGAAAATAAATGAACATAAGGGTTCACTTAAGATTTCTCCAGGGAAGCAGGTTTAAGACATTCCCATCTTCTTTCATCTCAGCTGCTCATTTGTAAGATTGAAAGAAGTGTTCCCATTTAAAAAGCACCACCACTACTGTTAGGGCGGAACTGGTGGGGTTTATTAGCTTGGATCTTTTCACTTTTCAGGTCTGAAGTGTAACCCTGGAGAGGGTTGGATTAGCAAACCTGATGGGATGGCAAACTGTGTCCCACAGGCACTTGGTGCTTTAGCCTGGGACTTGTTGGTGCAATGGAGTTGCTGCCTTTGGGATTGCAACAGGGTGCAGCTGCCAAAGAACACAGCAGCATAGCAGGGTCACAGGGGGCAGCTCAATAAGCAGCACTGTCAGTGTGCCTGCTGCAGGGAAGAGTTTCAGCACCATTATGGTGTCCTTGTGCAGTGAAATAGAAGCACTGAAAGCACTCAGTACTTGCTTGAAGCACAACAGGTCAAAGTCGGAGTCTGACAAAGAAGAGGTGGGAGTCAACATTGCTTTACTATATAAAGCCCAAGAGAAAGAAAATTGGGCCAGCCTAGAAGCCAAACCATGGTCAGTTAGGTACTGGCTGCATATGAACTACTGTCAGTACAATATCTTGTGATGGTGGAGTGAAATGGCCAAGAGCTGAAATTCAGTGTTTTTTCATCTTAAAGCAATGAATGTGCAGTTGTTTGAACACTTCAGAAGGAAGGAGCGCATGAAGTCAAACAACAGAATTTCCCATGTTTTGCAGCAGAACAGGAAAATTTTCATCATCATAATATAATGGCAAACTGCACCTGTATTACAATGCCGAGGCTGTGGGACAGGATATCTACTTTGCTCTTTTATTGTCACATAGATAAAGGAGGAGCACTGTCTTCTCATTATAACATGCCTGACTTAAGGGATAGCTGTTATCACAGTGACATTTTCTTGTAGACTTTATACATACAGTAGCTGTTATAAAAAGTAGAAAGAACTCTTCTCTTAGTGTATTATCTATACACACCAACTGGGCTTTGCTGAATTCCCTATGTAATTGTTCTGCTTTGTTCAGCTTATAAAAATACCTTTACAGACCACCACGAATTTATGGCACATGTCAACTTTAAACTTGTTTGTAAAGGTTTAAAGACAGGAGTTGAATTCCCTGGATTAAAATTAATTTTAAATGCTTTAATGGGGTGAGCTCTCTTATTGAAGACTGATGTGCCTGCAGGCTTTTTAAAACACCAGCATTCTAGGATGCAGAGATATTTTCTGAGCCAGGTTGCTAAAGGATATCACACACCAGTGGCAATTACCATTCTCCCTTTTGCAGTCACATACAAAGCCATAAAAAGGGCCCCAGACTTCCTTATTTAATTGCCTGGTTTCTTTTCATCTCAAGCAAAGGGCAGAAGAAATGCATTTAGCTCACCCTTGTAAAAGGGCACACATTTTCTTACTGTTATGCCTTTGAAATATAGCACATGACAGCGAATATTTAGAGAACTTCATGAATGGGATACTTGTAAGCAGCCTTATCCTGGGGATATTTATTGGCACAAAGTTTCGGTGGCATCATGCTTCAGTGGTACTGAAGAGGTAAGACAAGTTTGTGCTGGTGGATGTGAGTGCATGCAAACTTTTTCCCTTTCAGAATGGTGACTTTTCTCCTAGTCTGATTACCCCAGGATCATGCAATTCATGTGAAAGTCAAACATTTGCACACTTTTCGTTAGACTATTGTGAAAGAAGAGATGATAAAGTCAGTTTGTAGCACTATTATCTTATTGCAACTTGACAGGCTCTGAAATCCAGTGTGATCTTGGATGAATTGCTTAATGGAATTAACAAAGTGCATGGCTTTGCCTCGGTTCAGCTGTCTATTAGGAAGAGTAGAAGTTACAGAAATCCTGCTATTCCCACTGAAAACAGTCAGAGAACATCTGATGAAGGTGCTAAGCTCAGGTGAAGTATTTAGTGCTGTTATACAGTTCAAAATTAATGTAAGATGTTCAAACTTTTCTCTAGAAAGTGAAAGATCTCAGGAGTTCAAGGCAACCTCAGTGATGAAGACACTGACAAGATGTCTAAATGATATCTAAATGTCTGTATGATGACACATAGCTACTGATAACAGTCTCACAGCACAAGATGAAAAAGGAATGATATAAGAGAGGTGGGAAGAAGATGAGGACAGAAGAAATGGCCAGAGAGAGGAAATCAAATGGATAACAAAGTGAGGTGAGTCTTTGTCCTGCTGCAGTGTCTTTCAGTGAGAGCCAAAGTACAAGTGCAGGACAATACAACTCCAGCTCAAGCAGCTGGCACCAGATTTCTGCAGAGCCCTGGGCACTGCACATCCCTTTTACCTGGCTGGGACCTCTGTTCAGAGGCAGTAAACCTGTGGGGAGAATGGTTCTGCATCTGTTAGGCAGAGGCACCAGTAAGTTGCCTTCCCTGCAGCCCTGTGCTGACCTGCCAGTCGATCCCTGATGCAGGAGGCCAGTGGAACCATCACATGCTGCCTTCATCTGCCCACCCACCTCTTTCTCTCTACAGAATTATAGCAGGGCCTGGAAAATACTTCTCTGAGGATCCACTTATTTTTCCTTTTTTTTTTTTTCTCCCAGAGGTATTAAGCAGGCATTTTGCCCTTCCCATTATGCCTAAGCTATCAGCTTTTCCCAAGTGCCTCCTGGTCTGTATATAGGCCTGCCCTTGTGCTAGGCAAACAGGAAGAAAAGTGGGTTCCTCTGAGCTCCAGGCAGCAGGATGTCAGTGACAGCTCCTACAAGAAAAGAAGGAAAGACATTTCTTCAGGCACACGTTTTCACACCTCAGACAATAAGGGTTTATCTGTTAAAAGTTATGAAATAATGTTTAATATTTGCCCATAATGAGATCTGGACTGAAAGACAGATTAAAGATATCATTCTTTTTACCCATTTGGCTTATCAAAAAAAAAGAAAATAACAAACAAAAAGCGGGGAGAGTACACAAACAGCAATAAAGATACAGACTTTTAAAATATGTAATCATTCTGTTTTGCACAGAATGAATGAGTCAGAAGCTCAATGAGCTGCAGAAAAGAATTTCAGGGGGAGCATGAAAACAGTCCTTCATAGTTGGATAATTTCACTTATGACTGGAAAAATAAAACCTCCATATTCTAAGATTGCATATTTCCTTTTATATTCCTTCCTATACAAATTCATATGTCAGTTCCCTAGCGCATATTGGCACAAGACTACCGGTTGTGATTGTGCTAAAAAGGATACAGAGGCAAAAGTATTAAAAGAAAGGAAAAGACAACTAAAACTTCCACTGATTAGTCTGATGGGTCTGATTAGGACTGATTAGGTCCCCATTCCTTCTCTGTTAGCTGCAGGGGGAAGTGGTGAAGAGCCCACTTGCAGGGCTGTCACTGCCAGAGTGCAGGAATTTACTGTCTTAGGGACCTGCTAGCTGAGCTACCTGGACAGTCAGTCCCTGACCCACATCCATCAAAATGAGCCAGGTTAAAGCTGAAACAGGGTAAAAAGTGCTAGCACAAGCAAATCTTCACAGGGGACAGTGATAGGGATTGCCAAGGACTCCCACTTGAGGCATTGCTGCTGTCAGGAGAGGACGTGCAGTTGGTCTCTTGGAGCTGAAATCTGTAGGACCTAACAATCTTTAAAGTGAAGGTTTCTATTACTAATCTTGTGCTGTGCTCAGCGTGGTGGTACCTAACAAGCTCTACCCCAGGGGGTGTGAGAGAACAACACATGCAATTAATTCCTCTTGGTGATATTTGCATAAGAGAGTAGTTGCACAGAATATAAATGTATATTTTGGGAAAGCTCAGCCATGAAAATATGACTGCTAGTAGTTAACCTAGTTGATGAAAACAGGAATGATAATTCTCAGTCTAATTTTAGTGTGGTAAACTAGGGACAGAGCTCTAGCTAAAATATAAATGCACTGAAATTCCTGTGTTTCGCTGTACTTAATAAAAGAACTGATATCAAGGACAATCTTTTGAGGAACTCAATGTTGCAGTTGAAGCTGCTGAGAAGTGTCTCCAGGATTTTTTATCTGTTTTTTTACACACCAGTTGCATATTGCAGTCAGAGTCCAACTGTGCTTAGGGACATTCAGATTCTGAAGCCCAAGAAGATCATTTGTAAGGGGTTGTAGGTCCTTAATCCTGAGTCTATGCCAAGCACAGCTTTACTTATATTGCTGTTGAAGGAATGGCCAAAAGGTATGATGGGCAAACCTTGTAAGAATATGTAATACCTTTTATTAAACTACCCAGCAAAAACAGCCTTTTGGATAAAGGCTTCAGTCCTGAAACCAAAGTTTTTTTATTGTCTTCAGCAAAAGTTGCATCAGGATTGGGTAGGTGTGGGAAGTTGTTTCTGCCATGGGTAAGAATGAACAACTGATTAAACACTCATCAGCTTACAGAATGAATCCCTATAGAAGAGGGTAGAAGGAGATGTGATGTGCCTGGGGGCAAGCCTCATCTCATCCATAGATGTTTCTCCCAAGAAAACAAGGATATACACTTTTATGTACATATATGCATTTGAACTCCATTATCTCTGAGGGTGATTTTCATTTGCAGTTCAGAGCAAAAGTGAAATATTGCAAATCATATGGCAAAAAGCAAGTGTTAACTTATGAAATATGTTTGGTGATATTAAAGTGAAACACAAGGGTCTATGGAACAGGCTCATGAAGTCTTATCGATTCCAGCATATGATTCCTACTTTCCCCACCACTAAGACCCTACACCTTAGATTTATGTAAATTCACTCTGCTATCCATATTAACTGGTCAGCCTCTTCTATGGTCAACTGGACAACTGTACTAGAAACAGGAAGGAAATAAAATATATCATGAAAAATTCAAATCCTCACATCAAAGACTCTCCCTTCCCAAAACACATGAATATGAGGGATCCTCCAGTTCTCCAAGTCCAATATACAGAGGAGTTCCTGTCACAGGGGCTAATGTAAAGCACCTTTTGGACTGGGACAGAACAGACTACAATCCAGCTGGCAAATGGTAAGAGCTGAGAGTGAAGGTGTGCTCAAAGGTAACACATGCACTAAACATCCTTCCTTCAGTGTATACTGAAGCAGCAATTAAATATTCCTTTGGTCTCTGACAGCTGTAATACTGAGATAATGCCCAACAAAGCAAGAGCAAAACCAAAGCTATGAGAATTGGTATGCTTCCCAGGGGCTTACTTGCAGAAACAGGATCTTGTAGCACTGATCTATTTTGCAGCTGGATGTGAGACAGTCAAAAAATGAGTACCATGTCAGAAGGAAGACAGAAATCCAAAAATTGTGTGTTTCCTTCAGCCACTAATTTTTTTTTTGGTAAACCATGTTTTTGGGGGGTGAAGAACCAATCAAAAGACTTATCTGAATTCTTTAAAATAGAAGGTGCCTCTTTCTTAATATTACGTGTTCAGGAGAACAGAACTTGAGTTTGTTCCCCTTTTTTTTTTTTTTAGTGTTAAATATTTAAAGACTGTACCAAAGGATTTCTCTCTGCACAACTAGCTGCTTCTAAGATAAAATTATTCTGGGAGTTTCAAGCACCAGCACTGGGTGCTTGAACCAAGAAGTGAAACTTAGTTTCCATGGCAAATAGAAGCATGTCATAGGCAACTAGGATGCATTTGTTTAACTTGTTTTGCATTAGCAATTTTGCAGAGAGTGTGCAACAGAGGCATCTTGGTTATTTAAGCCCTTGTAGGGCACAGAGCTGTCATGACACCTTTTCTTTCATCAGGTTAATTTTGAGACAGGATTGGGGAGATGAAACTGTAAAGATTTTGCAATTTTTAATTAAGAAATTGTGTAAGTATGTGAACAGCCACATGATGAACAAAGTAACCAGACATGAAAGAGTTTATGTTTACACAATATGTACAGTAAAAAGAGTCAAATAAGGAGAGTGATACCTCACTTCAACCTAATAGAAAACAGTGTATCCTGAGCTACCTCTCCCTGTGCTTTCATGAATTACCTCTTGTTTATCACCAGCATCTTTATCAGAATTACCAGCACAGCTGAGCCATACAAAACTGTTGAAAAAAGAAGAGGACATTATGAATTGCAAATAGCATGGCACCTTGAGAACAGACATATTTTCTGTCAAATTAGAAAAATTACATGGCCCATGCATGCTGAAGGAAATGCAGAATGGGAGCTTCTACCCCAAAACCTGCAAACTTCCCAAGGTGGCAGCTGGCTGGATGCCCATTGCCTGCAGTGCTGCAGGGCCAGGGACAAGGCAGAGCCCCAGAGGTGGCACAGCATGGTGGGGACGGGTTACCATCAGTGGCACAATTAAGGGTTAATCTGCAGCAAGGCAGCAAGTTACACTTTACCTGGCCAGCCCATTACCTTTTCTTTTTGAGGAAGGAGTGGCTCTCATCAGGAATGGTGGACTCATAGGGATGGAGAAACTCATTTGAGACAAAGGAAAGTGACCGGATTTGAAACACGTCATATTTTAACCCGTGAGAGGACGAAGGAATGACACAAAGCACCATGCATATGGAGCAGATAACCTCATACACACAGATACAGCCCCATATAAGTAATATTGATATGGCCAGATCTTTATGAAGAAGCATGAAAAGAGCTTGGGGAATCATCATCTATCTCTACATCTTAGGTTCAGAAGCCATACAAATATGACTAATTTGGCCAGTGCTAGAATGCAGTAGCAGTCTATGGAGTTGTTGCTGCCTTCTACCTTGTCCTCTCTCTGGATCTTTTCCTCTTTTTGATTTCTTGGCTAAGTGGAAAATCATTAGACTGCATTTGGGTAATGAACACCCAAAGAGAAGTCATGAGAATGGAGTATATAAATAAATTATGTTCTAAAAGGAAATGTATGATTAAAATATGTGCTAATATGGAATTTTAAATGGTCAAAAGAAAAAATATTTCAGAAAATAATCGAAACTTGTTGATTAAAACTGTGATTCCTTTAGTGATGGTGAGCAGTTTCTTATACAGTGAGATCAGTCAGATTACTGACAGGTTATCAGATACCTTTAAGTCTGCTGTAACTCAAGCAGTAGGGACAAGCAAATGGCTTGAGTCTTATTAAAAGTGGTGATGACAAGATAAACTTCATTCGTTAAATTTCAAAAGCATTTCCTAGGAGATTAAAAAGAATTTATTTCACCTAAGAAGAACAGCTTGAAAGATTACAGCTGAGTGAAAGGACATCTCTTGGGCAACTTTTACTCCAAGGTCAATTTGAATCTTTCTTGAATTATTTGAGGACTAATTCCAGAATTAGTCTGGTTTCATGCAATGTAACTGAGATTAGAACAAGGTCAGAGGACTTCTTCACACTACCTTGGCTGTTGAATTGGCATGAGCATATTCCCTTTTTCACCCACTAACAATATCATGGACAAGTCTGGAATTATTAAAAGGTTTCTCCAGCATTAAATATGACCAGTGATATTGTTAGCATCTTTTCAAAAACCACCAAAAAATCTTCTCATACAAAGTACCTTAGTTTGTAAAAAGCTATTTCTCAAATGATATTGTGGTTGTAGACAGCAGAAAAACCCAACAAGGAAAAATTGAGTTTTAAAAATATTTTATATTATTATGGAAATGTGCAGAGAAGCATCAAAGTTACTTTTCAATAATTTAAAGGTCTCATGGGGTTTTTTTGCAGATTTTAAGCCTTGATCTTGCTAGAAATATCTATGTCATGTCTGGTTTCATAGGCTATGCATGTTAGTCAGGTTTCACTTTGTGAAAAAACAATTTTAGTAAGTAATTTTATGTTTGTCTGGTTTAACCACACATGTCCTCTCTATGTATCTACATTTTAAATTTTAAAGGCTATATATAAAATTTTGTCCAATTATTATGACAACAGAATTATATTACATTGACATTAGGGTGCAACATAATTTATTTGTTATATATAAGCCATGAAAATACACTTCCAAAAGTTATTGTAAGAATGTAAGCCTTTTTAAGGTCAAGCATATACTTTCAATATTACTTTTACACTGTAGTTTTTAAGATAAAAGATTTTATTTAAAATCTTAGTTAGCATAAGGATTTAGGAACAGAACAAACCCTTCTTCAGAGGATTGCAGAAGACAGTGTATGCTATTACTGCCTCTAGGCCTCACTACAGAAGAAGTATGAAATATTGAGTGAACAGAGCTTCTCAAATACCACAGACTGGATTTTTCAAATCCTACATCATCTTCTAACAATTCCAAAATAATGGGTGGACAGATTTCTGGTAAAACAGCCAGCAGAGGACTATACCTAACCTTATCTCATCTTTCAATAAGACCCCTAGAATGACCCACAAAGGGCAAACTTTTTATATTTATTGTAATGTACTTCACAATGCTGGGTGTAATTAGGCTTAGCAAGTATAGTAATCTTACTTTTTATTTTTATTTTCATTGCACTTTTAAAAATAATTTCCCAGCCTTTGTAAAAAGACTAAAATTCTTCTGTAACCCTCATCTTATCAGCATCCCACCCTGATTGAGAGCCGGTCAGTTTGTCAATTCTGTTATCACAGCAATACTCTTTGAGTGGCAAAATCACTGTAAACAGTGTACAACTATGGGAAATGAATAGAAAGACTCTTCTCTATGGGTATATTTCCCTGAAAAGGTAAATGAAACTTGTGACACAGTAGAGAAATTTATCCCTCACTGGATTGGGCTGGATCGGGCTGAGAGCTATAACTTTCTAATCCTTTTAAAACAGACCAGTTCAACTCTGAGACTGTCTGTTATCAGATCAGTGATTTCTTCCCAAACCCCAGCTCCAGGTAAGTGCTTCATCCAGTCCTCAGCTCTGCTGTGAGATAAAAGAAGGAAAGCATTGCTCTTGCTCTTCATTGCTTTCACAGAGAAAGACGCCAAGGGCTGGAAAGGAACCCAGGGAACCAAGACCCCGAGGTGCCATGAGACACTCAGCGAACAGCAGGTGTCCTCTGAGCTGTTTTTGCCTCTGCTGCCAGAGGGTACATCCATCAGTCTCTGCTGGAATCTGTCCTAGAGCTCATCTGGCTCAGTCTCGGGTTGTTTTCTTTGAAAAACCCTATCTGGGCACAGCAGTCTGTGCAGGTCTTACCAGACTTTTTTGGGAAGACATGGGCCCATTTTTCCCAAGTCCAGTACAGAGCAAAGGCTTCCAAGGCCATGAAGGTCCCAACAACTCAGTGTATTTTCTAAAGGGCAGAGTTAAATACTCGTTTTGTGCTGGTTTCAGCCTCTCACAGACCTCCCAGATCTAACCTTGTTGCCTTTATGACGTGGTAGTTGCCGTTTGCCAACATAAGCATTGATCCACAGATTGGTTTGTCATCCTGAGTCTGACAGAAAATGTTTCAGAAAAATGTGTATGAAAACCCAGAATGAACAGGTGCAGAATAATCTCTCTGCGAGGGTAATATCAAGATAACCTCTGCTAACTGGTAGTTCTCTTACACCCTTGCAAACTGTAAGTATATCCTCTACATTACTTATCCCATCTAATTAACTATGAATGTTCTCATTATCTGTATCTAATCATTTTTTTTTAATCCTGCTAAGCCCTGTGCTTCAATTGTCTTTTAGCAAGCAGTCCTAATAGATAATTACACAGTGCATAAAGAAAATTTCCTTTAAGTCATGGTTATGCATGTTGTTTCCCAATTTCACATGCCATCCCTTTTCTGACATCCATAAAAGGAGTCTCCCACTTTACATTCCATTTAAATTTCCAGTGTTTTGTCTCTGTAACTTAGTCTCCCTTACCTGTCTCCTTCCTTGCATGAACTATCTCACACTCTCATGATACAGAGGTTTCTACGAAATTCTCATGATTTTAGCTCATCAACACAAAACCCCTATTTAGCCTTTGTTTTGCTTTGCTTTTTTGTTCTTAGATGTGACTACCATGATCTGGCATACTCTCAGTTTACATATCCATATTCTCCTCCATTTTCATGTCTATCTTAGCATTTTTTAAATTTTATTACTGATGTTGCATTACTACTGATGTTGCATGCTGAGCAAAGATTTTTGTTACAGTTCAGATGGTGAAAAAAAATGTTTTTCCTGTATCCTGACAGAGACGTTTGTTTCCAGCAGTCCCTAGAATCTCTGTTGAATCCAAAGTAGATAACATTATTTGTCATATATAGCTACAATTATGAAAATCTTGTGACAGACTAACAAAAACAGTTTGGGTCTCAGGACTGTGTGCTTATCTATTAAGGAGGGTTTGGAATTTTTCAACAAAACATTTTTGTATTGAAATGTAACTTCTATTGCAAATGTTCCACCCTTCTAGAGAAACATTCTGTAGTAATCTTTCTATTTGTATTAAGTTCACATGAAATTGTGACAAAAATAAGTGTGGTTTTGTGTATGCATGTCAGAACAAGAGAGGGATTTTAGTACTGATTTTAGTACTCTCTATCATTTCTATCATTTTTTCCCTCATATACCTCAGAACTTCTACTGCAAACCTAGTCCCAGAACAGTGTTAGATCTCATTTATGGATGTTAGCAATTATTTGTAAGAAGAGCGCAAACTTCTCCTGGCAACCTTCTTGTTTTTCTAGTAGAGATACATTTCAATGGACATTTTAATTTTTACATGATTCAGGGACCAGTGACAAATTATTTTTTGATTACTTTTGCATTGTGACTGGCTGAATAAGAATTAAGGGAAAACTGGCAAGGTATGTGAGTTCATGGTCATTTTGTTAGAGAGCTCTACATGGAGAAACAATACAGTTGGCAGCAGAACTGACATGATTCAATGAGTCTCTGCTGCCAAGACAGAGCTCAGCACCAGAGATGGCAAAATCTGCCCTGGACATATGATACCTTTCAAATAGGAAGTACCCTCAGAGGAAAGGAGGTGGGAGGAGGGCAAGCAGCTGCTGGGAGTCAAGAAATTATGGATCAACAAGCATATATAGCTCATGACACTAGTTGTCTGGAGGTGGTCAAATGTTGATGGAGGTGGGTCTATTACAGCCTTAATTTGCTTTTCCTAACAGCTGTGCAAAAGATGTCTGTAACTGGAATACAAAGCAACTTGAAGACATAGTTATACTTCTATGGAAACCTGAGGTGTCCCATGATTTTTCAGACACCTAGGCAGTACCTTACAAATATATTTACTGTGTGGGCTGTGTAGACTCTGATACCATGAACACCCCCAATCTGCATTCTTAGGAATACTGAAGGAATTTCCACAGTGCTTTTTGAAGTTGTACTTGATGAAGAATGAGGACAAAATCTGGTATTTATGACCCGACAGGGTGTAAGGCACCTCCCTCTCTCCAAGGGTATTATCACATAATGCGAGGCCTCCATGAGCACAGCAGGTTTCACCTGGTGCATTCATGTAGTGCATGTGTGGTATGGCATTGTGCAGGTTTTTAACACCTGTGTAACAATACTACTGTTCAGCTCTGACCTGTCAGGGCAGTTCTATGTGCAAAGATGAATGCCGTGTTCTCTCCATGTCATGTTGGGATTCTGTCCCACAGCATTATTCTATAGCTAACAACAAACCTCTGCCCTCAATCACCCCAGATTTTGGCAAAGTGTATCTTTATTTTCTCAAGGGTGGTGGCTGTTCTCTCATCTCTACAAACACACAAATGCAAGCTGAAGTTGACATTTGTCTTTCTAGAGAGGAGCTAACAAAGCAAGATTTCATCTTCACTGATGCTCTGCTTGCTGATCTCACTCTTGAAAGTGAGAGTGCTAAAATGAAGACACAAGAAGATGAGCTTCTGGATGCTGGCAAAACTTGGCTGACTGGACTTCAGAAGCCAAATCACCCAAGTTTTGGAGCTCTAAGCCCTCATGTAATTTGATAGGAACCATCCTCTAACTTCAACCTTTTCAGGTTTAACCGTACCTAATCCCCGTGTGAGCAGCAAAGCAGTATGTTACAAGTGGACTCAAATTCTGGATATCAACCAACTCCACACCAGCTAGGTGCGCTCAGGATCTGCATCTGCAGAGGTAACAGGGACTTCTCAGATGCAGATCTTCTGCCTGTGCTTTCTTTGGTTTTCCAGGCTCAAAGGTACATGTGGCAGAGCACAATCTGCAGTTCTCCCAATTCCTTATGCATGAAACTTTCTTGCCAGGGGTGAGCAAGTCACAGCTTTAATCCTTGATTAAATCTGGCGAAGTGACAGAGAAGAAAGAAACCTGAATTTAACTGGAATCTGCTGACTGCTGAAAATCATACACATATATTTATATATATAATATTAAAATTCTAAAAATTCTTTTGATATAAAGCACCGAAGAATTACTGAAATTCTCCTAGTGTGGCTTTTGCTCTTTCTTTAAGTCAGGACCTCAGAGCTTAGAGGGTGAATCCTATCTGCTCATGCTCTGCAGCCATGTCTGGAAGGTGTAATATTTGCTCAAGTTTTTTCTGTGCCAGTCAGGGACTGCATGTTCTGTCTAGCAATGAGCATTATTTTCCTATTGCTACAGTTTTAAATAAGGAAAATAGAACAGGTGCAACCCAGATTTGGGGATTGCTGTGACATTAACACGTAGAAGTATCCCAATTTTCTTGGTGAAATGATCCATTGGAAAAAAAAAAAAAACCCTTAAAACAAATGAAACGTTTTATTTATTTCCAAGTAAGATAATTAAAAAGAACAATAAGGTAATGGCAAAGAAATGATAGATGTAGTCATTGAATGGGAAAATGGTGTGGAAAAAATCTCCCTTTATTCTTTCCAACATCCAAGGTGTGTGAATCTTGGATGTCTGAAAGGTTCAATTTCCTCCTTCGTCTGGAAATATTTGAACATTTTTCTCTACATAGAGAAAAAAATACTCATTCAGTTATCCAGGGAGAATAAACTCCTGGATGTTTTAGAAGGAGTTTCTGCATGGCTTCATGGATCAGTGGATGTTTCAGGATCCCATATAGATAGGAAAGCCTCAGCTCTCAGCTAGAGAGACACATCACTTATTTCAGAGCCTTCACTGCTTGTGCATCTTGAGGTCTGAGTGCAAATCCACTTAGACAACAGAGCTAAAGGTCTTACTCCTGGATAAGGAGTCAAAATCAGTCAAATGTAATTTCTTTTCCTTGTTGTGAATGTGTGAGTAATTTAAAATATCAGAACTCTCTTTTTGTGCTCAGACACAGTTTCTTCATTTTTTAAAATTTATTTTAGTTTTAACAGTAGGTCCACTTCTGTGGGCAATGGAGGAATTTTTCCATATGAAATTTTTCTGTCAGTTATTCAGAAATGAAGACAGATGTCACAACAGGACACGGAATGAACGCACAGCACACAAAGTGAGCTCCAGAGGCAGGAAAGAGAAAGTTTATTTACAACTAGGGTTTTTATCGTTTTTCAGGGATTGTCTCTGGGTTGGAGGGAGAAGTTGCCACCTCTCCATCCACACTGGGAGAGACAAAAGTCCATCAAAGGTCTCTCCTTGAGAGAGGAATGTAGACAAAGATTGTTTTTCCTACAAAGTCCTTTAAAGACTCTACTTTCACATGTAAACATTCAAAAAGTTTTATAAAAGTCAGAAAACTCCAGAGATTCTCAGAAGGCTTTAAAAATTATCAGAAGGCTTTAGAAATTCAGGGTGACAGACCGAATGAGCTCTTATGCAAAAGTGGATGTTGAATAGTTGTTCAATCATTTCCTTAAATACAAGTGATTTCTGGAAACACCAAACTTCTACCATTTCAAAGCAGCTACTAGGCTTCTCCTAGTAATCAGTGTAACAAATTAAAACAAAGTCAGCTATCTTAAGCACTACTATTCACCTGTAAACATGCACTATAGTTTTGTTTACAAAAGAAAAAGCAATATGTCCTTTATAACATCATAAAGGACCCAATAAATGGCAATGACGATAGCAGGGCTGCCAGAAAGTCCCAAGCAAGTGAAATGTCACAGTTTATGGGTTCTGGGTGATGATTACTAGGCATGTGTGCTGATGCCTGCAGCCTGGGCTCTTTTACTCATTTATTGACTAAACACAGCATGAGTCATTAACTTTTATATTTACACACACACACTTACACACACATACACACATACATGTGCGTATACCCACCCTGAACAGCCCGGCTTCTAAAAACTTTTGAGCTGTAAACATTAACAATTTATTTGTTCTGGCAGATACATGCACTATTTCCTTCTGAGTATTTCATAACATCTCCTAAAAGCCTTCTCCTGGCCTTTCTCATCAATGGGGATTGTTCTGCAGGCACACCCACACACGCACGCTCACACACACATACGCAAACACACGCAGAGTACACTGAAAATAGCAAATATGCCATTCAAGAAGGCTGTCATGGAAATAAAATTCCAGGGCACCAGGCAAGTATAATAAAACAACAAAAGGTTGTGCTTTTACGTCGGCTGCCTTGTCCTAGCTCTCTCTGCTTGCTAAAAAAAACAAACACACAGAAAAAGAAGAAGCCAAAGAAGGTGAAATAGCTTGCGAAATATTTGTCAGTGTAACTCTTTCATTAGAGAAAATAGTTAAAATAACTGTTTTCAAATGTGGAAATACTTTTCTTGGGAAAAAAAGAAAGGAGCAGGCACCTGACCAGCTTTGATATATTTCAGCGGGGGACTTAGATCAAACATTAAACCTTCAAGTGTCTTGTTTCACCTAAGGTGGTAATGCATATTCAGCACGGATTAGGAACCACAGACTTAAAGGTATTTGTGTGCTTAACTCTTGTATAGTCAGGAACTCATATACTTTGAAAAAATATTTAAAGTTAAAATGAAAAGTCTCATAGTAATAAAAATACCCTGACAGGCATCTCTCTGCCAAATTTAGCATAATTTCTGAAATAACTTCAGGGGAACCTGTCAATAGGAACTGGATAGCATATTTGAATGAACAAGAGCCATAAAGTACTCACTGCATGCACAGGAGATCCAAAGAGAAGAGGAGCACGAGGGCCACTCCCAGGAGGAAGGAAGGTGTTTTGACCAAGGGTCTCATTGCTTCATGGTGAGAAGAGAAAGAGACATGAAAGGCCAGAGCTGGGGTCTGCAGCCTCCTTGCCTAACACCAGGGTGGCCTTGCCTCAGGCCTCAGCTTCTGCATAAACTCAAGCACTTAGTGTTGTTCTTACAGGGATATGCTCTCAAAATTGCCTAAGAGCCATATGCACTTGGCCAAGCTGAGAGAGGGAGAGAGGGACAGAAAGAAAGAATGTCTCCTTTAGTAGGCAGCTCATCCTGTCTTCATTTAGTGTTCAGAGAGGCTCGTGTCATGGGGCTGTGGATAGCCTACCTGAAAAATTCCTGATATTTTATTGGCTTGAATTCTATTTTTTTTTTATAACTGGTTATTGTATCAAAAACCAAAAAAATTTCAGTTTTACAGAGGGCAGCTGCACTTCGTATTGGTCTCTGTTAATGATATTGTAGGTTTATACTTCAGCATTAATAATTGCTGTTGTTTATTGTTTATTTGCAAAATAGACAATTTTCATGCCTCACGGGTGCAGTGGCACCTAATGAATTCTTGTGTTACATTTTCAGGTTAAATGCTGTGCATACTGAACAGCATAGCAGTTTCAAACACTTCTCTGGAATTCTGAAGGTTCTTATGGACCATTGCTCTAAAAGCACCTTAGGACTGTGATGGTGAATGAGCAGACACAGCAGGTATAGATGTAGATGGAAGAAAATTATCAGCTTTTCTCTTTTTGCCATAAAGCAATGTTTCTTTTATTTTTTTCTTTCACAAATCCAGATGCTATTGCTTCTATCTTTCTTTAATGGGTCTCTAGGGATATCACAGTTGTAGGTTCCAGTTTCTCCTACCAGGCTGTATTTTCTCTGGTTACATTCTAACAGCTGATAGAAGGATGGAAGGAAACCTAATTTCTTTCCCTGTCTAACATCTAGTCTGTGCATCACCATGGATTCACACCATACACCTACTCTCTTTTTCACATATTAATGTTAGGTAACTAGTTGAATCTACTCTAAGCATTAGCTCAAGGGACCAGAAAGAACAGTGATTTTTTCTAAATAGAAATGAATTTGGCAGACATTAAGAACATCTGTAGTTATGCTTCTGTACCCTGCCTGATGCTCAAATTTATGCCTGTGATTGCCTGGAAGAACAGGAAAGCCTCCATGGCACACACTCAGTTTGTATCTGGCCAGATAAGTGTTGGTGCTTTCACTATTTTGGCCATGGCAAGAAACATGGAGACTGATGGGCAATTTCTGTAATTGCATGTTTCTGTGGAACTATAAGCCAGCACATAGAACTCCTGCTGTTACAAATATAGCAGGAGAAAGAAGTGTGCTGTCGAAATGAATTAAACACAGGTCTGGTTTAATTAGCAAATTGGACTCCACTGCAAGTATCCAAGACTTTCTACTGAATATGCACTTTAAGTTGCACAATCTAAAATAGAAGAAGGTCCCCTCACTTGAGCAAATGAATATGCATGCCCCAGCTGGAAAGAGCAGAAGCACAGCACCCCTGCCAGACTGCTCAGAGACCATATTTTACTCATCCTCACTTCCAGCCCACAAGAAGATGCCTTGAGGAGGGAGCTTACTGCCAGTGGGCATGCTTAGTCCTAAAGCCTTGACTGCAGAGGCACAGAGACTCTAAAGGGAGTCCCTTTGGTAGGGAGCCCCTCAGAGGATGCATAGACATTAGTGGCACAGGGATTAGGAAAAAGTCTAGCCTTGGCATGGAAAAAATATTATTAAAAGTTGTATAAGTACCGGTTCAACCCTACATTTATCTATAGCATGCCACAGCTGTACCTTGGAAGAAAGACTTTGCCCACCACTGACTTCTGCATTGTGCCCGACTGAAGCTTTACATTTTGTCTTTCATTAGGAAAAAAATAGTGTCATAGTCCAGGTTTCAAATGTTTATATTGGATCTTCCATAAGACTTGAATTGAGTGAAGGGAAGATGTGGTTGAAAATGTTCTCCTCTAATAATTCGCTGGTGTGCTCTGATTTTACAACATGGACAGTGTTTTGTACTGCATTCTAGCAGGCAGTACATGATTCAAAGATAGTAAGCATGCACTTTGCTTTCCTTTTGCACCATCAACTTACATTGCTAACACTCAAAAAGCTGAATAGAAAAATGTATAAGAAGATACATAAAAAGCAGAAAAAAAATGAGACTATTCATTGATAGAAAGATAGGGAGCTGAGCCATGTAAGCAAAAGGGTCTGATGAAATGAAACTTTGGTCATGTGAGCAATTCAGATCAAAATAATATCAGCCTTTCCTTCTTTAGTTCACTACTTCATGGAGAGCAACTAATGAGGCACAGTGTGCAAACATTCCTGAGTACCATTCATCACCTGGCTAATCTGCCTGCCAACCTGCATAGCCATACCTTTCCACTAGAAATTTCCACTCTTCCTACCTTCCCTCTGTACCCTGACTAAATCCCTTGTTTAGGGGGGTGGGTATCATGGAAGGAAGTAAAGAAATTAATAAGATAAGGAAATGAAGGAATAGTTTCCTTAACAGTGCAGGTGTGTAAATTTACATAATCAATCAAAGTATGATTGATGACTTTTCACAGATGGCTTTCTCTGACCATCACCAAAAAGGTTAATCCCAATATTTTCATGTGAAGAAATGACTTCCTGTTTTCTATTTTAGAGTTTCCTAATCCATCCTAGACGTCATTTACCAGTCATTTACACAAAGACTAGAAACTTTTTATATTACTGCTGGATCAGGAAAGAATACCATCAGCAGCATTAGAAACAACCTCTGTGGACCTTGGATGAGGCTTTTCCTGAAGTATAAGATATTGGCTGCTGCCTCTTAAAAAATGATTCGTTTTAATCTGACAACTTTTTAAAATCTCTCTGATTTATCTGTGGTATAGTATCTTCAAGATTTGTTTTCCTCACCTTATCCCCAGCCAGGTTTTCTGAGGCAATAAATGGGAAATAGTTAATATTCAACTACAAGTTCAGAAATATTCTCACACTTGAAACATGTTGTGTATGATAAAGGAATCAGAGGAGGTTCAGATGCACAAATGGTTATGTTAGTATATTCCCACACCTCAAAGAAGCATCTACTTATGTAGAATATCCCTTTATAGACATGCTTACTTCCATTCCATAGACATCTCATAACATCCTACATTTCAGCACAGGGAATAAGTGACTGATGCAAACAATAGGAGAAAGAGAAGGATGATGAGCAGACTATTTCTAAGCATGTGGCTTAATGCAGATAAACTATAGGAATCCAAATCAAGCAGAGCTCAATTTCTTATTCACTAATTAATAACATGAATACCCCCTGCCACTGGAAGCTAGTGGCTTCCCCCAGAGTTGTGGTACAACATTGTGAGACAGGTGCTCAGGAAAGAGCAGGTAGAAGGCAGCTTCATGAGCTATACTGGGAATGTGTTCCTTAACCTCTTCAAAATGGGAGAAGAAAAAAGCAAGGGCACTGAAGATGACTTACCAGCACAGCAGGGCACTGATAGCACAATGAGTTTAAAACTGGATTTGCTTTGATTTATCTCTCCTATGGCTCTGCCAATCAACCAGCAGTGCCTGCATGCCCAAAATGACTTCTTTGTGTCCTAGGTGGGGTGCTTGGACCTCGTTTGCCCCAGTGCACCTGCGGCTGCCCTTTGCCAGCAGCTTCCTGCAAGGCCCGTGGCTTTCAAGGGACTCTTCACCCCAGGCACTGCTGTTAACAGGGGAAAGAGAAGGCAGCCTGCAGTACTATTTCTCATCTACCCTGCTGAACTCTGAACTGGCATTTACACTTCCTTGTTTTGCAGAATATCACTCAGGCTTGGATAATATCTCACTTTATCCAAATATCTGGCTATCTGGTTTCTTGTCACCCTTTTGTTAGCTTGAACATTCTTCCTGCCTACATATAAATGGGACTTGATGATCGATTAAGCATTAAACAAGTCTGATTGTAAATATATTTGTCAGGCAAGGCATTCCAGGACATTTTGGTGTCTCATAATTGGCAAAATCTCAGCAATTATTCATCTTGAAATATTGGAGTACCTTGTTTCCAAAGTAATGTATCAAAAGATCAAAATCAAAGATCTCCTATTGATCATTGCACAACAAGTGTAAAAAGATATATTAAGCTTGAATATTTTTGTTTAATGGTTGAAGTAGATAAAACTCTTAACTCTGAGTTAATCCCTCAGGTGTGAAGAAAGAAATTGATGTGATCATACAGCTGAACCTCAGGCCAACATCTTGTGATGATTCTTTGATGCTAATCCAACTGGAAGATATGAAGTAGTAAAGAGGAAATGCCAGACACCACATTGGAAAGTTTTAATTTCATGTTATATTAGTTATAATTCTATGTCAAAGATTTGCTTTTAAAATCTGTTTTTTAAACAGAGTTGATTTAAACTAGAGACTTTTCTAATACTTTGGAGAAATAAAAAATCCAGTTCATTTTTTCTACTTTGTCCAGTTCCAAAAGCATCATTGAAAGTGAGAAATTCAAATAAGCACATAGGTCCAATGGGATAAGCTTACTGTCTCCAACTACTTAGATTACTTCTGTTGAATGTTTTCCATACTGCAGGACTTTGGGGAGACATCTTCTTGGATTGTTTACTACCAAATAATAATTTAAAAAGACCCTCTATGGAAGTTTGCCATCAAACTTGGCCTTTTTGGGCACAGTAGAAATCATCCAGCATCAGTGCAGCATTGTATGTTCAGGGGAGGCAGCCTACCATTCATGTCCTTATTACTGACCTTTAGATGCTTCCAAGTTCCCAGGTCCCAACTTTTATATTGGTGTGGGTCAGATACTAAAAAGAATCCCTATATTCAGATTCCTCAGAAGAGAAAGTGAACATAGAAAATAGATCAGGGATCCTGTAGGCATTTCATCAATCTACAGTGTTACATCTCAGCTATAAGGGTAGAACACTGATATTATAAAATCTTGGCTTGTCTCCCCTTATCCTCCAAAGGGACACTGGGACTTGAAACAGATGTGCAGTTTTGGGGAGACCTCCCTGTTTGCCTCAGTTCTAGCATCTTGGTTCAGATGGCAGTGTGATTTTGGTGCACACAAGTTAAATTCCCCTCGGAGGAAATTAAAATGAAATTATCATTTCACAAGTGTTCCAGTGCTCCATGGAGACAGTGGGTTTTGAGCCAGGGTGTGGGCCACATTGCCACTAGGTGTTATATAAAATATCCGTGCTGTGAGGGGGCTCTTGACTCTTCTGCAGATCCTATAAAGCATCGCTTCTGACATTCAAATGAACAAGTGTCATCTCTGTCTTTCTATTTATCAACAACTGTTATGCCTCAGCTATTTTTGAAAAGACATTTCATCTTCTAGAGAGGCATCCCTGGGTTTACTACTTTTCCTTTTGGCTACCCGTCCAACCCTGCCACGGTTTCCTTTCCCAGCCTGAAATCTTTGTGTCAAAGTATCTGACACCTGCCCATTCTCCTGGAAGATACACAGACACTTGATGAAATGACATCTTTTGTCAAACTGTAAGATGAAGAGGGTGAAAACTTCTTGGACAGTTGAATAACAGTGGCAGTATCAGCAGATTGCTAGCAATGTTGCATGAAATTTGAGAGGAGAAAGATAGCTTTTTCTGAAGAAAATAATCACACTGTGAGAACAGGGGAAGGTCTCTGTCCATCACAGACAGCTTTAAACGTTCTTGACTGGGAGTCCACCACAAAGTTGGCTGCTTGTTTGAACCTCCACAGCCCTGTGTCACAGTGCCACCAGGCCAGTGGTGGCCTACAGAGCCCACACCTAAACCTTGCAGGAGGCATGTGAGGACATTCAGAGGAGTTTCTGCTTTGGCCACTCCCATGATAACTTGCAATAGTCACCTTCTGTCCAGGGTAATTGGAGCATGGGTACAGTTTCGTACTCATATCTCCATGCTGGAAAGAGAAGGGGTGAATCTCTAGCATTACAGGTGTATATTTGTAGCTGTGGTTTATCTTACTGGTGATCTGACCACTTTGCATAGTATTCTTCAAGGTCCAAAATCTGCCACAGTATTTTTTCATGTAGCAACTGTCTCTACATCCAAAACTTTTCATCCAATGACACTCAGCAGGAGCATCTAGCTCAGACCAGACATCCAGGAAAGCTGTGAATAGAGCACTCTATGGTGATTCTTCCTTTTTCAGCCTACTGTAAACAGACACTCTTGCATGGTCCCTTCTTGCAGGCGCTGGATTATCACCTGAAGATGTAGATATGGTACCATTCACAATAACACTGCTGCTCCCACTTCTGCCTTCAGTCATGAGACTGAAGAGCACATGCTGAAAGGCTTCCCTGTATTTACAACGGAAGGATGTTACTGGGGTAGCAACTGGCTGCCACTCCTCTCCATCTTTCCTCCACGTTCCCTTAAAGGGGACAGAATCTCAGGAGCAGGAGAAGTGACAACAGCAGCAGCTCCTTCACCTTTCTTCACAACTGCAAGCTCAGGCTCCTGGGAAGAGAAGAAGGAGGAGAAAGGGTCTTAGAGAGGAACCTATATCTAGTAGTGTCAGGTAGACAGCCTGGTGGAGAGAGAAAAAGCTCTGGAAAGCGAAGTGGCTGGTTGCCTCTTTCCAAAAGACAGCACTGTATTGCTATTTTTGTTTGGCCATGTTTACCAGTTTTAACCAACACTGTCCCTACTGAGCAGTGTTACAACTGACAAGTGAAGGGGGTGGGGTTTTTTTCCCACTCCCTGCATCCCTTCCTGGTCACTCTTTCTCTGTCCTTGCTCCTAAGTAGTTCTTTCTTGGCCATGTGGATTTTCCCACCAGTTTCCCTACCACACTGCTCTCCTTAAAAGTGATGAGGCCTGTCAGCTCAGAAGATGAAGTCACCTGTGTTAACCCATTTCTGCTTAGATACAGGTATTTCACCTTGAGCTGAAGCTTGGAGTCATCCTACAGTGTGCTCTTTTTTTTTTTTTTTTTTTTTTTTTTTTTTTTTTTTTTTTTTTTTTCTCCATAGGATAAGAGCAAGGTGCCTGAGAAAGGATTGTGGGTTGTAGGTATTGATGGCCCATCATAGCATGGGAAGGGTATAGTGTTTCCTTGAATAACTGTGTCATTGTGGGAAGCTTGGCCCCAAGTGCTCATGAGTAGGAGGACTCCAGCTTTAAGTGCCTCTGAGGCAAGGAGCTGGGGCAATTTGTGAGGCTGGAAAGGTTCAGTGTCTGTGAATCAAACACCTGAGGCAAAAGCCAAGGCGCAGAAAAGATGGGAGATTTTTTTTTCCTAAAATTTGAAAGGAATGAAGGAGAAGTAAGACAGTTTTGTCTGACATGGGAGGAGAATCTTCCTGCTGATGGGTCCCTTCCCACTGCTCAGGACCAGCTAGATCTACTACTGCAACACTTATTGATTGTCCCATCCCCAAGCAGCTTCAACTAACAGAACCTTCAACAAGCTTCTCTCCCACCACTGTGTTGCTGCCAGCTCCCTGCAGTGCCACATGCAAGCAATCCACCCTCAAGGCCCTCTTCTCCTGTCAGATCTTTGTTAAGCGTCAAAAAACACACCCACACACCATCCTTTTCAGCTGAATCCCATGTATATTCTGGCTGCTACATCCCCCAGAGCAGCTACTCCAGGAAAGACCTGTGAGGGCAGGAGACTCATCTCAGGGGAGTGAGGGTGGTTTCCTGAGACTTACTGAGTCAAAGCACATACTGACACACAGAAAAAGTCATAGGAGGCAGAAAGCTAGAGAAGATTTACCCAGAGTAACCATCTTTGCTGAAAAGGAATAGTGTATTGAGTGACATTGCTAAGAAATTGAAGCTCAACAGTAGGACTACAAAAATCCACTGTAGATTCTTCCAGAGGAAGAGGAGCACTAAGCAGACCTAAAAGACACATTGGGATTTCTTTTCTTTTTTAACTTTATGATTTCCATTATGAAGTTTAATTTCTGGAAAAGATGGGGACCATGTAAGCACCTGGTTTCAGATGTTCTCCATCCATGAGGGAACAGATGGCATCCCTTGCATGCACGTCACCATAGGTGTTTCATGTGCAGAGTGCAATAATAGATTGTGCACAGTTTTCCTGAAGAAACTGTTCCTCAGCATTTCAGTCCAAAATTTGTTCCCTCACAATGCTGCAGGACACAGCAGGCACCCATAATTTGGAGGGCACTGTCATCAAGGCTGCTTTGTGTGGTCCTCCACCTTGCAGTGTGCTGCTGAAATGCACAACTTGCACACAGAGCAGGAGGCTCACAGCAGTAAGGAGCATTCCCATATTTGACAGTTCTTAGCACAGACTCATGATCCAGCCATGCATGCATAAGCAGCATTCCTGCCTGGCCTGAGTGTCCTGAATGATCCTTGTTCAGCTTGAAACAGGGCACCTGCACCCCATCGACTGGATGGCCAGAGCTGCAGAAGGCGTGAGCACCCTCATTCCTTTTGGCAAACTCTTTCAAGGCATCTTGGCCTGCCTTTGGCCTGAACAAGTGGTGGCAGCCCTTGCAGTTTAGGGGCCACAGCTTCCATGCACTGGGAAGCAGGGGGAAGAAGAAGGGCCCTGTCCCTCTCTCACAGTAATGCAACCCCTGAATGGAAAAGGTCTCCACAATTTTGCTTATGTCAGTTAATTGCTCTGGATGTAGGAAACAGCTGTGGACAATGGTCTTGGAGAGCTCCACTGCACCCTGCCTCTGCTGGACTTGTCCATCCCACGCTGATTAACCACAGACCAGACTTTGAGGTTTGTAAAGTTCCACAGGGTTATAGTTCTGAATACAGATATTAGCTTGCAAAATTACATGTCAGGATGGCAAGGCTCTGGAGCCAGCTCACAACAGAGATTCTTGGTGATGTCCAGCTGTAGTGGAAAATATCATACCTGCTGCTGGTCACCCTGATGGTGATGCAGTCCCAGTAGTCTCAATTCAACATCAATCAAGCCTGGGCAAAATCATGAGACAGAAATCTGGGCATGCTAGTGTCAGTTTCTGGTTTCTGTCTGGCTGGTGTACCTGCTTGTCTTGGGTTATGGAAGCAAAAAAAATGTATTCTATTTTCATCTGCTGAAAGCTGTTGGGGAAATGTTTTTTCTTTATCTCTTGTTACTCTGGGGGAAGGGGGGCGGATGCCTTTCTGATAATGGTTCAGCTATTAAAACCAGGTGGGGTATTGTTTCTTATCTCTTTCACCACCCATCCTCCCTCCAGGGGGATATTTTCTGCTAATGGGCCATTAAGGCTCACCAATGGCATTACACACTTACATCATCCCATTGGGAGATGCTCCACCCAGTGGGGGGGGGCTGCAGGGTCCCTGCCTAGATAAAAACTGAGACTCAGAACACCAGGCATCCTGTTTTCCACTGGACTCCAGAGGAAGATCAGACTCATCAGACTCACCTCAGCATCACTGGACCCTTCTTCAACAGGATCATCGACTCCAACAGATCATCTGTTTTCTCCAGGAGGACTGCTTCCAAACACCCTGACCAACAGGGTGTCAGGTTGTGTCCCTGACTCTCTTAGGGTTTTCTGGGTTTGTTTGTTTGTTGTTTACTTGTCTTTTTTCTACTATTACATTTGGATTTCTAACATTCCTAGTAAAAGAACTGTTATTCCTATATCTTTGCCTGAAAGCCCTTAATTGCAAAATTATAATAGTTCGAAGGGAGGGGGGGTTACATTCTCCATTCTAAGGAAAACTCCAGCTTTCCCTAGCAGATACCTGTCTCCTAAACCAAGACACTGCTGAAGCCACAGAATTCACTCTGTGACTGCAGCACAGAGCAGCAAATGCTGCGCAGGCTAGGGGGAGGGATGTGGACAGAGATGCAAGTGGTGTCTTGCAGCATAAGCAGGAACAGAGATGATATTTTCATGTGTTTGATGTTAGGTAGATAATACTAGGAGGAAACTGCTGTCAGTAGTGGCATTCATTTGCATGAGGCAGGCAGAAAGAGTGGCACTTCCTAAAGGAACCCAAGACCCAGGAGGAAAAAATCTGAAGCACAGATTTCCTTTGGAAAACTGAATCACACATGCAGTGGAGGTATTCAACTGAAAGAAATCATATCTCAAGTGATATGACTCCAAAGTGCCTGTGAAGGATATAACAAGAGTGTCATCAATGACTGCATTTGCCTACTAATCCAGTTGTATTACTGCAATTAATTTGCTAATGTAGCCACAGCATGACTGTATTCCATTAGCATCAGGGAGGATCTAGTTAAGCTTTCAGGTATACTTGTACGAGATAAAGTGGGCTAGCAGTAAGTTATACTGGGAGAGCAGAAAGTTTCTAATCTTGCAGTGAGATCCTGTAACAGCTTTCCTGTGTGGCAGCAAAACAAAAACTATTGCTAGCTGGAGCCGAACAGATGTAGAGGAATAGAAGTTGTGACTGACTGTAATATCATGAGGCTGAATTATACAGCTCAGGCAGACTCCTTCAGGCCCACAATGCCATGTACAGCTGAGAAAATCCCAAAGTCTGCTTTGGAGTCTTCCATTGTGGGCCATGGCAATGGAGGTACTTAAGGCAAGTGAGTATTCCCACCATCCTTCAGCTGCCTAGGAAAACCAGGACCAGGTCATTGACACAATAATGAGCAGGAGGTCAAGGTAGCCTCTGGAAAATGCTCTGAAGTTGACGTGATGCATGGGTGCCACAAAATGTCACTGCCACTCTGTTCCTCTGCTAGCTCACGATGTTGGTAGACCGGGAAGGGGAGAGCAAAGCAGACAGCTCTGCTGTGTGTCTGTAATAACCAGGATGCCAGTAGCTGGCAGAAGCACAGTTTCAGAAGTAGAGTTTGATTAGTGGTTTGTGAAAGCAATTACATGATATAGTTTATTTTTAGTTTCTCCTAACAGTGGGAAAATCTTCCAGTGATTCTAAGAGGTTTAGTGTAAAACCAGCATAACTGTGTGTATTGCAAAGAAAAACAAAGAGTAAGCATCCTCATATCTATGTTTATTAGTTACTTTTTCCAAAATGTGGTAAGAAATTAAATATATATATTTAAAAAT
>VYXD01014922.1:171-19474 GCA_013397195.1 Hylia prasina | reverse complement strand
GGGGAGGAGAGTATGCCCTGTCCTGGCCATGTTGGGCCTGAATGGCTGTTAACATTTGCTGCTAAAGCCGCAGCCCGGGAGGCATGGCAGGGCCAGGTCCTTCCCCCAGCCGCGTGACCATGCAGCTGAGACCAGGGGCAGCTCTGCAGCTATGTAGAGTAGCCCCACAGCCCTGCCTCNACTTCTGTGAAAACACAGGTTAAAAATCAGAGAACTCTTGGGAAAAATCGTTTTTCTCCCAGCCCCAGAACAAGTAGCAGGGGTCAGCAGGGCCGGCCCCACTCCACCGTGTGGTCCCCCAGGCCTGGTGCAGCCAGCCAGGTCCTGCTGCTGCAGCAATCCTGGCCGGATCGGGCCCAATGGCTCCTGGGCAGGGGAGGAGAGTATGCCCTGTCCTGGCCATGTTGGGCCTGAATGGCTGTTAACCTTTGCTGCTAAAGCCGCAGCCCGGGAGGCATGGCAGGGCCAGGTCCTTCCCCCAGCCGCGTGACCATGCAGCTGAGACCAGGGGCAGCTCTGCAGCTATGTAGAGTAGCCCCACAGCCCTGCCTCATTTTACCACCTTCAGCCACTGCCTGGAAGAATCATGCTGCCATCTGCAGGCTGTTGACTCTTTCCTTGCTCAGATGAAACTTGGAAGCACTAACCTTTCTCTGAGTGAGAGAAAATCCAGAGTGGGGACATGTAAAGAGACAATATAAAGATATCAAAGTCAGTGAAAGAAGAGTTACATCTTAGATGGAAGAGATGAGAAGATGCATTGGTTTTAGGCTGAAAGTCTTTTGTGAGCTATGGTAATAGACTGTAATATGCTAGAATATCCCTTTAAGTTGTGGAAAAAATATGCATGGAGGAGATGATGAGAGTATTCAGATTGTAGATATAAGCAAAGGCCTTTGTGATGGACTAAGTAGATACTGAAGTAGCTGTGATCTTATGAGAAGCTTGAACAGAGAGAGAGAGAGATGAGGTGAAGATGAGGATCTGCCCCTAGAAAGAGAAAAGACCTCTGTTCCTAGAGATGAAGAAAAACCCTTGCTTTTGGAACCGTTCATCATTAAAATGATACCCCATGAGTATGCATGACCTATATTGCAGCAGTGGGAGGGTGTGTAATATGGGAAGGACTTCATAACTGCAGATTTCCCAGGTAGCTGCTTTTGTGAGAGTTAAAAGCCACAAGCAGACTGTTCTTTCTTGTGGAAAGTTCCATGGTAAACCATAAGAGACCTCTCTAAATGAACTGATGAAAGACTATTTTATAAGTGGAAAAAACTAACCTAGAGTTCCAACTTTTGTCTTTATATGTTGTCTGTGAGAAAGAAAATAAGCTGTTGGGGAAGAGGAGAAGTGTTTTGAAGGTTTTATTCTGATTCTTATTAATTTTTTCTTTCTTGTAGTTTTGTTAATAAACCTGTCTTTATAATCTTTTAAGTTTTGAGCCTGTTTTGCCCTCTTCCTGATCCTATTTCATAGGAGAAAAAGAGTAAATAATTTTAGTAGAAACTCAAACCACTACACATAATTTAGAAAACAGAAACTGGTGAATGTGAAACCACTATAGTGTGTTAAGTGAAGGCCGGGCTATTGAGTTGTTAAAAACTGATATGATCATGGACAAAAACCTTCTAACTAATTGAAGTTAGAAAGTGGTATGTTTATTCACTGGCGGGCGGCACAGGAGTCATCTCTGAAAGGCGTGACTCCCCCGAGCAAGGTTCCTTGCCCTCGATTTATTTCCCAGGATTTTATGTACAATACATATCCATAACCCCAGCACCTCCCATCCCCGTTTGGAATTAAAATGAGGCTATTAGTCCTTGACATGTGCGCAATTCTTCTCTTGAATTGGGTTGGTGGTCTCAAGGGATGAAGTCAGGAGAGTCTTCATCAGGTCTCTGTGACCCTCTGGCACGATCCAAGGTTCCCTGCTTTGTGATTGATTGATATAAAGTCCAGGTGCTGGCCATTGTTGTTGTTGGTTTCCATCTGTTCTTATAACAGTTCACTTACTCCACTTTCTTCTATAAACCTGCTCATAATATAACAGTTAGCTCTAGCTTAAGCATCTAATAATTATTAACCTACTATTTACTTATCTAACTTCCACCTTGGTCAATATAAATTGCTTCTGACTCTTAGCTAAAATCTTCACTCTTTAAAATCATGATTCACTATCAGCAGGGCTCCAGGACTGTACCAGTCACCTGGAGGCAGAGGAGGGCCACGCACTTCCATGGCATGTGGGTCGTGGAAGAAATGGCAAATAGGTTTGGCAGACATGGCAAGGGATGACCCCAGCTGCTCTGCCAGCACTACATGGGTTACTGGCACTTGCAGTGGGGCAGTTGCCATGTGGGCTGTGCAGCGCCTGTGGTGGAGGGGGCTCCGGTCCCGATAGCGTGTCACATGGACCCCTGTTGGGCTGGGGAGCCTGAACAACAGCTGCTCCCCCTGTGTTCCCAGCATGGCATCCCATTCCCCATGGGCTGCCTCCCATGCTTCACCTTTTTGGGATGTTTCGGCGGGCTGCATCCGCAGCACATGGGCTCCATCATCTTGTGCAAGTGACTCCCATGCCATTTTAGGTCCACCATCTTATGTGAGTGACTCTCGTGCCATGTAACATCCACTATCTTGAGGTTTTTCGTGCACTTGCACCACATGCTGTCCACCATTTTGAGCAGCTGGTACAGGCATCTTAGCAGCCACTTTCGCATTTCTCTCGGCTTTTATTTTTTTAATTTTAACATATCCTCGACTGTCCTCCAGGTAGGTAAAACATTCCTAGTAATTTTGTTGCCTCTGGAGGCGGAGACAAAGATCAATCAGCCAACTTGCTCCCAGATTTTAACATTTAAGGCAGCATTTGTCGTGATTTCTACACCTTGGCTCTTGCAAAACTATAATAAAGTCTCTAGAGGCTCTTCATTGTGTTCAACCCCTCTTTTACTTAAAATCATAGTCCAGATATTCACTATAGCTTGATCTTCTGCAGAAATTGTGCCACCCATTGTTCCCAGCAGTGGCTCACCCTTTTTATGTACTCTTTTAGACAGTCATGGGTCTCTGGCTTTTTCATTCATACAGCTCTTTAGGCTGTATTTTTCTCACAGCTCTGGCTGCTTCATTTGCAGCTCTGGCTGTAGCAGCTCTGGCTGATAGCTCTATGGCTTTTTCTTTCACAGAGCTCTCTAGGCTGTATTTTCCTCACAGCTCCTAGTTTTTCCTCGCTGGTGCTCCATCTCCTTTGTATTCTCATGGCTTAGTTATCATCATCATGTTGGGGTCACCATATGTTGTAGTGGTGGGAGACAGAGAAACGACACAACACTCCAAGGTTCATGCAGTAGAGAGTTTCAGTGGTGTGCCTGGCTCTTATATAGACTATTCAAAAGACTCCACATTCAAACCTGATTGGTTATGATTGGACACCACCCAGCTCACTGACCAAAAGCTGCCTGCTTACATTTTTGTCAGGGATTGACTATCTGTAACTAAATCCCTCCTTGTTTTGGGCTTACAGACCAGCTGTTTCACAGTCATACATACTATTTCTTCACTAGCTGTACTATAGGTACCTTTATTGTGTACTATATTTTATCTATAGTAGTTCTTTTATTTCTCTGTAGTAAGTAGTCTGTTAAAATCTAAACATTGAAGGTTTCTGTGTAGTAGGAGGAGAAGCTAGAGGTGGGCAAAGAAAGGGGATTTAGCACTTTTAGCTAGTTTAAAGCTGAGTAGGTCAGCACCTGCTCATAGATCTCTGCAGAGGAGTCACTGGTAGCACCTTGGGCCTCTGAGAAGCTACTCCTGGAAGACAGCATCAGCAGCTGGTCGATGAGATACAGCTGAATGCTCTGGGACCTTGCTCCTGCTCCTGGTAAGGGCATGTGAATCTGACTGCGAGTAGGAGAAAAACAAGATGGAGCTCCTGGAGAGGGAAAAGTGACTATGGGACTTTCAATGTGCATTTCTCTGCTCAGATGCACACTTTTTTGTGTAGTTGAAAAGAAGTAAAGTGAGACAGGACCTAGTGAGTGTGGAGATGCAAACCCTCAGGTTTATTTCTTAGCACACTGTTGACCTGCTGTGGTGGGCTGAGTGACCTTACTTCTCTCACCCATAAGGTTTGGATTCTGTCTTGTAGGGCTAGAGCTGCCCTTCCTGCATATCTGTGCAATATATAGTGAAATAAACCTGGGACCATTAGGAACATAACACAAAGAAATACTCCATTTCCACTGTCTTTGTCTGTCCCTGCATTGAAGAGTTGGAACTCGGCTCTCCTGTGTCAGGTGTGGTGCGGAGTCCAGCAGCATGAGCGTAGGAAGAAGAGACCCAGTTCTGCTAATAGTCAAATACAATACATGAATCAGATGAACTGTGTCTACCTACCAGCAGATAGCCCATCCTCAAACACTACTGGAAACAAGATGAAATGGTAGGTACAGGCACTCTATGTGATGACCACGTGTGCAGGGCTTGACTTGGAACTGCTGTAGTGACTTGGTACCACATGTGCTGCTGAACAGACTGTTTTGCATACAGCTCTTGCTGCACAGCAGCTAATGAAATCTAGGAACATGCCCTGGAAGAGTGGTTAAAGCTGGCTCTGGGCTCAGCTGCAGCTGTGTCCTGGTGGGAAGTGCTGAGCAACTCTGCTGTGGTTCCAGGAGCTGAGGTTCCACCTGAGGACCTGGAACACTTGGGGAAGGAAGGGGGAAACTGGTAGTGCTGACAGCCCTGTGCTGGAAGCTCAGTCTTTTCCGTGCTGTTTTATGTTGTGGTTCCATCACAGCCTGCAGGGAAAGTGGGACAGGTCAGGAATTTAGTGCCTTTTAGATGGCTCCTGGGTCCAACAGAAACAGGCTGCATGCATATTGGAGTCTTCATATACATGGATTAGACTGAAAATTACCAGTAATTACTATTTAGGATAAGAATATCAGAGAGCTTTACTGAGGTTCCCTAGCCTTGGTTTTTAAATCACTTTTCGCACTTGAACTTAGCACTTTTTCGTGTCTTTAATGCACTTTTCAGAAAAAGGTGCTTGGGCTCAGTCAGCATCAGTGGGGCTGCTGTAGGTAGGGTGAGAGTAAGAGTCAGGGTGAGAGTAAGCACCAGGGTCTGTGCTTACAGGAGCTCAAACCAGCACTGATACCTTCTGGCTTCAAAAATCCTGCTCTAGGCAGAAGGCACAACCTGTAATATCCTTCCTGGTCCATTTTTGTCCCCAAACAATATTACGTTTTGTGTCTTCTCTTGGTTGCAAGTGGCACCTCTTGGAGCTAGTCAGGCCCCCTGTCACCATGTTAAACTGACCTGAACTTCATTTCTGTTTGCTTATAGGAGTAGTGGTATTCTTTGCCTGTCTTCCAGTTGATGCCATCAGCGTAGCTCCCATGTGCACCCATCCAGTATATCCCATTCAGGTTGCAGTAATGGCAGTCATTGTACCACCATGCTCCCTTGTATTCTGTGGCACAGTTAAAGGAGCTCATGTCGTTGTCCTGATCTGTTGTTGAAAATGGCATGTCCCTGTGGTACGATAAAGAGTCTCCTGCAGAGAGCACACATTAACAGTTACTGCAGTAGGGATCACAGATGGGACTCTGATGTGTCTATGCACCCCTGCTGGACACCAGTGGCCCTTGCTAGGTCCAAGGCAGGTTGTATAAATCCCGCTGCTTTCTTGCCCAGGTTTCCTCCATGTCTTGGACAAAAGAAATATCCTGATCTCTGTTAAAACACATGGAGAATTTATCTATGCCTGTGAATCAAATGGGCCAGATTCTCTTCACAGTTACAAAGGTGTCACTTCTCTTGCAATGCTCAGGTTCTCTGCAGACACACTGAGGTCTGAATTACTAGACAGGGCTGCAGTGTACAAAGCTACATAAACCAAAAGCAGTGCTCTCAGGTGTTGGTTTCATTCCTGAATGACGGATATTAAATTTTGAAGAAGATTTGTTTACTTTTTAAAAAACCCCAAAACATCAGCTATTAAGAGCATGGAGTGCTGATGCTGCAAGTGTTGAACAGCACTCCAGCCCTGGAAATACCAAACCTCATGGGCAAATGTCCCCGGCCAATGTAACCCAGAGCAGAACTTGACCTGGCAGCTGCAGAGCTGTTGGGAAGATAAGCTGAATTGAGTGCTGCTCAGGATCAGGCTCATTTGCTGTTAAACCATAGGACTGGGCTTGTAGGTAATGCTCTGAGTCACATTTCTTTGGGTGGTGGGTGTCCCCCTCCATGCCTGTACCCATCTGCCTCTGGTGAATCTCCAAGAAATCAGTCTCCTTTGAACTGGGATGTAACAATAAGGAGGAAAAATTTAAGTACTGCCCTCTACTAAAATTCATAAACTTTACAGGCTCTGGGTCTGAAAATAATATGGGATTCAGACTTGATGAATCAGATTGGACCTCCAGTAACACTGCCACAATTGAGCAAAGCACAGGGTGAAAGAAAACAAAAATCCTGCTCACTAGTACAATGAACAGTTTAAGGGGGGTGGAGAGGTTACTCATTACCTAGGGTACCATGGCCAGTTTTTAAAAAATTGACTCAAAATGTAGCTGATACAAGGAGTGTGCATGGTACATTTCTGCATAGACGCTGAACACTTCTGAAATGCTCTAGGAAACAGACTTTCCCAGTGAGCTGCCTCAAACTTACCAGCATTTCCCCCAAGGAAGTCTCCTAGAACCAGTCTGTATTTCTCTGACTCTCCTAAAACTCTGAATGAAGCATACTTGGCAAAATAGTAGTTGTTCTCAAAGTCTCTCAGGTCAATGCGGAGTTCACAGGGTCCTAGAAGAGAAGATGGACAGGAGTGGTGCAGGGCAGATGGTGGGTATGCTGCTGGATTTTAGAGTGGAGGGTTTAAGGAGCTGTGAGGTAACTTGAGAGGAGCTGCTTGTGAGATTTTGATTTATTTAAAATTCCTGCACAGCCTCCTATACCTTTAATAGTTTTCTAGGGAAGCACCTTTTCAGATATGATATTGGGTGGTCATGGGCAGGAGTCCTGCACACAGCTGTAACTCCAAGGCTGTGTGTGGACCACATGATGCCATCACAACCAGTCCAAGTAGGAAGATGTCTTGGCCTGTCTCCAGGGTATGTAGCCAGCTCATTCTCTTCCCTGACTTCTAGTTTCGCGTGTTTTTTTTGAGTGCAATTTCCTGTATGCAATGGGCTGCAAGAGCCTGCATCCTGTTTGGGATTAACAATGGGGGTCTCAGATGAATATGAGGAGCTCAGAGGTCTACAATGACCCAGTGTGGTACAGGGGTTGGACTCTCATGGCCTCAGCCTGGGACAGAGGCGGACCTTACCCAGAGATGTGAGGAAGTGGATGTTGTCGTTCCCCATCCAGAACTCCGTCAGCTGGTTGCCAAACCCCCGCTTGTATGAATCCCAATCTCTCAGGAAGTTCACTGATCCGTCCCAGCGCCTCTGAAAAACCTGAAAGAGACCCTCAACCCCACCAGCCCATCCCTCACTCAAAAGCATCCACAGCGCCTGGAGGACATGCCTACCATGGTAAATGCTTCCCCTCCATCAGGACATTCCTGTGGGTGTCTGGGGAGCAAGCCCCACAAAAATCCCTCTCTCAAGGATCTCCTCCATATGCCGTTGAAAATGAGGAGGAAAATATTTGCTGGTTTAAGCAGGGAGTGGATCTGTGGCACTCAGCCTGCTTCCAGAGACAAGTCTTGGGGGAATCCCCTGCGTCCTGAAGGATTCTCTCTGGCTTGCAGACATGAACCTCAGCTGTGTGTTTCTATTTTTGAACCATCCTTTGCAGCCTTAACAAGAATCACTGTGGTAACATATAAACTTCCCTCTCCTCATCCTACTCACAATCCATCCCCCACCGTCTGTGTCCATGTCGCAGAAGACGGTGGTGGCATTGCAGTCTTGGGGGTAGATTGTGTACCAGCCACTCAAAACCTTCCCTTTGGCCAACAGTTCTTGGCAGTTCCTGGGTTCTATGCAAATCAAAGAGATCAAGTGGAAAGAGTTATAATGTGTTTACTGATCCAGAGAGCACATCAGCCTTGAGCCTTTGAGCCCTTCAGCACACAGCTAGCTCTTTGTTACTGCAGGATCCTAATGTAGAGCTGCTGGGAACCAAACCCTGCCGTGACTTCTGAGCCCATATGTTGCAGGGCAGATGGGCACTTTCTAAGAAAGAGATGGTCCAAGGCGCTGAGACTCCTCTTATCTGCAATGACTTTTGGGGGTCTGGATGATGGAGCTGCTGTGAAAAGAATGACAAACTCATGATCCAGGAATTTGTCCCAGCTCCAGAATGTATGGAGGGCAGAGTATGTGGGTAGTTGACAGCAAAGGAGTTAGTGACACAGAGAGACAGCTCCCTGTGATGCAGTGAACAGTGTTCAGCTCATCCTCCATGAATCATAGAACCACCCATGGTTTGGGTTGGAAGGAACCTTAAAGCTCATCTCATTCCACCTTCTGCCATGAGCAGGGACACCTTGCACTAGACCAGGTTGCTCCAAGCCCCATCCAAATCTGGCCTTGGACACTTCCAGGGATGGGCAGCTGCAGCTTCTCTGGCCAACCTGAGCCAGGGTCTTGCCATCTTCTGAGTAAAGGATCATCTCCTAATATCTAATCTAAATCTCTCATCTTCTAACTGTAAATCATTCCCCAGAGTCGTCTCCCTGCCTAAGTAAAAAAATCACTCTCCAGTGTGGGCCTGATATTTCTAGGTCTGAGAGATTTTAGCCTGCTAGCAGCTGCTAATTTTCCCAAGTGAAAATTCCTCAAGAAAGCTTCTTCTCAAAACAATTTCAGCAAACAACTATCCTTTCTCACTCCAGCTTTTTTATATGCCCTGGAAGTACTGTAAGGCCACACTGGTGTTTCCCCAAGACACACAACACTTTTGAATATGTACATTTATATATGTGCATACATACATATACCCATCTTATGTATATTTTTTTCCCTCCTGGAAACCATACCTGCTGATAGAAGTGCAGATACACAGGTGACTGAATGGTCCCTATCAGACATCCCAGCCTACAGTAGCTGTTGCAGGGAAAGCCTGGGGGGATGGTTAGAGATAGTGGTGCTGGTGGTGCAGGTGTTCCAGTGTGCTGTGTATGATACATGGATACACAGCTGTTCCAGGCTGTCTTGTGATCTCCCTAGCAGGGAGGTGGTCCTGGACTTGGCCTTTTCCTTTTCCTTCCTAATAGTCAAAAATTTTATGTGCCCAGAGAAGTGTCTAGGGCAGCAAGGGGCCAGTTCAATAGCATCCCAATATCTCAGATGTTACAGCGGTTTTGATCTATCTGAGCCTTTGTACGTGACTGTGGCCCTACAGCACCCAGTTGTAGCCAGAGCAGGTTTAGCTCTCCTTGAGCTTTAGCTCATGGAGACAGATGGGGCAACTGAAAATTGTTTGCTTTATTTTTCTTCCTTTCTTCCGTGAATAAGTTTATCTGAGCACTATAACACACATGAACTCCACAAGTACTAAAGGTGTCACTGCAAATGTAGGAGTATAACTGCCTTTGAAGCAGCCACGTCCATACAGCGGATATGTAGTGGTTTCATCTTAGAAATCAGGACACCGAGTCTCTGAAAAACTCAGACAGACCTCCTCCAGACACACAGAGTACAGGACATCTAAGTAGTGCTCAAAGGACATGACTTCCTCAGCATGGCTGGAGTACAGAGTAGACCCACAGAAGCTGCATGTGTCTGTGAGAAGCAAAGATAACAGTGATATTTCCTTACTCCATCCTTCAGTGTTACTCTGAACTTGTTTCTATTCCTATCCTGACCTGACTTCTAGTGCAGGTAGTCCACCACCATCCACTCTGCAAAGCTGACCAGAGTTTTGAAGACCTAGGATGAAACTCACCCCATATTTCTGGAAATCCAGGCTCTCCTTTTGTTCCTGTTGGACAAACAATACCATCAATTGCTCTCCACCTTCCACACCCAGCACTCCCCTTTCCCTGGTACTTGACATTTGCCAACACAAATCCTGCTGCCCTGGAGAGCTGTGATGTTAGAGGAAGTGCTTGGCTCATCTGCACCAAGCAAATGAAAGGCATAAAGAAACCAGGCTGGAAGAGTTGCTCAATATAAGCTGTCCTGGCTGCTACCAGGCCCACCAGAGGAGACCCACCAGCCTATCTGCGCAGACTCAGGAAAGCACAGAGGGGCAAGTGGGAAGCCAAGTCACAAACTCCTGTAACTACAGCAATGACACCGAGCTGCTTCAGACACTGGGAAGAGCTCTCCAGGTTGACCAGGAGGTACATGGGTTGGCCACTGGGGAGATGCACTATATACATATATATCTATACATATATATGCATATATATATATATGTATTTGCACAATGAGCAGCAGCCTTGCCTCTCTTGGCCTCTTGGACCTGAAATAATCTATTTCTCGCTGGCATCTGGTTTAGGTCTCAGAGGTCCAAATGGTGATACTGACACAAGACATGTCTCTGTTGGACCCGGCTGCTCTGCCTGCTGCTGCCAAGCCCATGGAGCTGTGTACTGACAGTTTGTGCCAGTGAGTTCCATTGGGCTGGGACACCTGGGATAGGAGTGGGTAAGTGTGGGAAGCAGGACAAAATGCACCTTGGAAAGGCAGAGTTACAAGTCCCGTTAGCTGCTGCTGGCACAGCTAATGGTTTGGGAGCAGCAGTGACAACTGGAGCACTAGAACTATTTGCCAGGCCTGCAGTGTTGCACCCAGCGATTGCCAGCCAAACTCCAGAGGGGGAAGCTGCAGTGCAGATTGTACTCACAGTGGGTGCCTGTGGCCCTCAAATGCAGGATGATGGTGCAAGGGTAAAAACCCATGTTTCCCTAATACCTTATTGCTAGTGCTGGTAGAGACGTTCCTCTGGCACTAGCAGCAACTGAATTTCATTTGAGCCTCTGCATTTTGCGATAGTATGGGAGTATTAAGACCTCTGCCCAAATCTGTTTGGGCCTGTGGCTTCTGCAGCCGATGGTGCCAGGTGGCAGCACCTGGGCACCTGGGCCAGCACCTAGGCCAGGGCAAAGCCTATGATGAGATATAACTGTCACCAAACAGCCCCAATCAGTCTCTATAACTGCTCCCATCTGGTGTGTTGCACCAGAACAGCACAGAGTGAAAGTTTACAAAGTAGCTCACATGATGAATTCAGCGCAGAATTATTTACCTTTCAGTCCTGGGAAGCCAGGCTCTCCAGCTACCCCTACAAAACACAAGAGGAAAATGCTCATCACAGACTATCCAATGCAAATAAATTACTGTCTCACAAATGGCTGCTCCAGACCCTCCATATGTCCCAAATGTACAGGAGAGGTTTTCAAGAGGTGCAAAGCTACAGTGCTCGGCTGAGTGTCCCAGGTGGTGCTACTGCCTCAGCCTGGCTGCTCTCTTGATCAGCAGTATCTCTCAGGAGCAGCAGGAAGGGCAGGATACAGATGAGAGAGAACTGCTGCTCCATTTCTTGGAATGTGTGGGGGATTCACAGTTCCTTTTCAGTGACTTTTTTAGGGGCTTTCTGTTTACAGTCAGACACTTGTGAGATTTCGATCAATAGGGTTTGTCAGGCTTTTTCGGTGGGTTTGTCCATCTCCTGCTGGCATTTCAGTTCAAGTCTTGGGTGCTTTTGGCCAGGAAATACCTTCATATTCAGCATGGAAGAGGCATGTCTTCCCTGCTAGTCAGTGCACTGGTGCTCAGTTCCTACTGTTCCCTTGAGCTGGCAGCTGGATTCTTTAGAAGAGACACTTTTCCAGTATTTGCAGCACGTCCTGCTGAAGGTCCTAAGCAAGCCTGGGTGGTAAAAGCCAGTTTCTCAACAGACATCGTCCTCTTCAGGTGTTCATCTCATTACAAAGGAAACCTCATCCTCTGCCATTGTTTGGTCCCATTCTTGTGGTCAAGTGGGCACTGCACACCGAGTGGAAGGCTGGAGGCTGCTGAAAGCAGAGCTGTGCTTAGGCCTGAGCAGCAGATCTAAGCCTGAGTTGACTTACAAGATGGATCCTGGGCATTGTGTGACTAACATCATCAGTATTATTTACCTAAAAACAGATGACAAAGATGCTTATGCTAGCTGTTTATAACCTTCTGTAGCTATCTGCAAGACGTATCATTTTAAGAAACTTTTCCAGCTGACATGAATAGAGGCTTGTTTGTAGGATATTTTAGGGGAAAACCCTCACATTCAAGGCCTGGGCTCTGACCAAACACTGGCCCTGGCTAAGCGGGAAGCATGCCATGAGAGACAGGTGTTTCAGTGCTAAAAATATAATCAAGCCACTTTGACTTGCTGATTTGGGCCCATAAACACTGGACTCCCTTTCAGGGCAAATCCAGAGACCTCATCTATGGATAGACGCACCATGTAGGATTTTTCCAATTGCTAGGAAGGATTCTCCAGGTCCTCACTGCAAAATGGGGCTTCCCAGCAACTCCAAACTCTGGATGATAGTAAAGTATTTAGGCAATTGGTGATGTATCTTTCTCCATCACTATCCTGCCTCTCTTATAGTAATGATTAGGTGCATTACCTTGCTAATTTTTGCTTGTTGNCACTTTGACTTGCTGATTTGGGCCCATAAACACTGGACTCCCTTTCAGGGCAAATCCAGAGACCTCATCTATGGATAGACGCACCATGTAGGATTTTTCCAATTGCTAGGAAGGATTCTCCAGGTCCTCACTGCAAAATGGGGCTTCCCAGCAACTCCAAACTCTGGATGATAGTAAAGTATTTAGGCAATTGGTGATGTATCTTTCTCCATCACTATCCTGCCTCTCTTATAGTAATGATTAGGTGCATTACCTTGCTAATTTTTGCTTGTTGCCAAAGCCAAGCATGTAGTTTTATTGAATGTTACTTTTGTGCTGCCTTTATATTCATACTAAAATAAGACCATTCTTTCCATTTGTGTTTGTGTTCTTTTAATCACCCCTGTCAATTGGCAGAACAAGCACTCAGCATAGTGCCTCTGCATCAGGCCTCTGGGCTGAAGCTCCACAGAGAGCTCCAAAATTCCTCAGAGCTGGGGGTCATTTGGGCAGCCTTGTTCTATTGGAGGCAGGTTAGGGTAGGAGTGGGGAATGGGGATTTTATGGCCAATGGGAAATTTTGAGAATAGTGGTATCTTCTTCTGTGTTGTAGTCCCACTCAAGGACACTGTTTCTAGTGCTCACTCCATGCAAGAGCCATACCCTCAAATCAGGCTTCTCCTATGCTACTTCAGCACTGTTTCTTAGCCTATGGCCAGCCCTGCAGTCCATCCCTGCAGACCCACCAATGCATGTCCTGAGCTTGGGGGCATTTACGGATTAGAGCTGCATATGTTACATATTACCTTTTGCACCAGGTGGTCCTGCTTTCCCAGGGAATCCCTGCTCTCCCATATCTCCTGCGAAGAAATTAATTTTTAATGTGCTTGTTACAAACGGACCAGAGAGGGGAGTCACAGAAGCCTGGGCAACTGGGCCTTGGCTTTCACAGAAACAAGAGAGCCAACTTAATCATATTCAATCTCTTGCAACATCTTTTACCTTACTCCTTTTTTCCTATTGAAGTCTTACTACACTGGTACTGCCATTTAAAGGCTTAATTTGCACTTCACATATGAATTCTTATGAGCTTTGATACATAGTGGAGCCAGTCCATGGGTTTTGCTGTGGGGGATCAGCTTGCGCAGCTCATGTGATTCACTTTCTCTGAGTTGGCTAAGAAAACTCTGAAGGACCCCCATCTCCCTTGCTCCCTGGAATAGGTGTTACCAGTATATTTCCCACATTGTTCCCCAGAAAACAGGCAGGAGCATCTCAGCCTACCTCCCACCCAGATTGTTCAATACAGACCCAGAAAATAAATGGATTCTTTTCTTTCTTTTCTTTTTTAGAAGAAACAAATGAAATACTTCACACCCCCAGATTACTTCAGATTTGAGACTGGACTCAAGAAAGAAACAGGTCACTCCATGTGTACCAGCAGATATCTAATTGGGGTGTTTTCCACTTGAATTCTCCAGTTCCTCACAACAGCCAGTGTCAGGCCAGCTACTGCTCCAGCTCAGTTTGCTTCCCCTACCCAAAGCAACAAAACCATCTCATATCACAGTGCTCATCACTGGCTTTGGGGGCCTCACCTTTTGTTCCTGGGAGACCTGGTTCTCCTTTTGGGCCAGAGGCACCTGGGATCCCTGGACATCCTTGAAGAATGGCGAGTCGGTCAGCATCACCCAATCCCACTATTCTCACCTCTGAGAAAGGAAGACAGTCTTTAGGGAAATTATTAGGGCTCTGAAATATCTTGGAGAGGAAATCAGATCCTTTGAAGCTGAGGAACTATGCAATCAAAAGCAATGAGTGTGGAAGTGTGGTGTTGTATGGATTGACAGATGGCACTGAGTATCTCACATATTAGAGGAGCCAGAGGCTGCATCTCTCTGGCTTCAGGGGAGTTTAGTGGGAGAGGAGGCTGATATGGATGACATTGCATGCATGACAAATATACTGTAGTTAATAAAACAAAAGCTGAGGAGTGCCCCAAATTTTGATAGCGGAGTAAGTGACACTGATGGATCAGTGGACAATAACAATAAGGGTTCTTCTGAATTTCCTGATGGCAGGCCTGTTTGAAATTGCCCCATGGCCTTCCTGAGGAATACAGTCAGAGCGCCCTGCTGTGCAGCATCCCCAGGCTGATCCTTTGTATTACTCTGTATCCTTTGGTAACTGCACCAAGGCCCTACTAACAAAAAACCCCAACCAGGGAGGAAAACCTTACTGGAGGCTGTCTGTTCCTAGAGATCCCACTGGTGAGGGAACGATGTTACATCTCTAGCTCCAGCTACATCTTTACATCCAGTTACATCTTTAGCCTCCCCCTTACTGTCCTCCCACTGGCAGATGAATTTAAAAAAGCATAGAAGGAAAAAAAATCATATGCAACTTCTCTCCCTCTCCGCCTTCCTAACCTCCTTCTCTTATCAGGGGAAGATGAAACAGGCTGTCTCAGTGAGATGGCAGTAAGATTTGTGCTCTACTCACCTGAGCAGGTGTCCTCAGCATCACAAATAGTCACTCTTAGGGTGAGAAGTACCAGGAGGGCTGGGGCTGCTGTCCCCATGGCCAGCGCTGCCCTCTGCAAAGCTCCCCTCAGCTACCTCCTGGGTGCTGTGGTCAGCACTGACCCATCCAAGCATTTTATATCTAACAAACAGACTCAGTGTAAGCTCCACCTCTGCACTTACCCATTGGCTGCTCTATGGTCTGGGGCCTGGCTGGGTCTCAAGCTGTTTCGCAGATAAGCTCCTTTTCAAATGTCTGATCAGAAAGTTCTTGCTTGGCTGCCCCAGCCTGCCTCATCTCTGTCCTCTGCAAGTTTTGGATGTCATTCCCTTTTCATATTGTGTTTTTAAAGAAAATGAACCAGCAAAACCATATTTACCTAAGTGTGGACAGTTCCCCTCATCCTGCCTGCTATTTAGCCCTTTATGAAGGACAGAACTTACTGTGTAGATGGGGAAACTGGGAGTAAAAAGCCCAAGGTCAGCTGAGGCCAGTGGCAGAGAGAGGCTACACAGCCTGATTCACACTCCAGTGCTCTTCCTGACTGGCAGCCCAGCACCACTTCTCAGCCCTTCAGGCTTCCATTTGTACATGATTCAAGAATGACAGAGTTCAAACTTAGACAAGGGTAGGTAGACAGACCATGCTTGATTCCCCCCCTCTCCACCCCCCTTAAACTGTTCATTGTACTAGTGAGCAGGATTTTTATTTTCTTTCACCCTGTGCTTTGCTCAATTGTGGCAGTGTTACTGGAGGTCCAATCTGATTCATCAAGTCTGAACCCCATATTATTTTCAGACCCAGAACCTGTAAAGTTTATGAATTTTAGTAGAGGGCAGTACTTAAATTTTTCCTCCTTATTGTTACATCCCAGTTCAAAGGAGACTGATTTCTTGGAGATTCACCAGAGGCAGAACACAGCTCCCCCTCAAGCACTTCTATCATCAGGTGCCTCCAATGATACATGAGAGTTTAATGTTAAACAAATGGAAGAAGGTGAGGGAGAGGTATTTGATTGTCACTTAAATTCTGTTACCCCATGTAGCCCAGACATACACTCATACACATACTCTTATTCACATATGTAATAATATAAAATAATAACCGAGTAGTCATTTTTAATTCCTAAGAAACAATTCTGCAGGGCAATGCACACTTTACTTTCCTTCTCCCATCAGGAAAAATTGCAGGAAAATCAGAGGAATTGTGACAAGATGGGCTGCATTCAAGTTTGGGTTTTGCTTTACATGGGAAAAAGCATCTCACTTGTGGCAACTGATGTGTTGCAGTTCTTGGGGCAAAATGAGATCAGGTCCTTTCTTGCTTCAGGAGGAAGCCTCTCGGGAGGAAAGAGAAAAAGGATTGGCAGGTGCAAGGGAGGGAGAGATCCATGCAGGGCACCTCTTGGGTGACTGGGAACTGTGCACCTCTCTTCTCATCTGTACAGCCTGTGCTGTCCATCTGCAGTCATCTGGTGTCTGGACCATGGGGCAGGTGGAGGTTATGTAGAGCCAGCCCGCTGCACTGAGAAGCCTTCTCCTGCCCAGAACCTGTGCTCTTTTTGTGGGAACAGTTGCAATACGTTGTTTCAACTGGAGGCAAAAGCTGCTGCCTTCATCTGTTTCCCTTTTGTAAATGACTCCAAAAAGCAAAGGCCTTGCAGATTACCCCATAGTTACAGTCTTTCTAGGACTCCAGGCTAGATCTGTCCTGATAGATCTAAAAATAAATAAAAAAGGTTTGCCGAGCTTTTTCCAAGTACCCCATTAACAGGATCCAGCTCAGGGCTGGGCTGAGAATGCATGTTATGGAGGCAGCTGTGATGTATCTGCCCAGCACTGATGCATCCCCCCCCAGTGTTACCAGCTGTGGGCTCCATCCAGCCTGGGGGACATCAATATCTCCCCACTTTCATCTGGGAGAGCGGCAGTGTCCTTGTTGATGCAGCTTTTAGGAGCAGGGAGGAAACTGCCAAATAAACAAGCTTAGTCCAAAGTAGGTCAGACTCCTGAGGGTGGATTTTGAAATTGGTGCAGAGATCAATATGTCCTTAATTACTTTTCCTCATAACAGCACCCAGTGAAGGTTGCAGAGTGTTGATTAGGCTTGAAAGTATACAAAAGTCTTACATCAAAGAACATCCCGACTTCAGATAATCTTGACATATTCCACATTTTGCAGCACCACCAAAGAACAAATGTGATTTTGAAAATATGATGTTCTATTTCCAAAACCTTTTAATTTTTTCCACAGTGTTGCCATTTTGTAGGAAACTTCTGAACACATAAGTTTAAAAAAAAAATATTGAAATTCAGCTTCCCAGGGATGCTTCAAGGTAGACAAGATAGTTCAAAATAAGGTTACTCTCAGCTTCTTTTCTAAACCTACCCACCCATCACAAAAGCAACATCCAGCTGCATTGTGGTGTGTAATATGTGGCCTTAAGAGTAGCTGTTTAGCACTGACATGCTATGAACCAAGACATACGCCTTTTCAAAACCACAAACTCACTCACCTATGATTCCCGTGTGCTGGGTTTCTGCCTCTTATACATAAGGTTCCTGAGTTCTAGCATGCAATTTTACTAACAAGCCATGTGCACATAGTCATGTCTCCTAAAACAGCATTTCCCTCAACTTCATTCTAGCCCAAACTCACCCAAAGGCCTTGCAACGTAACAAAACTGGGTCCATTCAGCCTCTGCTTTGAGCTTAGGGTGTGAGTTTTTAATCTACTTGTAAGTCCCTTTTTTGATGATCCTTGCCTGATCCCTTGCTATCCCATTGCTATCATACCTCACTCTTGACTTAGCTTAGGCAGCTTAGAGACAATGATACCTACTTTGCCAGCTAAGACTTGGACTTCAGGTCTCCAGAGCCACTTTTTGGGTTTCTTCTAGAAGGAGGAGAACACCTTCTCATTTCTTTTTTGTACAGAGGAAGTGTAGTAATGCACTCCCCACTCCCGAGTGGTCATTTCTGTATAAGGAAAGGGTTTCAGTTTACTTCTTGACTTTTTAGGAAGTTTAACTGGAAAGTTCTATGTTTTTCTCTTTGTAATTGGCTCAGTGCCAGGAGAGAAACACCTGTTAGACCTTGTCACTGTCAAAACTTGTATCCCTTTCTATTGGCAGTTTTCTAATAGATCCATCCTCGATCATTAAGTAGAAAAAGAGACAGAACAAAGGAACTCAGAGCATTCTCAAGGTGGTGTAGCAGATGTAGGAACTGTCCATACACTGTGTCCGGCTTTATTATTTGTTTTGTATCATTTTACTTACTTTATTAAACCTTTTTGATTTTTCAAGACACACTCAACTATGCTGTCTCACTAATTATTTTTCAGCCAACTCTGACCAGGGCTGGACCCACAGAGGTTATGGGATACGTTCCCTTAAGGAAGCCTATCAAAAAAACCTGCAGAAGTACATAATCTCCTATCTTCCTTGTTTTAACAGTCTGTACTCTCAATTACAAATCCACTTTGATTTCTTAAAAGAAAGAGCAAAGACATACCATTCAGTTGGTTGCAACATCTCTGAAATAGCAACCAAACCTGTAGTTACATAAATGCATAATGAATGTTTCTGTTTCAGCTTTAATACCTTTCTCAGCCCCCAGTTTGACCCATGAACTTCATGTCATCACTGCCACCTAGATGCTGTTCGAATTCTCCTTATTTGAGAAAATGGATTGTGTATAAAGAAGTAATACTATGTTGTGCAGTATAAATACAATTTAAAGAAAAAATACTTCAAATGTAGTTTTACATGCATAAAATAATTTAAAAAGCCATTTCTTACCAAAAAAAAAAAAAAAAAAAATCTGCCTTTTTTTCCGGGAGGCGGGGGNNNAAAAAAATCCTGCCTTCTTTCCTGGAAGCTGGTGGTTATGTTGTTGGGTTTTCAGGGTCTTGCAATCCTAACAGTGAAAGTGCCCTGTCAAAATCACCCACTGAAGTGGTAATTTCTGAAATCAAGGGATTCCGTGTGCCAACAAAAATCAGTATGCGAAGCCTTAAATTGAGAGTTTGCTTCTTTTGCAACCTAAGGAGGCCATCCTGCTAAACATAGCATTTTCAGCTTCATAAAATTCATGTCTGTGTGATCGCCAGGACCTGTTACTCTGGAACAAGCTGCTTCTGTCTGTAGGTTCCCAGAAGAATGCCATCTACACCCCTTGGCTGTTTGCAGCGAT
>VYXD01014911.1:1860869-1917821 GCA_013397195.1 Hylia prasina | reverse complement strand
TTTTGTGCAAGCCTATCTTTTACGTGTTGTCAAATCTGGAAGCCCAGGCTGGTATGGCTACCACAGCTTCATGTTCTTGGGTGCAGCCAGTACTGAGGTTGAGCATGTATTCCCAACCTCACACACACACGCTTGGTGTATATGTCTGCATATATACACACATGGTCATGCCTATATGCAAACATGCTTGACCAGATATGCAGATCAATGCAAAAAATGCAACACTCACACAAAATTCCAATGGCAGCAACAGCCTCATTTACCTGTTTGGCTGACCATGATGAAAGCCTGTTATGGGAAAACATACATACATTTAGAGATATACACATGCACAGCCTGGATTCCCCAGTAACAGGCCTTAGGCACCCAGGGTAGCTACTTACCCAAGCTCCCAACCTGCAGCTGCCTCACCCACAAGCAGGCACAGACATCCATGCATGCATGCACAGGTGTTGCTGGTGGCTGGCCCAGGGACTGGCATAGGAGTAACTTCACAGAGCTACTGAGAAGGTTTGGGAAAGAGGCAAAGTTGTCCAAAGATCCTTTCTGCATGCTGCAGCTTGGAATTGATGATGGAGGCCCCTGGATGTTCTCCAGCAGCTGGGACTAGACAGAATAAGCACTGTAACCCAGGGCAATCCTCAGCAGTGATTCACCAGTGGAGAACACAACCTCAAAAGGCTTTGGATGAGTTTTCACAATAACTGAGGGCAGCATCTTAATTTTTAATCAGACACTTGCCTTATGACAGTGTAATTTGTTTACAACCTCCCTGAGAGTCCCTGTAGTGTCCTTAGCCAACTTAAAACAAAAAGAACACAAAAGAATACTGCAATATAACCGCATACATTGGCAAACAGTGCAGTGCCTTGACTTTACAGCCTCAGCATCAGCACCTCTTCCAGGACTGAAGCACCGATCTCTCTCCCAAATGCTTGGGATGGGAATTACCTGAGGTGACTTTGCAAGACCAGCTGACTAGTGCCAACTTTTAAAGTGATGACTACTGTGTAATCACAGTCCTTGGGCTGGCATTTCAGCTTTGTTTAATTTATTTCCTTTTTCTTTTCTTTCCAAATGCAAATACATGTTGCTTGCCAGATTTTGTCTACAGCATGTCAGATCTCATGATACTGAAATAAATTGTATAAGTGAGCTCTAAGCAACAATGTTCTGTATTACTTCTGGCATAGTCAGTCTGACCTCACCTCAGTCTCACAACTGGAAATGAGGAATCAAAGTCTCTGTGTCAAACCTGGCACAAGAACATGGCTTTGGATTTGAACCTGACAAATTTATTAGTGCCTCACAAAGCAGCTGTCTAGCAGCTGAATGGTTAATACTGAGCGCAGGTTCAGCTGAGGCACAGGTTTATCAGGCTATTGAAATTATGCCCTTTGTTTCTCAATGTTGCTTTAAGTCAGTTTGACCTGGCACATAGTTTAGGAAGCAAAAAAGTCCTACTAGGTAATTACTGCTACTCAGAGATATTCACCTGAGTTTCTCCCTTGTGCTGTTACTGGCCATCACACAAAAGAATCATGAATCAGATCCACAGCTTTATCTCACCTAAGCTATCCCAGAACAAATGAAAATAAAGGAGAGGTCTGGTTTTAAACCAAATCAGTTCCTTAATCCTGTTTATGGAATGGTTGTGCAAACGCTGACTAGGAAAGTGAGGACAAGGAGGCAGGAGGAAATCCGTGCTGTATCCCCTGCAGTGCAAAGGACTCAGAGGGACTATGAGCCTTCACCATAAGGTGGCTGTAATCCTCCCAATGGGCATACCTGCAATGACACTCTTGTTCCTTGTGTGATAGAAATTCGTACAGAGGTACTGAACCCTCTTTCTCCCCCTTCACCTCTCTCCAGCAGTCCTTCATCACAAGGTAGAACACACTGGATTAAATTTTTCTGTTACATCTTCCTGAGGTGACAGTTAGTTTACACTATGAGCCAGTGGCTCTGAGGTGGCTCAGTCTTAGAAATGGCTATCTAAGGCCTGGTTTCTCCTCTTACACTCAGTCAAGAGTACCTCTGCTCATGACTGTGGCAGCACACTTAGGAAACAGCCCTTAAGAAGGGACACTTTGCAAAATGATAAAGAAAAATGCCTACTCTTACTTTTTTTGCTATTTTTTCTAAATTTTAAGATTTCCTTCCTGTGAGCAGTATCTTTTCAGAATGCACAACACTATCTGGAAGAGTAGGAATGAATCCAGCCTACATACAGCAATGATTTTATACTCTGCCTGGTATTTCCCACTGGCAGCATAAACCCAGTTATTTCTTCGCTCATCCTCTCATAAGTTATAGTCCCTTTGCATATATTATTCATAAAATAATATGAATTCATATTTTCAATAAGAAAATATATATTGGCGGCCTTTTTTAATCATCCCCAAATCAATTCTATTTTCCCATCACTCGTTAAACCAAGGTGGGTTTGTTTGTTTGGGTTTTTTAATTAATTTTCTGCCATGGCTCATTTAATTTCATCTTGTGTAACCTGGTATGTATGGAGCAGAACAAAGAAAATACTTGAGTCTATTTATATACAGTTAAATAGAAGTGATATATCCATGTCTTTTATAGATGGCTTTAATTTTCACTGTACCACACTACAATGTTTTTCAAAAGCAAAGCATATTTTCCCCAAATGAAAATTTAAACTGACAAAGCATCTACCTAACAGGTGGGTGTCATTATTACTTTTTACCACATACTAATTCTTTGGAACCTATTAGAGCTGGTACACACAAGAATTAAGCTCCTCAGCAGTTACAGTGACCTGTATACAGATATATAGCAAAAAAATTAAATAAAATTGAGACTCCATGCTTTGCAGTGGTATAACCTAACTCCTGGGAGTGCCACAGTTTGGTACAAACTGGCCCCACAGTTGAGGTCCCACTCCCCGACAGCGTGTCTGGTATGAATTTAGGTAAATATTTTTTACTCTCTGCCTATTTTGTGTAGAGTAAAATGAGGCCTGACAGAGTCTCTAAGAATTCTCCAATATGCAAGAAAAATATTCTTTGCCTTTATGATTTTTTGGGAATCCTTCTGTCGTGATTACCTTCCTTAGCTATTTCTGCATCAAACATGACTTCTGTCTGAATCAGACCTTAAGTAACAGTGAATTTATCATGTCCCATGATCAATTTTTCCAAGATTTAAATATAAACCTGAGTTTTATTTTAATCTACAGTTGTCTAAATCCAACCGATTCTGCAATATTAAAATTCTATTTCCTCTAAATAGAAAATAATCTTTGCATAGGCTGTTAATTATCATAGTCTAGTAATTACTTTGATATTACACCCACTACAAAATAATTTCTACTTTGGAAATGCACTTTAGAGAGATTGAGCCTCTCTGAGCACAAGTGAGATGAGGCATCTTTCAAAATTCAAATTATTCTCCAATCTCTTTCAGTTCTTGGGCCTCTTATTTGAGACATTCCGTTTGGACATTTTGCTTTCTTCAAGAGAAGGGAGAAGTCTTCCAGATGCAAACAGTATTTTCTCTAATCTAGACAGAATTATTTTTTAATCTGCCCAAAGCCTTTACATAAAAACTACTCTTTCCAAGTCAATTTTGCTTGCTGCTGAAGAAATACAAAGGGCATTAGGGCTATCAGGAGACTAACCTCTATTTAAATTTAGTTATTTTCCTTTTTTAAAATTTCTCTTTCTTAAGCTTTGATTGCTTGTGGCCCTTCTAGGTAGACCTATCATCCTCAAGGATTTACAGTTTATTGCTGCTAATCCCAGGCTGGGTTCTCTCCATTTCCAGCCTCTGAGCAAAATTCCTGACAACTTTTAGTTAGCTCTTCTTTCCTTTATCCCGCCTTGTCTTCCCACCACGCTCACATCCCATCTGCTCCCTTAGCACTGCCAACATCTCCCAAGTGATGCCAGTCCAGCTGGAATTGCAATGCTAAAAAAGCCTCTGTCTCTGGAAAAATATCACTTCCAGCTATACAAACAGCTACTTATGTGCTTGCTCTCTTTGTCTAGATGCTGAGGAGGAAAGTAACCAACCAGACTGCTGCAGGAGCCAAAGAGATTTCTCTCCTCACTAAACTTGTAACCAGTACTCTTTTATTTTTTTCATGGAATTGGTATGGACATTGGATATAGCAGAGCCCTGATCTGACACTTTAGATGTATTTTTTGTTACCTTTAAATTATGTCAAGAAAGGGAGGATATATGGAATAAAATGGCCCTGGAGATGTCCTTACCTCATGGTCCTGCTTTTTTAGGCTCTCAGATCCAGGGAAGGATGTAGAGGTTCATATGAAGGGAGCATAAGAGCAGTGGTTTGGCAAGATAACTAGCAATTCTAGGGAGTTAAGGTCTTCTGCTTTGCCACAAATCTGGCTTTTCTACCAGGAGCTTTGTCACTCCATGAAGGGACCAGCTAATTACCTCGCATTTTGTCTCTCTGCATGTAGCATTATTTCTGCAGATCTAAGCTCTGCCAGGGTGGTAGCTCCTGAGAAAAGAGCAGGAAACCACCACACATTTTCAAGATACTAAAGGGAAATAACTTACATGACTGCTTAGGGGAAGAAAAAATTCTGTCAACTGCAAGTAGCTCAACATCTGATGATGGAAACACTGATTTCTTCCAGTCATGGAAACCACATGCCTGCAATTGGATTAAACAGCTGTCTCTATAGATCAAGGCACATGGAAGAATTGCAGTGATCCATCATAGCTGTTCAGACGTTTTCTCTTTGCCTTCAGGAAAGGATAGCTCTGCATGACAGAAAATATTTGATGCTAACTGCCTTAAATATATCCAGGGCTGGAGAATGCACCTTATTTGAAGAAAAAAGTATTCTACAATGTTTGAGTCAGTGGTCACAGTACCCTGAAACAAAAGAGGATGCAATTACTTTCTCCAAATGTACTTTTTTTTTGGCCCAAATATTTTCAATTAAGTCCCTAAGGACAGCAGTACTGTGCCAGTGTCATTACCTGGATGACAGCAAAAGCCAAAGGCTACTTCAGAATTTCAATTTTCCTTAAAAATGCATGAAGGGAGTTAATGGTCCTGGCTGAGGACTCATAAAATGTAACTCTCTGATATGAAATGGCTTATGGTGCCGAAGGAGAACCATTTGTACTTTACCAAGAAAAATGCAGCTGAAGTTGTACACCGTCCATGGGCTTTTCTCCCCACCTGGATGCAATTTGGAGTTTTCTTTTTTGCATTAAGCTGGGAAAGCATTCTTGAAAAGCAAGAGTAAGGTTCTTCTTCCATAACTTACATAAATATGAGTAAGGTAGGGGAATGGCAGGGCCCCCCTTAAAAGGAGGCATACAAACAGATGAAGTACACATAAAAAATATTACTGATATACTAAATCTGTCCATTTTCTCACGCAAAATTAAAAAAATCCATCAACACTCTCTCGAAAATACAAATCACCATGCATTATCTGGCCAAGAAGAAAATAGTGTTTCGAGTCCATCTTACTGAACAAGCTGAGAAGAAGCCTTGAAATTGAAACAATAAACACAACTTCACAACTTCAATCATTTTATTAGCAAGCAGATTATGATACTAATCTTTCAAAGTGTCAAACAAAACCCAAAAGTAAAAAACCAAAGACTAAGATAAATGCACATGACTAGCTATTCTGAAGGGAGTAAAAGAAAATGTGACTCTTAAAGCTTTAAAAAATATTTCTGAGATTTCTATGGTGGCATACAGATATGTTCAATGAAAGAGATTTCATTGAGAGCCAAGATGATAAGATCTTATACCAGATAATGGAGAGAACTGTTCCCAAACAACTCAATGAATTGTGCAACACATCTTGTGGATCAGCAAAAGTCACCACATCAGCATGTAGAGGCATATGATCACATCTGAATCTAAAGATCATATGCAAGGGCAGGCAATTCAATGCTCCTGCTACTGTTAGCTCAATATCTCATGTGCAAACCACACTACAAATGCAGGAATCCAAAAGGAGGAGTCCAAAAGTACATATGTTCATTTCCATGGAAATGTTTTGCATTTGCATTCTGCTTGAAAGATTACTGGCCTAAGGAATTTTACTAAAAGCTCTTATGCAACAGCAACACTTAACTCATGCAGTGAGGATGCTGCATTTCACGGCATTTCTTGCACAGCTATTTCAGGCAAATGAAGACTTTTAGCTCTCAACCTTGTGCTCCTCTACCCTCCGGATTTTCAGATTGTGACTGCTCAGCATTTTCTAAAAATCAGGCCCCAGGATGAGCATTCCAAAGTTACTGTATGGATCATCACCAGACATTAAAAACCTGATCCAAGTCCTACCTCTGCCTTCTTAAAATATAACTGTGTTCCCACAGCCAGAGTATCTCTGCACCTCTAACAACCTTGTGCTGCCGAGAAGAGCTATCTCAGCTCCCATCTACAACTGCTAGGAAAATAAGGCTCTGATAGACAGGGCATTTTACCCAAGGTATAAGTAAAAGCCAGGCAGAGAAAAGACTGGAGTACAACACTTCCCCACACCCCACCCCTCCTCAAGCTAAATCCTTTATATTATATGTCTTTTTTAGTGACTACTGAATTTCTTCATGCTGTTCTCCAAAGATTAGAGTTTCCGTTTAAACTTTCTTGAGATAACTCCAGCTGAAGTCTACATATTGTCTAAACTTATCCATCTGAAAGCTTCAACTAAACATTGTTATTCAGATAAGAGTTTCCAGACAGGGTTAATGAAATCAACTGAAGAAGACAGACACAAATGAAGTTTTTAATCAAAATTAGTACCTGCATTGTAAAGAGTAGACAAGGTATGACCACAGTCATGTTTTCATTTCTTAGAGTTTTTGATCCTATAAAGAGAACTGAGATTTTGGCCCTACCTGTATTTTGATGAGCATTGTGAGGGCTTTAATTTGGTGGGCTATATAGTGCTTCTCAGTACTTCTGCCCAAAAATAAGAGGTAGAAATCTACTGGCAGAAATTCTTGATAACCTGCAGAGATCCTGATACCCCTGAGCACTTGCATTTAGGGACTGTATTTCTGACATATCCTGAGTCCCTGAACAGCTGGAGGGGAATGGGGGAGGGAAGCCCATGTCCTCTGCTCAGTGGCCAGTGTTGGGGAGGAGTAACTGTTGAGCTAAGATCTCCATTACAGCACAATTTACAGGTCTCTTTAGATCATTTCTATCCCTTATAACTGATAAACAAATCCAGTGATCCCTCCTTGAACCTGATGTTGATAATTACCTCTCACCAGTATCTTCAGATTTAATATGGAGTCCTCTTTCTTCATGCAGAAGATACCTGCATGTGCTTGCCCTGCAGTATTTTTCCACCTTCCCTATTCCTCCCTGGCACACTCAGGTGAATAAACACAAAGGGATCAGAGAGAGGATTTGAGGATTGAAAGTGAAGAGTTGAGCAAAAAAAGCTCAAAGGGAGGAGAACTGAGAATGTTCTGGAAGGTTCTTAATTTTGCTTTCCAAACTACATTCAGTAGTTAAGTTGAAAATGCCACTATATACTTCCCCTACTGCATCCTTTAAGCTTTCTGCACCCAAGTTAAAGAGCAGACACACAACCCTGTGGTGACAGACAGCTAATGGAAGAAATTTTGGAAGAGAAATATGGAATAGAGCAGATGAGGCTGGAGGTGTGGGGAATGGCTTCTATTGGGTTCACATGGCAAGGTTTTGGCAGTGAGGGTGCTACAGGGTTGGCTTCTGTCAGAAGGCATCAGAAACTGTCCCCATGTCAGACGGAGCTTGTTCCAGATAGATCTGCCACTGGCCAAAGCTGAGCCCATCAGTGACACTGGCAGTGCCTCTGGGATAGCATATTTAAGAAGAGGCAAAATCAAGATGCACAGCAGCTGGGAGAGAGGAGCATGTTAAAACAACAGTGCAGACACTAAGGTCAGTGAAGAAGCTCTGGCTGGAGAAAGACACTTTACTGACAGCTGACCTGTATTGTCAGCTTATCCCTCCTTCCTCAGATGTTTCCGCTCCTTTGGTGATGTCCAAAGGATCGTGATGTAACCATACTCCATTACAGGCATGAAAATCCTTGCTAAGAAATTAGAGGAAGAGGAACAGGACAGAGCAGCTGGAAACAAGACCATTCACAACTAGCTACAAATGTTTCTCAGAGTGAGGAGGAAGGACAGAGGACTTAAATCCACTTCTCTCTATCCCTCATAACCACATGAATTGCTGAGCACTGAAAGAGAGTGATTTGCATTTATGGAATTTTAAAGCACATTCAGACTATTTGCAGCAGCACAGGCATTTGCTTTTTGTAGGCTTACATAGGAACTCAGCACTGAAGTGGATAACCCCAAATTTGGAAATCTGGAAAGCATTACACACTCATAAACACAAGACATTGCATGCAACTCTGTCTCCAGCATTAAAAAAAAAAAAAACCAAAAAAAACCCCAAAAAACCCCAAAACACCACAAAAACCCACCCCCCAAAAAAACCCCACATCAATTTCTTTTAATCTCCAAGAAGAAAATGTCTGCTAATCCCCATCATTAATTAAAATGCTTTTTCTTCCACAGCATTTTTGAACGATGGTTAAGACGACACAGGCCCATGCTAGAAGTATACCCCGCAGCTAATGCACCAATTGGGCACAATCGAGAAAATTACATGGTCCCCTTCATCCCTCTTTACAGAAATGGAGAATTTTTTAAACCCTCAAGAGAGCTGGGGTATGACTATGAATATCTGCAAGAACCAGGTAATGTTATAATTTTGGGTAAAAGGCGAAATGCAAACCACCCCCCCTGGGACATGTCTGGGACATGTCTGTGATACGAGAAGATAAAAAGTCCTTCTAATTCCAGATTTTTTCCTGACTATAGTCCCAAATTTTACCTGCTTGTTTTCATATATATGATGGGTGAGCACCTGGATCATGGGTCAGGCACAAAGGGTTACAGGGAATAGAGTGACATCAGGCTGAGGACCTGTCACCAGTGGGTTCTGCAGGCCTCCAGCCTCAGTCCTGTGCTCTTCAACGTCTTCATAAATTACTTGGACACGGGACTGGAAAGGATAGTAAGCAAGTCTGGAGACTATAGAAAACTCAGAGTAGCTGTTGACTCCCTCAAAGGCAAGGCGGCCTTGCAGAGAGACCTCAGCAAATTAGAGGACTGGGGAAATCACTATAATCAGGTTCAAAAAAGGGGAAGTGTCAGATTCTGCACCTGAGATGGGGCAATCCTGGATGTATGGACAGACTGGGGAATGAGATGCAGAAAAGGCTTAGTCCAGGTGCTAGAATATAAGTTCATGAAACAGCCAGATCAAGACCAGAAATACATATACATATTTTTTAATCACATTAATTTCCTGAACTCATATTATTGCTAGAATTCTACAACTCAGACAAAATGGCAAATACCATGATTTTCAGGAACTCTGAATCCTGAAATTGTACTTTAAGAGGAAGGAAATGGTGGAATATGTACCATCCAACAATTAATTTCTGTTGCCTCTTGGACTCTTGCCTTTTCCCAGGGGAGAACATAGTCCTCAGAAAAAAGAAATCCTATTAAATTCTGCCCATATTCTTAACACAGAGGTAAGGAAACTAGTTCCTTAATTATTCTGAAAGATCAACAAAATAAATGAAATTCAACCTTGTTCGGAAAGCCCAGACAATCCTCAGATGTCGCTCAACCCCCTGTTAATCTCGCTGAGAAGAAGCAATTTCTTTCTTAAGCTATTTCTTATCTGAAGGGAAGAAGTGGTTACAAATGGAAAATGGCTGGACTCTCAAATTACAGATACAGATTTTCTCACTCTAGCATATAAATAGAGACTTTTCTTCAGGAGAAGAGAAAGTTTGTGATTGGCAAACAGGAAGTACTGGACAAGCAGGAAAAACTTATTAAAGAAAAAAAATGTCAGTAGCAAAGATCTGGGTGGTCAAGAAAAGGCAGCATTTCTGCAGAACTTCCAGATGAGGAAGAAGAGGCAAGGCAGAGGAAGAGAACAAGACAGAATGAGGAATGAGCACACAAGATTTGGCCCCATCCTATTCTCAAAACCTGTCTTGTTTGCTCTTTAAATAAAGTGGTTTGGGGGTGATTTTGGTGGTTCTGGGTTGACAGTTGGACTAGATGGCCTTGGAGGTCTCTTCCAATGTTGATGATTTTGTGATTCTGTGACTCTGCGAAGAGCAGCAGTTCTCACTTACAGTACCAGCAATTTAGGAGAGACGAAGTAGGACTACACGGAGCATAATGAGGCTGGCTACAAGAAATAAAACTTGGAAAGAATCCAACAACAAAATGGTATTTTAACGCTAAATTATATTGTTGTTGTGTCCCTGAGGAAAAACTGATGCCTGTAGCTCTGCTTTCCACTGCAAAGCACATCATTGTGTAAGAGTACATAGTTTTAATTGCAGCTTCATTTATTTTTATATGTATGACAGTGCTGAAGCAGAAGTGGTTTCAAACAGTGCATATGGAAATCCATCCCTCAGGACTCCAAGGCACATGTCACAGTGTAGCTACTGGGGAGCTGCTCTGAGCAGAAGCTGGAGCAGACACCCAGCTTTCCCTGGCATGAGAACTGTGATCTGTAAAATGACCACAACCTGCATGGCTGCCTGAAAGCAAACATGAGTTAGCATCAATAACAGAGATTTGGAAGACTAACTGCACCACCTAACAATAGCTGTCAAAACAAGTTGCTCTGTTAAGAGCTGTTTCAAGAGTTACACTTCAGCACCGGGACTAAGCTTTTTTCTGTATTTTTTTTTTTTCCTTCTTTCAGAAATGAAAGAAGATAAATTTACAGATGCAATCTTGACTTTTCCCCAGAAAATCTCCCTCTCCCAGAGGGAAGTTTTATAGTATCACAGAATCATTTAGATTGGAAAAGACTTCTACCATCATGAAGTCCAAACATAAAACCAGCACTGTCAAGCCCACAACTAAACCACACCCTAGCACCACATTTATATGATATTGGAACACTTCCAGGGATGGTGACTCTACTACTTCCCTCAAGCATGTTCCAGTAAAAATCCTTTTCATCAAAAAATATTTTCCAGGCTGTAATAATGAGGAGACTGATGAAATCTGTAGGAGCTGTGAACTTTCCACCAATACAAAGACAAGTAACCGTGCCTTAAAGCTGACTGAGGGACTCCATAACTTGAATCTCTCCTAGTTCATCTTCCTAGTTTTGATTGTGGAAGTCTCACAGGTATTTCTTTTGAACATCCGAGGTACACAAGCAGTGAACAACAAACACATAAGAAATGGCAGAAACCAATTATCCCACTCCCCCTTCATGCCTAGTTTAAAGACTTCTCTATCAGCCCTGCTAATTCATGGGCCATGATCCTTTTCTCCCTCTGACTCAGGTGTACCCCATCCAACATGAGCAGGCCTGGTGCTGTGTAAGCCACCCTGTGGACAGAAAACCCAAAATTCCACCTATGGCACCAGCCTCTTGGTGATGTATTGGTTTGTTGAGTTTTCCTATTCCTTTTGGTATTTTCCCCTGGTACTCAAGGAATCAAGGACAATATTACCTGAACACTTGCTCCTTTAACTCAGTGCCCCAGTGCCCTGAAGTCCCTTTAGATTTCCCTGGGACTTCCTCCTTCAGTCTTATCCCAAAATTAATCTGTAGAGAGATCAGAAACTGTAGCCTAATAAAATTAAGTTTTAGGTACACCAGAAAATAGTTCTGGGGAGGAAGACAAGCTGCTGGTTACCTGGAATACTAGCAGAGGGTAGTCAGGGGGCCACACCAAATCAGGCACCTTCCTGTCTGCATCCCTTACCCAGGCCCAGGGAGGCAGCATCTTTTCAGAGCACAGTGCATATAGCAGCAAGCTCTTGGAAGTACCATGACCCAAGAGGACATGTGGATTATTTTTTTGGGCACCAGTGGAAATGCAAGACAACAGGAAGACATTTACAGCCTTTGTGGGGGTACAATATTCTAAATATGGCTGAGTACATCTAAATCAGTCCAGATGCATAAAGAGCATTCAAAAATAAACCACCATAGGAGTTCCCAGAGAAGGTAACCATAGAGGTGCTCTTTCTTTTCCCTACTAGCTAGTAATTACTGCTAATAATAGTCTTTAGAGCTAGTAATTGGGAGATGTGGATTCCAAATCCTCCTTTGTGCAAGCAGACAAGTATTCCTATTTTTCAAATTCAAGCCAGCACATTGTTGGGTGCATTTTGAACAAGTTTCTTTCCAGCCTCTGCTGTGAAATGAGAGCCCTGTGTGGCAGGGTTTTCATAACTCATTAAGCCATAGCAAGAAAAACAGACACAGACACACACATTCATATGACAAAGCAAGAAGGCAGCTGATCATCTAACAGTGAGAAGCTGACCAAAGAAAGAGGATTTCTTGTGCAGAATGACCACAGAATTGTCTATTGCCTTTCCCTATGCAGGCACTGTCAAAGCAAATGGAATGCAGGTTCACAAATAATGAAAGGAAGATTTTATCCCCACTTAATATGCAGTTAAGGCAGGGATATTTTTGCTGATAAAATCTGTGATAAAAGTTCAAAGAGCAGCTTGAAAAGATGGTGGAAGGAGAAAACAAAATCCTCCAATGACTATTACACCACATCTGGTTCAGGAAATCCCTGACCTACAATTTTTGGAGGCTGGGTGAGTATTTTGTGGAAGCATCGTAATAGACTTGACCTTTTCTTAAACTCTCCCTAGTGTTCTGCCTCACTTATTTTTGCCAAAGCATGCTGCTGTAGGACCTGTGGTCATACAGTATCAAACTTGGGTTACAGTCTGAAGTTTTGACAAAACCGTGAGGAGCACTGGGGACAGTGAACTCTGTGCCAGCCTTGGACATGAAGATTGAGAAACAGACTCTCAGGGCTGAAGAGATATGTTTAAAACTATTTGTGGCTCTCAGACAATTTGTACCACTCTTGCCTCTTTATACTTAGCCTTCCTGTATTATCTATTATAGAACTTCCATAAACTGACAGTACACTGCATCAAGTTAAAAGATCTTTCTTTTTCTGTTTGATTTTTCAAGCCCTTCAGTCTTTCCAAGACTTTTTGACACCCTACCTTCAGCAAGCCCGTCAGATCTGGGCTTGGTTGGTCGGAGCAGCTGTGTTTGGAGGCATTGTCACTGCTGTGCTCACAGGCATCATCAGGGTCTGCCGGAAGAAAAAAGGAGGAACTTCTTCAGAGATACAACCCTTGCTCATAGAAAGTGAAGATTACAACAATATAACTTACCAGTCCAATTTCTAGAGGCCTCCAGTAATTCAGCCATGTTACTAAGGTGCTAATCAAGAATGCAGTGTTTGATTGATGTTTACAAATACCTTGGTAAGGTGTGCTGCAGAAGCAGGATGGGCAGTCTCAAGCCTCTTGTAACCTCCAGTGTTGCAGCATCTTGCCAGATCCACTCCTACAAAAATCTCCCAGATCCAACATAAGCCACGACGCCACCCAAAGAACACCATGTATTTCCTAAACTTGATTAAATAATGCTCCTATGAAATCAGCTTGTGTGGTGGATTTAATGTATAACTCTCCATTATTTGCTTTTTCACAACTGTAGGGTCCAATTCTGCAGCCCAACCGATGTGTTTGGCACATGGATGTAGTGACTGACTGCATAATTGGTGCTACATCCACTCCATGTTTGAATGTAAGAGCAAAAAGACCCCTTTAGTTCAGTAAGCAAAATATACAGTGACTGAGGAGTGCGACTGTCCCACAGACACATTTTCTTCTGGGATAGAAGAGTTTTCCCTCCAGCTCCTATAATGTCCCATAATGTTAGTCCTTGATTGAATGCCATCAGTAGAAGAAAGAGGAAGCTCAGAAACCACTATTCATTTGCTTTAAATGCTCATAAGTTGCTGTCTTCCGTACTTGCTTATAAATATCTGGGGATCTGGGTGATTTTTAGGAGAGGAAACCTGGTCTCATCATGCCCACCTCTGTTCCACTTGACTTAATGATTGCTCACATGATGGCTGACTACTGGTTGCTCAGTATGCAGAGATTCTACCAGGTGACCCACATGTAACAAAACAAACTGTTGTGGCTGGCTGGACAGCTGTGCCTATCTCTCACTGCCCTCCTCAGCTGAGCATGGCATGGATAATATAAGGACAAGTTCATGTGTCAAGATAAGGACAGGGAGAGATCACTCACCAAATACTGTTATGAGCAAAACTGACTTGATTTGTGGAAATTTAATTTTGATTTCCTGCCTATCAAAAGAAAGAATAGCATAATGAGAAATTATAATGATAATAATAATAAAAAAATGCACCTTCCCCAACCCCTCCCTTCTTCCCAGGCTCAAATCCAGATTTCTCTACATTTTCCATGTGAGCAGCACAGGGGAATGGGTGCTGTTGTAGCTAAGATGTAAAGACCCATTCAATCTATGGAGGGACAATGAAAATCCTGTAAGTTCCCAGGGGCTTCCCAGGAAGAGTCTCCTGTTGGAGTCTGGAGCTGGTATGCTTCTGGGGTGCCCAGTCCTGGAGTTAGAACACGACCAGAGTATGGTGGAACTGTGTACCTTAAAAGTCCCAAATGTCCAGCTTTGAGACAGTCTGAATGGCTGTGGCAGTCTGGGACAGACTGGCAGAGCTGTGACCAATGGTTGGGTGCCCTGACAGAAATGCCACTCCTGTGTTTCATGAGATGCTTGCTGAAAAAAATGCAAAAATTTCAGTGTCAGTAAAGGAATGTCATCCTTTGAAAAGTTCTTCTGATAGAAAAATCCCAACTGTATTACGCAAGTTTATTTCAGTTTTTTCAGTATTAAATGGTGATAGCATTTAATTTTCACACTGATCAAATTTATTTTTACCAGATGTCACCTGCTTGCAAAAGACATGGCAAACAAGTAATTTCTGATTCAGCTCTTCAGCTGTTCATGTCTTCTCCACAGATCACCAGTGTTCTCTGGGCCTCCCTTTGGCCATGGCAAATCACCATGTGTGAAAGGATCAAAGTGAAGCTTTGGCTCATCATGTCTTCTAAATCTTACTTTTTGGCAGCTCTTGACCATCCCTTCTTCCTCAAAACCATGCAATACATAATTTATACTTGTGACCAAAGTCATGACCTATTAGTGAAAGTCTGTTTATGCTCTGCTCAGATTATTCACCAATTCCCAGGCAGGCTTTTTCCTTTCCCTTTTCTTCAGTAAAGGATCTAACAGTCCATTTTCTTCCCCTGGAAGTTTCATCACAGAGAACTCAAACTAGCTCAAACTGCTGAAAGAGAATTTTTATCCCTTTTATATTTGTAGGCATACCCCTGAGCAATTTTCCCACTCACCATATGACCTGGAGACCACATCTGCTTTGAGAGGGAACAAAGAACACAGGCCTGTTTCCAGCAGTCAGCATGGTCTGTGGCCAGGAATAGATAGCACAGTGTATGCCAATCTTAGTAACTAGGACAGAACTCACACAAGCAACACCTGCTGGTTCTCTCCATCGTTGTTGTGTTTCTGCTCAGACCAGTGGCCTGATGCTAGCTGGGAGTCAAACCCCTTCAGAGGGGTATCTGACTTGGAGCACATGGAAGCAGCTCCAGATGCTTCTCTTTTCCCAACAAAGCTGTTTAGGTTCCTTCAGGATGGGAAGCACACACTGCTGTGCCAGGTGGAGGCTGACAGTGCCGGCCTTGGCAACTCTTTCGGGACAGGAGAAATTGCCCTGTAGGCATGCCTTCCCTTTAGCTTTTTGGGGACCCAGCATCTTAGCTTAGACCTGCCACCTAGGTTTTGGATGGGTCAGTAAGAAGGAGAGGCTTTATTTATCTCCACAGCACTAAATGTTTTCTTAGCCACCAGCCCTGCCAGGAGATATTGTGCTTTCTTGTCTGCAAGCTACAAATACAATAGCACATTCTTTTTCTTCTCAGAGTTATGTTTAGGGCTGTGTTTACTCCTGTGCTCAGACATATATTCAATTAAATGTTGAAGGACCTCCTTTCTTCATAAATGCTTCCCTGAGATGGAAGCTGGACCTGCATTTTTTTTTATTATTATTTATTTTTAAATTTTTTTTTTTAATTGGGAATCAGGTAATGTCATGCTTGCAATGTGATCTCACTGAATCAGAATGATCAGTTTAAACAAAACCCTGCCTTTACTTTTTCCTGTCTGGTCAAGGTATCTTACTTAGGACAAGGAACTTCCCATTGCCATTGGGCAGCTGAATCAGGCTTAGGGAGTTTATCCTGATGGGATCAATGCCAAAAATAGGGCATTAGTGCTTGAAAATCTAGATCCTGCGTATGTACACCAGGCAACCACATAAACCTTCACCAGTGGGCACCGAGGTCAGGCTTGTACAACAGTACTTGTTAGATGAAAAGCCCATCAGTTTAAAAGTCCAGAGAAGTATTTGCAGCATCAGCATCACATTGTTTCTCATAATGAAAAAAAAATTAACAAACCTAGAGCATACCTGATAGCTTCATTATAACGTACTCAGCTCTGCATGTCTCTGTCCTTTGCAAGAGACTGTTACCTCTGTCAAGTTTTTCCATTTTCTAGCCTGGTCTCTTACTTGCTCAGACTGTTAAGAGTCACATTTAGTCAAGGCAAGACAATGAACAGTTGTCAGGTTTTTTCCTTCCATTCTCCCTTCCACATTTTATTCAAATTTGTATTTTTAGCACCTGGCCTCTTCATTGAGTTAAATCTGTAATTCACCATCTGTGTTCCCACATGTGTATGGATGTAAATTTTGAATCAGTCTTCATAGTGAGCTGAAAATTGGCAGCAATGAGACCTTGTCATTAAAAATGGCCTCTAACTGTAATTTTTGTAATAAGCTTTGAGTTGGATATGAAATAACTTTTATAACTACAAAACCAACTTATTTTTGTATATCTATCTTCCACCCATTAGGCTTTCTGGTATCCCATTTCATAAATAGATGTTTCCCCAGAGCTCCGTCCATTACCTCATTCTCTTGAAAGCATCAGTTATGCAGAATTCACATGATGCCAAAAAGTTCTAGAAATCTGGTTGATCAATAAAATATGTAGAAAAACAAGTACTTTCCCCACATACAGAAAGAAGAAAAAATCCTCTTTGAAACAAGTATTTGGCAGCAAACAGTAATTCTAGACCTTCACTGTGGCTTAGTAGTTCCGATCACATCTCTTCATGAAACTTGATTCTCTTTCCTATCACCTCAGGCTGCACTGTCTTATCTGACCAGAAAAGGGATCCCTGGGGGCTCAGTGGTGAGATTGTCCCACAGTTTTGAGGCTGGTACAGTGGTGGTTATGGCAGGCATGGTTGTGTATGTACAGTAGTGTGTCACACAAATTTTAAAGGAACTTGGGTGTATAAAAACACCTCCCTGCTTTTTTTCACTGTTTTCAAATAAAAGAAACATTCTCAGGCAATAATAAGCAAATAAGGCATTTTCAGGTCAATTACATATTTTCGACAAATTTTCACACATTTTCCTGTAACCAAAACAATGTTAAAGTGCTTCAGGTTTGAATTTGCTTCTGGTTTCTTGGAAAACTTAAGCACAACCATTTCACTGTGCTACAACCACTTCAAACTGGTATACATCTGCTCAAGCATTTTTCACAACAATGCCAAAAATATAAATAGAGCAGTCTGCAGAGCCTCTTAACACTTAGGGCATAGCCATGAACAAGGTTTTCCTTTGCCTTGCATACCAGTACACCCTTCCTTGTAATCACGTTCTGGTTTTCCCCACCAGCGAATAATGACAAGAAATTTTCTACAACATTAATGTCTTTACTCACCTTCATTCCTTTGTGCAACCTATTAGAAATAAATAGTCTATACATACCACAGAAGAAAATATATTTCTGGAAGAAGTACTAAAAGCTTAAGTTCTTTGCATATGACCCCTTCATGCAAAGGCAAAACCACTAAAAAAAATGCTGGCTATTTTGTCACAGAGCTGAACATATCAAGAAGGTGTATTAAAAACTTGAAGGCCTGGACAATTTTCTCATAAATTTATGGGAGACTGGCAAGGTGGTGGTCTGCTATATTTACTATGGACAGATTACCTTGTCAGATGACCTGTATGAAATATACACACGATTAAACAACTTGAAAAATACCAAATTCTCAAAATGACAGTATTTGTATACAGAAATACTTAATGGTGAGAAAATGTGATTTTTTTTAAATTGAAGCGCCACACACATCCCAGAGTAACAGAGCTACTACAGTCATTAGCTGATAGCAAAATACATATAGCAAAAATACAAATACTGAAATAACTGTACTCTTATTATGAGTGAAAATAGTGCAAAATGTGTGCATATGTTTGCAGACAGGCACTATAAGGACTTTTTCCAGTTCCCCTTTTATCTGTAACTTATCTTTTACAAGTTACAGTAATTTATAACAAAAGCAAGTGAATGCAAGATATCTCAAGTCAGAACAGCAGCAATTTGTTCTAAATGTCATCTTGACAGTTAATACCAGCGACCACTGAAGATAGAGACCACTAGAGAATTTAGACTCTAAGTCCTCTTTTACACCATCATGGACTTGAGATGCTACTTTAAAATTAATTTTAGTCTTTTAGTTCTATAGTCTGTAGTCTCAATTATTTAATCTAGAGGGCTGACTTTCAAAGCATCAACCTCCTATTAATATTCAGGAAGAATCAGACTCTTAACAACTCTCATTTGAGAGCAGAAATGAAAATCAGGCTTTTCTGTCTTCCTCACAGCTACTTCAAAAAATCAGCTCATACCTAGTCAGAAAGACTCTTCCCTTTTAGTGAAACAAATATGTTTTAATCCAAAAGTCTAGACACCAGGTCTTAAAAGCGGTGGCCTTTTGTCTCATCTTAGGAGCCATGGCACTCTAGAGCACCATACAGGGACGTCTGCAGGGAGGCTGTCACTTCAGAAAGTGTGTTTAGCAATCTGGGCACAAATGACAGATTGGGAAGTCTCTGCAGTCATCCTAATTAAGGTGACATTCCCCTACAAGAAGACATACTACTGTAAAAAGTTACAGGAAGGCTTGCTTGCAAAATTAATCTGTAGAGAGATCAGAAACTGTAGCCTAATAAAATTAAGTTTTAGGTACACCAGAAAATAGTTCTGGGGAGGAAGAGAAGCTGCTGGTTATTCAGCCCATCAGTCATCCATCCACAATGCACAATTTCAGATTAGAAAGCACAGTGTTATTAAGGTCAGTCTAATGCTTATGCATATCGTAACAAGGAATCAGAAAGAGAAATGATAAATTATAGAGCCATTAAATTAATAGGATTTAAATTTGGGAGGAGTCAGAAAACAGATGAGCAATGCAGATTATTTGAAGTCATCTTACAAAAAATGATGATAAATTTTCAGGATAAAAAACCCAAGTTGCTGTATTGATTACAAATTATTCCTATGTGCCACTCTTCAGCCCTCCTGTAATATCCACGTGCCTGCAAAGCAGGCACATTTAAGGCAAAGCATCAGATTCCCTGCTGTGAACAAAGCTCTGACTGGATTGCACAGCTACTCCCCAGCTTTCAGAGGCTGCTGGGACTAGCAAGGGGCTACTCACTGCTTTTAGTCCAGTATTATAATCAAGAACAGGTGAGGAATCACCTGTGTGTACTCCTCAGATTATTTCAATTTTTCAAATGTTCAAATAGTTTTTTTCAAATGGTTTTTCAGCTGAGATAATTTAGGACAGGGGACCCAGTTCATATCTAACCAGCGCCCACGCTTACAGCCCCTATCATGCTGTTTCTCCAAATAAATGAGTATGTTACCTGTAACACCAACTGAGGGGAAAAAAAATCACTTTTGAAATGACTTTGTACCCTGAAAAAGCAAAAATCCAAGTCAGGTGTATCAGATCTCCCTGGAGGGTCTTCAAAGGTTTTCACATCTGCTCCCTGACAATGTTAGAAGGGTGTTCATTTACTTTAGGAGATTTGATCTATTAAATAATTTAGATTCATGAGGTTGGTGCTCAGGTCAGGTAGACAGCTGCTGCTGAGCCCACAGCTGCTCATTTTCTCTCTAGAAAAGCTCACAGGTTACTGTGAGCAGTCTTTGCCTGCTATTGCCCATCCTTCTGCTCACCTCATTAAGAATTTGTCATGGTCCATGATGCCCACATAGTGTTGAAATGGGGAGAAGGAAGCACCTTTTCTCTTCCAACAGGAAAACAGCAGACTGTAATACTTTCTTTGTTGCCCACTGTAAGGAGAGTTTATTTCCACCAGCATTTTCAGCCAGGTTTTGTAAAAAAAAAAAAAAAAAGTGTTTTCCTTTCCATAATTTTCCTGCATGAACATTGAGATTTCTGTCTTGATCAAATGCATTTGTGAAATATAAAGTTTCCCATAAAAACTCTCCAAATATCAGACAGAAAATCAAAGCTCAAGAGCCAAAACACATTTTGCCAAACCTCATTACTTGGCATGGGGAAGGTGAGCAGGAAAGGACATTCTTCTTAATGAAAAATACCATCATAATTTTTGAAAATATATTTTTTTCCTCTGATAACTCTTCCCTGCCTGCCACTGACCCTGCATTTAGTATAAATAAACACCTTTTACAGTTGCACAGATCAGGAACTTCTCTAAATTGCTTTCCCTATATTAATTTAACAACTAAAAAGAAATGAGAAGGAATATACAGGATTTTGTTGTTTTTTCTTTTATCTTGCTGCTGTCAAACTCCTTATTCTGGAGGGATGGTATATTTTCCTATCATTGTATCAACACCACTCGGTAATGAGAAAATAAAAAATACAACTCAGATCAATACATGCAGTTTAACTACATACCCTTGCTTCCCAGGAATAAATTACCCAGAACTTTTAACAATTCTGAAAAATCTCAGAGAAGTCTGCATACTTGCATTAATCTTATGTTTGATGTGTAGTTTTCCTATAAAACCCCACAATCCTGCCAAATGCAGAAATGATTAGGTGGACAGCCCCCAGAACATTCAACAATTTGCAGGAAGCAGGTGCTTTTGTCTGCTGTGCACCCAACACACCCCTAAACACCATGGGGAAGTGAATGATGAGTTTTAAACCAGTTGTTGCAGATTTGCTGTAGAATCAGCAGTGTCTTGAAGATCATAATAAAATAGCAGCTCTTAGATTAAAATCTATTAAAAGCAGCATGGTTTGAGCACACTGTGAAATACTTCACCAGAGCAAGCAGACTAAAGCAAATGCCCAGAGCACATTTCATTGTCAGGCACTCAAGTTTTTGGCACAGGTGGGGAGGATTTCTACATGCTTCTGATACAGGAAGGAACTTTGCTCATCACAGATTTTGATGGGTCAGAATCAGGCAGATGCTCCTTTCTCCTTCCACTATCTCTAAACAAAGAGTGTAGTGGAGTGATATTCTTCTAAATTGCAGTGTGTGTGATGATGAGGATGAGATAATGTATTCTGCTTCTTGAGGTGGTCTCAGGGCCACAGATACATAATGGAGTAAGCACGTACCTCAAGTTCTAAGGCAGAAAATTACTCTGGGTGACTAAACAAGAGTGTCTAGTACAATTCTGGTACTTTGGGTACCTTACCCAACTTCCTGCTGTCATGCCAGAGGATCCTGTGTCTCCTGCAGCATGTCTGTGAAGGCTGTGTGGATGTTTCAGCAAGTTTAGGGCATCACAAAGAGCATCAGAGCCTCTGCTAAGGAGTGAAATCCCAGCCTCCCCTACCAGCAGTAATACACACGCACACATGCACACACACACAGTGCTTCCACAATTAAGGCAGTATGTCATTAATTGAAATCAGGTCACAAACAGCAACTCAACCATGTTTTGCTCAATCTTGGAATGGTTGTTTATTCCAAAGTCATGAAGCTTCTTGTAAAGTAAATACCTTTAGAGTACAGTGCCACAATTACATGGTGTATAAACATATGGTGCTTCGTCAAATACAATAAGAGACATAAAATCACATTAAGATGATCTGCTAATATAACAGAATGTAAAAGTAACATCTGAACAGCAAAAGAACTCAGCAGCCAAATACTTTGGTTGTCAGGACTGCCATTAATATAAAATGGCTAATTCAGATGAGTATTTTGGGTAAGAAGCCTCCTTTCCATACTGCAACCAGGATTTTGTATTTTAACTAAACAAATTTAAAATGAAGGACTGTTTGCCAGGCAAATCAGAACTCTTTTCCAGTGTGGCTGTCCCCATTTTACTGGTAGGCAAAAAGAAGACGATTTTAGAAAGAGACCTAATGCAGCTGGGTATAAAAATCTCAGTGAATTTGAATTCTTCATGTTGCTCTGAAAATCCTATGAAGGGTGACTGGTTTGTAGGGGAACTCTGTAAGAATATGGGATAAAGCTCAAGAGCCCTGCCTGAGTCCTTTTTTTTAGCCAATGGATTTCATCTACCCTCACAACAGTGTGTAAGAAAGGAACCCTATGGGAAAAGAGTTCTGCACGACTCATGAAAAAGAGAAGAATAAATAAACCCTGAAAAATAGGAAAATAGGAAATAGGAAAATAAAATCACAGAGCTTTTTTAATGATCTGTTTGCTAATTCTGCCTTATTATATAGACAACTGGTAAAATTTTTCCTTCATTTTACTGCAACTAACAGACTCAGGAAGCTTATTGCTTACTCTTAGAAGTTTTATGAGGCATGCAGGTACAAAAGTGACGCATTGAAGTCCTTCCAGTCAGTGAAACACAGTTCCTCTGTTGTGCTGGAGACAGCAAGCTGAAGTTACAAAATGGGCTGTTTCATACGGCAAGAGTATGACTTGTTATAGACATGAACCCACTAAGTACCATTCTTTTTCTTAAAGTCAAGCTTGGGTGAAAAACTTACAAATGAAAGTTCAGGGCCAAATTTTGCTTTCTGTTCCACTTGGAAACTAAGCAGACATTTCTCTTCAAAGAATTGTACCACATCCTGATCTATAAAAACATAAGAACAGATTGAAATTACATTAATATAAACAGGCACCTCTGAAAAGAACATTGAGTACTCAAAATTGTGGACATTTATGCAAATACTTTCCAAAATGGTTATCTTGCGCATTGTACAGAGATATAAAAAGTAAATGTTGCCTTCCTTTTTAATAAATTACTTTTATTTCCCCTCTAGTGGAAAATATATATAATTACAGAACTTGAAATTCAGAAAGAATTTTCTGGTCTCTTCCTTTTGGGACAGGGAAGAGTGAGAGAAGAATGCGGTCAGAAGTGAAAAAGTTAAGACCTGCAGCTACAGAAAAGACATTAATTTTTCAGACACATTATATATGTTAACTGTAAATAAATATTTCCAGGCTTCATTTCTTAAAAGAAAAATTGGAAAGGTGATCTTAGTTTATTGCTTTTTCCAAATTTTAGGGATGGCAAGAATTCCTTTGTTGCCTACATCTTCCTTCCTGAGACTGGATTTTAAGTAATTTGACTAGTGGGATAACAGGCTAAGGTCTTTTCAGCATACTCACACTTGTACTAGTGTTTCCAGTTCCTGTCTGTTTATCACATCAAATTCTCACATGGCTTTTGAGTGCAAAATAATTACCCAAAGTAAGAAAAAAATGGATCACATCTTCTTCCTCACAGAAACCCAAGTCTAGACCTGCCACAGACGTTGCCTGGAAGATTCAGATGACAGTGTAGACATGATCCTAGAGAAATTGCTTACTACTGCTTAGTTCAAACTGCACTTTTTCACTAAGGAAGGTCAGAAAGGAAAAAAAAACCCCAAACCATTGCTATTAGAATATACGATTTTTTTCAAGCTAGTTTCCACTCTTCTTCTAAGCATCTTGGAAGAATTCTTTTAAAACAGACTTGTTTGAAGATCATTTTCATCGTAAAAAAGATGCTTTGGATTTTTCTTTTGGTTGGTTGGTTCTGAAAATGAAATTACATTTACATAAAAAATGTAAAATCCTAGATCTTCAAAGAAACTGCCCATATACACATTATGGAACTAATATAGCTGGGCCATTCAAAATACTTTTTTGGACATCAGTTTGAGGGAAGATACCCCACTTATGACTTTTCTTCTCAACAACCACAGACCAAGAGAAGCATTTCTTACCCAAACGTGTTTCATGAAATTTGGCCCTGCAAATGATCAGAAGGAACTCAGAGAGACAAAAGTTCAGTGGGAGTAAGGGTTTCACAACCTGGCACATTTGGACTAAGGGTACCTGTTTCAGAAAAAGCTAATTAATAAGCCCAGAGCTTCATCAATATATGAAGCCTGGAAGAGGGTCCTGGTCACATCTGAATCTCAGTGAAAGCTCTGCCCTTCTGCACTCACAGCAGCATCAGGGCCTCACTCTCAGTGATGCAGAGCTGAACATATGTGTTGGGAGTTGTCTGCTTAACAGCACAATACTTTGTATTTCCCTTTATAAACAATTAGCCCTCAACCTCCCAGAAGCAAAGAAACCAGGCGAGGAAATATTTAATCAGTGAAAGAAGGAAATTATATGCAGCTGATAAAGTAGGGGCTTTATGGAAATAGCAAATGTAATTGAAAAAGGAAACCCTTTCCATCACTGCCCAGTGTCCTGAAATGCCTATGTGTGAAAGCAGAAGCATGACTTAACTTCAGTGATAGCCACGAGAGATCTGACTCTCACAAAACCAAATCCCCAATTCTCTTCAGAAGATGACATAATCTTTGCTCTAATGAGTTTTACCATTTTCTACATAGCTGCCCTTGTAGCACTGCCCCTCCTCTGATTGCCAGAAGCATCAGGATGCTGCACCCCTAATTTCCCTGAAGCTAATCAAAGAGACTACAAGAGCCCCACTGGATTGCACACACCAGGAGCATTATACAGGCTGGTGTATACTGCCATTTAAATTGAGATCCTCTGCATTTCCCAAAATGGCATTTTCCTGAGTTATGGGAAACAAAGAATGGAAAAAGACTCCCAGTACAATTTGTGCTATGGAGGCAGGAAGAGCACAAAAGGAATATGTGATACATGGGTAATGATGTATCCAGTGATCCAAAGGTTCAGACAGACCTCTAGATGAATGTTGAGGTTATATGCAGAGAGGAAGAGTGGACATGAAAGCTCAGCTCCCTCTAATCTTCCACAGTGATGGAGCATACCAAGGTGAATGAAGCACAAATGCATCCAGCTCCAACAGACAATGATATTTCACTATCAGGTGGAGATCCCTTGCCAAGTTCCATATCAACCTAATTTTTAAGCTTTGGGTCATTATGTTTTTGTCAAAAAGTGTGTATCAAACTGTTACTAGGGCTTAAACAGTCAAAAGGAATGATATCATAAGTGAATCTTCACCTTCATAGCAAATATCTTTTAATAGTCAATTATGTTGCTCTGATACAAGAAGAAAAATGCAGCACTCGTGTCTTCACTGCAGAGATTTTGCCATTTATTCCTCAGGAACACTACTGGGCAAATGGGCAGGGTATATTCAGTTATGGGTGGAAGCTGGCATTCAGCATTCTCATCTGTTCTAAACAGTACATGCTTTCAAGCTTCTAACACCTAATGAGGTACAATAACATAACCTGCTTCCCTGTCCCTGCACAACATGCTTCCATGAAACCAGAGAAATAGGGTATGTCCACACCTTCAGCTATTCATAGAACTGTGACTGTACCCAAAGGTCAGATCAGCTCATTGCCTACACAATTCACCCTCAGGTGTGACAACTCTGAGCTCCAGGCTTGACAGTGCACACAGGAGGCTCACCCAGCTCTGTCTAAAACACCTTTCATCTCACACCGCAGACTCAGTCCATAAGCCCCTGACTCTCCCTTTGCCAAAGTATACCTAGGACTGGCTTGGATTCATCGTGGTTCAGAGATGTGACAGCCAGTGTGGTGACCTGCTTCTGACCATGGATCATGTATCACTGAGGTGTTCTCCTTAAAACAGTTACAAAGAATCACAGAATAGTCTGAGCTGGAAAGGACCACAAGGATCATCATTTAAGTGAATGGTCCCTCCGGGGATTGAACCCACAACCTCAGCCTTGCCTCTTCCCAGCAGCTTGCAGAGCTGCTGGGCAGCATTCCTAACCAGGCTGTGCTGAGTGCAGCTTGGGACACAGTCCACTCTGTGTGCTCTCTGGTATTTTGCATTTCTCTCAGACTATTCAAAGGAGAAGCAAAAGCCCAGAGGCATTATTTATTCAATTGGGAAGCAACCCGTTATCACTGTGCTACACTTCTAACATGCAAACACCATGACACAGCACAGGAGGGAACCCGTTATCCCTGAAAAAGAAGTGGCATGCTCTTTTAAAATCAAAACATGTGCCCTGCTGTCGATGAATATATTCTTGGTTTCAGCACAAGGAGGAAGTTTTCTCTTTTCCTCCCCCACCTCTCATCCAAATTTCTTCCCCAGGGTTGCAGAGTATGAGATGAGCAACATGACCTTGCAATGACAGAATTTTAATGAGTGACTGGTGCACCAAAAGCGATGCAGCAGCGTCTCCCTGCTCAGTGTTGCTATGTACACTAGACATTTATGTAACACTGCTTCTCATCCTCAAGGCTGTCCTTTCCTAGGGTCAGCAGCAACAAACACAATATTTATTTATCAAACTGTCAATGCTACTTACAGCTGACACAGAGAACTCTACACTCCAGTATTTTGGTGAAAAGGAGTTAACGGGTAAAGCTATTTCCCAATTCCACAGCTGCAGAATAGAAGTAGATGTTTTTAGAAGTAGGTTAACTTGAAAGAGTAAAGGTTTTATTTCAAAGGAAATGCTTATTTCCAGGGTGTTTGCTAAAATAGACTGGTTTTCTTCTGGGCTTTAGCACTGAGTTGTGCATGGAAATGCAATGTATTTGCATACATTAGCTCTCAACCCCCAGGGAGACTCTGTATCCACATCTAGAAAATGGGGTTTGCTTTTAATTTCTAACATTGAGAAGCTAAGAAGAATATCTCCTCCCTTCCCTTGGCTCCCAGGTACAAAATATTTTACCCTGTTTATTGTTGGCATTTATCATCCTGCCCTCCTTGGGTTGCTGCTCTGTTGACAGCAGTTTACCTGGAGCTTCAGGACCAGCCTACCCTCTCATCCAAGGGCTCTGTTAAGAAGCAATCTGCAACTGGGACACGTGGTTTTTCCAGCTTTCTCTCTGTGCCCATGTACTAATGGGACAGATCCACTGCTCTTAGTACAGATCCAGCACTTGTCTCTTACAAACAGGAACCCTCTAGAGAATATCACACTTCAGGCATAGCAAACCTTGAGAATCCACCGCCCTTTCAGGAGAAGCATTTGTTGCTCAAAACCTTTGTGTCAGAGCATTCATTATACATGTCAGTCCAGCAGAGGACTCAGGGTTTTTAACTTTAAAAGATGCTAATTAATCTACTGTGCCTACAAAGGAAATTTCAGTTTCTAGAATTTACTATGCTTAGTACAGGCACTAAAATACCAGGCTTTTTATGGGAATGAAGAGTGTCATTTCAGCTCCTTATATTTTGCCAGTGCATCACCGTAGTGGCCTCAATGAAATACACCAGCAGCAGAAACAATGCAAATCCCAAATCACACTTCACAGTTGAGTCATCAGCTATATTACATATATATATATATCCCTGAAAAATGTACATTCCTAGCTGAAAACCTCAGCTCAGCACAGGCACCAGTGGCACTTTGATTAAACCTTCTTGTTAAATCCTCTTGGCTAAAACAATAAAAACTGGTTGAAATCGTGAGGGATGGAAAATTGGCAGAAAAATTGGATGCATAATCTAAAGAACAGATCCACCTTGCCTTATATCAAACTGGTGTGTTTATGAAATGATTGCCAGGCAGAAGTAAAAATTAATCTCCCTGGAAGCCCTTTTATTTTTCAAGAGTAAACATTGCACTTTAATAACTATGCCCCTTCTCTGACTTATGGTCCTTGAACTGCTACAGGCAATGACTCTTTAGCCCCATGTCGGCTTCCCCTAAGCCATGTCTTTGAAACTATAACCCAGTGCATTAAATGTTGAGTAGAGGTTTTCCTTTTAGGCTGCCGTTCTGCAAGTCCTACTAAACCATTACTTCTCTGCTCTGCTAGGCTGTTACAGCTGACTTACTGTTCCCAACACGGCTGGTCTGCTATTTAATGCATTATCTGCCCTCTCTCAGCCAGCTTCAAATCTCTTTGCCACCTATGTGCTAGAGGCTAGAAGAGGAGAAAAAAGACAAGGAAGAACTCACATGCTAGTAGTAGTACCACCTACTGAAACAGGGAAGTGTTGCTCCAAAGACAGGGCTGAAATAATCACTGTGGAGGGAAAGACTGTTCTGCAGACTCCAGTGGTGAAGGTCAGTCCCCACCAGGTCTCCCTACGCAACATCAGGGCTCCTCTCTGTTGATCTTTGTTGTGGCAGTGGACATTTACCCACCCAAGTAATCTCAGTGATATGGGAGTAGGTCTTGGGTACATCTGGTTAATCCTGCTGTTAGCTGTGTAAAGCCCTGAGTCCCACACTGCTGCACAAGGGCTGGATTCTTGTTGCAGGGAAAGGGCTTGGTTTTCATCATGGTATGGAAACATTCCTGGTCTAAAATAAAGAGTCCTGAAACAATTCTGATTAATAAAACACAAAGATCCTGCTGAACAAACACGGAGAGGTCTGCAACTTTGTGAAAGACTGAGTGAAAACTGGGAGAATAAAGGGTGGGATCCTTCCCCTGCCAGCAGGACACTTATGACAGACTCACAGGACACAGTTTAAAGTGCAAAGTGATGCTCAATTACGTAAATCCACTTGATCTGCAAATGTGGAATTGAGTGCTGTCAGCCTTCACTTACTTTTCTGGCACTGAGTTATATTTTTACATACACTTGGCTTTAGATATAAAAGCAATGGAATTTAAAAGAGGGCTTGACACTGTTTTGTAAGCTGGAGACACGCTCAGAAAGAGCAATGACAACATAGCCTGTAGAAAGATTGTGTCATAATATCTGCCACTCCTGAAGCCAAGTCACAGTCACAGTCACTCAACAACCCTTAAATATTTTGCCTCTCTTACAGAAGCATAGATCAAGGAAAAGGAAAAAAGCAACTTAAGGTTTTAGACTTTCCCCAAACTCTTCCACACCTGGTTCAGCAATTACTCAAATCAGCAACAGAAAGGTTTACCCAAAATAAAACACAAGCACATTTGCATAGGAATTAGACAGATCTTTCCACTACTTGTGCACCAAAGTGATCCCAAAACATTAATTAAGCCTCAAAACATTCCAGAAAGGCAGGCAGTCCAGAGCTTGTTTTACAAGTGGGTCAGCTGAGTCAGAACACAAAGGCAGAAAGAGGACAGCCTGGATCTGCTTTGATCTTGCTGTGACAGCACTGCTTAACGTTAACAACATGTGTTTAACATGCCTACAAACAGCATCAGCTCCTGCAACAATGCAGAGTAAGAGCACAGTACTAGTATAACCATTTTAATTATGAAGTGTTATCCATACAGAAGCTGAGCCAGAAAGCATAATCTGCTTTAGCACAGAGCTAACTGCAAAACTAGCTCCTCATTATATGGTAATGGAGCTGATATCTGTCAGAGGAGATGTAAAACTACAAACAACATAGTGATTAGATGACTCTAAACTGTATTTTAAAAACATGAGATACTAGATCTCAAAACTAGAGGAGATCACTTTCTAGTTGTGGATAACAGATGCAGGCATGATTTCAATCATGCTTTAAAATAACTGCCAGAAAAGAAAAGAAGTATGCAGAACCTACAATATCCAGTATCTATGCATTTTGCCAACAGTTTTATGTTGATTATAAAATTTATGCAGGCAGTATTAAAAATAAATCTTACTGATTAAAAATAATCTAGCCCTTTGTTGCACACATCCAGTTTTACAGTGATGGATGAATGAGATCCAATAGGAAAATAATGGTCCTTTCAGCCTCAAAGAGAAAAAAAATTAAAGTCAGTAGCTATAATGTAGATTCCCATCTCACACTACATTTCAATTTTGGCTTCTCTCATCTGGGCTACTTCGAGAATTTTAGTCAGTGGGAATTAAGTCTGTCTCTGGTTCTTCCCTTCCTCCCTGGATTTCCAATTAGGCAGAGCCAGAGGTACAGAGTTCAGTGCCAAGTCTGGACACTGAGAAACACCCTCTCATGTGGCTGCACTGATGCACCTCCACCCTGTTGCTCACCAAGTGCAACTCCTGAGCAGAAGCTGCCAAGGCAAAGACCAAACTCACTCTCACTAGTTATACACACAGAATGCCTATACACCACCTGCAGGAAAAGTGCTTCCCTCTGAACACTCACACTGATACTTGCAGACTCCTGTACAGAGTCTGTGCTCCGAGCAGAAATTTAGTGCCTTTCCCACTAAAATAAAAAAGGTATTCATTGGAAAGATGTAAATGAAATCAAATACAGGTGAACCACAGGCACAAGAGTTGTCAAGGCAGCCTCTGCCTGTGTATGCTGCAAAAGCTACACTCTACTGCTCCCAGGCTTCTGCTGGTGATCAAGGGGAAAGTTTTCACCATGGTAAAGAGATGCTGCTCTATTAAGAGACACTAGAGTGGTGCATATTTGTGCCAGCTTATTGTCTGATTCCTGTTTAAATGCCCTCATTTCAGCAAAGTAAGGAAAAGGGAAAAAAGAAGAAATAAACGAAGTTGTATTAGCCATTTGGATGGAGAAAAAAAGGTGTTCCTCAGAACCAAAAGGTTATGAAGTACCAGTTTTAACCTTTAGCTCTCTTATGGCAACTACAGGCAGAAAACAGCTGAGGGGAGGAGAAGGGAAGGAGAGTTTAAAACTAGGATGTTTTGAGATCTTCCTCTATGGAACAAACTGAAAGTATACTGCAGCTCCTGCAAGGTTTCTATCTGCATACATCATCCAAGAAGCCACAGAACTGAAGAGTTTGTTCTCACTCTGCTGTAGATCTGGTCTCACCTTGCTTAGAGCAGCATCAGGGCAAACAACGGTGGCTCTAGGGAAGATACTCAAAGGACCACAGTCAACAAAACATACTCTGGGACCTCTAAAACTGGATTTCAACCTTCTGTGTTGTAAAATAATCAGTCAGAGCATCTGAAATCTTGAAGTATTTGGCATTCATGTCATGTGAGTGCAGAGTGAGTGCACCTTCCATGTTGAGCGTGTGGTATAATAAAACTTCAGGTTCTGTCTGCTCCTGTTCATTGCTTTCCTTGCTCCATCTTTATAGCTGCATAAATCATAATTATTTTGCAAACTCACTGAATACTGAATTGATGCAAGATACAGAGTTCTCCACGTACAGATGTGTGCTTGCCAAAAGGCTGTGACTAACATCACAGCAGAGGCTGCCCACTGGTGCTACGCAATTGTGCTCACTTTTCCTTAGGTTAACTTCATCACAGAAGTAGACTAGCAAGAGTAACACTCTATATTTTAAATACAGAATCCCAGTTCTGCAATGTATAATAAAATCTTTAATATGGAATATTTTCACCCCAAAGCCATAAGATTTGTATACCAACAAAAGCAAGAGTCTTTGTAATAAACTATGTTTCGCCACTTGGATTAAACTGGGGTTTCATTTACTGATCCAGCTTCAGAGGACTGAAGTGGAAGAAGCTCAAACATTCCACAGATTCTTCTTCCATCAGCTTTTAAAGCAATTGTGTCTCTCCCCAGCTTCTGTACTTTTTAATTACAGAAACAAATCCAAAGAACCACTCCCACCACAAATATTGTGTGAGCGCACTTTGAGTAAAAGCATTGATTATTTGTTGGTATACTGCTGCATCCATCAGTCTTAAATAATCATAAATAAAAACATTTGTGCTATTCTTTGGTACATTTCTGTCTGTTTAAACCACAGCTGAACTTTTACATTGTACAAAAAATTGCACTTTTATCTTCTAGTGAGTCTTGCTCCAACAGACTTTCAGCTGAAGGATTCTTTATTGTACTCAAACCTTGTCCCATAAGAATTGCTGCTGTTGCTCAGTTTATGAAGTGTCTTAGAGATTTTGTTTGGTCCACAGCAAAAAACTCCAATGGTCAAAAAAAAAAAAAAAAGAGGGTAAAGGAGGTTATGGCATTGCAAATAAACAGTAAATAATAGACAGAAGTGGATCCTGGCCTCCTGGCCTCACGTATTATTATACCTACATGCAGATTTTAAGGTGAGAACAATTCACTAGATGATGCAGTTAGTTTTACTGAAGCCACCATATCTTTCCCAAGTATCCCTACAACAAACCCTATAATTTATCTGACTAAGACAGCTCTAAGGAAGAAGTGCTTCATCTTAGTCTCAAGATACCAAATGATGAAATATTACTATTTTCCACTCTATTTTTTTCCATGATTAATCACTTTTTTGTGAAAAATATGTCTCATTGTAAAGATTTCCTTAGTGTAACTCATGAATTACACAAGCATATCTAGTCACTAACAGTGATTCGTTACACTAATGAAAACAGAGCACTACTAACCCATGATTATTTCTGGCAGCAACAGAATAATTTTACTGCTTTACTTTCACATTAGCATGCAGTTTTTCCTTCAACATCTATATTGGGAAATCTTACAAAAAGTCAAACACAGAGCATGATCCTTGTTCATCACCCATAGATCTGGGTTTTTTAGTCAACCTGACTTTTTCACACCACTCTATTGACAACAGCTCTTTGCTCTCTGATCACCTTAAAAATAGGCTGTAAGTCAGACTCACACTCATACAGCATTTGAGGGCTCAGAACTGTAGCCAACATAAGAACAAAGCATATCCACTACAGCGGGACTGAGCCATTCACAATATTCACTATCTCCCCTTTTTTTAAAGATGAGGAGAGAGAAAGGAAGCAGAGAAACACAATGCAGTGCTGCCTTTTCTGTAACATGAAAAGAAATAAATCATCTTCTTCCTGCTGAAATTGTGCCACTACAGAAAAAGATCTTAAAGATTTACAAGGATGAAGAAAAAAGCATACAAGAGGGAACATGGCTCTAACTATTGTGACCTATAGCAGTCACCAAGAGGCTGGAGATTTGGGTTCTGGGCTTTGCTTCCAGGACCGCTTTGGTATTTTATGCAGTAACTATTTAATATACAATATTTTAACATACGCAAGGTAATCAAACTCAGTTTAAAGCTCCCTGTGCATGTGTTTGATGAGAGGAGGGAACTAATATAAGAAGAAATCTTTGGTGCACACATGTACATGTCAGGTGTCAGGCAGCTTCTGGAATAGAATGGCAGTGCACGCTGCACCACTGCACAGCAACACTGGCATGGTACAGCCAGGCACTCAAACATCAAAAATCATCACAAAGTTATGCAGGTAACTTCCTCAGTGTTCTCATGCAGGCACCTTACAACATGGATTTTAATTGCTTTCAATGGCATCATCTCTCTTATCAATCCATGGCAAAGTCATTACTCATACTTTTCTCACCCTTATGTTTATCTATTAGGGTTTCCTGTTCTATTAAGCTTTCCTGTTAAGGCAATACTCCTTTTAATGGCAATGAGTGTTATGCTGGTGGCTGAATTTGCTGCAATAATGAGAAAGCTGTGGCTTGTTGCTCTAAAATAAGATTCCTCAGCACTTGCAGACTCTGAACTCCCTCTAATCTGCGCACACTGGAGAAAAAGGATTCATGAGCTGCCAGCAGGACTCTGTCTTCTACTGTGTATTTAATTGAAAGAATTAATGTTGTTGTTGGATTTAGTTTTCTTTTTTTTCTTTTTCTTTAGTCTAATTAGTACAATGAACTGACAAACCGCAAAGAGTTCAGCTGCCCCTCTCCCTTTCATTACATATAAACAGCTAACAAAGTAAATACATGTCTAAGCAGCACATACTGCCAATATATTCCCATCCCAGCAACATCCTTCCAAGGTATGCAGAATTTTTAGCTAGCAATCAGAACCACAGGAAGGTTAAATGATTTGTCTGAAGTCACACAAGAGACCCATGGCTGAGGTCTCCTGAAACCCAGCTGAGTCACTGTTCTGTGCAGTGAGCCACAGGCTCTCAGACTGCCTTCCTGGGATACCCACCATCAGCACCTTGTCTGGACACCCCTTCACACACCATCTACCTTCCTCCCATGTGTCCCTGCCTGCAGATGCCTCCTCCCTGCCTTGCCCAGCTCCTGCCTGGCTGCTGGAACACAAACAGAAAGGTGGCTGAGGAAAGCTACTACATGGAGCAGCAGATTACTGCTCTGAGCTGATGGGCTTTAACTGCTTATCTCTTGCTTGTTTGGGACAAAGGTTCCCTTTGTGGCTTAGATGAAAACAGGTGGCTGTGTAGTCCTATGTCTGAAAATCTTCATTAATACCATTAACATGTTTACAGTTAATGGAACTGTTATAGGCCATTCTTTGTAATAATTATAAAGTTTAATATAGAATTTACTCATTCAGAGCACTAAGCAAGTAATTCCTCAGTGTTCCTATGGGATGAGTAGGTCGGCACATGTTCTTACATCCATTTTATGAACAGCAGGAGTTGAGAGAGATATTAAATACTTTGCTACATTGGGAGGACAGAGTCAGGACTTGAAATGTTCCTGTTTTAAATTCCACATTTGTTCCTAGAGAGAGGCTTCTCCTTTTGAGCACATGAGAAATGTATCATGGTGCTCCACGCTTTTTTCTCCTACAGGTATTCATGTCTTTTTTCTAGGTCATTCTCTACCTGGAAAAAAGCACCTGCACATTTGACTTAAGCAAACTGAGCATGGTGCAAGCTTTTCATCCAGGACACAACTGAACAAGAACAAGGCTGTTGCTCCACTCCCCCACAAAAAGCATGAAAGAAAAAAACCCAGTAATTTATTATGTAACTGTTCCAATTCAGATTGCTGGGTCTGCAGATGAAATATGAACTATGAACAGTAGATGGCATACATCTGCTCCTCTTTCCCACCCCCCAAAAATGGATCAGGAACCTGATGCTGGGTTGTCCCATGTCACGCTCTGAAGGTCTGGCAAAGCTCAGACACTTACAAATGCACTTTGCTTATTTGAGACCCCAGCAGCAACAACAGCAACAATTCACAAAGCACACAGCAATCAAATGGCTACACAGTGAGAGCTTTGCCAGCTGCCTGTTTATTTATATGCAGCTTTTCCTAAAATCACAAGATAAAAACTGGAAAATATCTTGGCTGCCCATAAACAAGCCCAAGGGGATGATTGCAAATGTGAAAGTCTGAACACTGGCACCAGATGTTGGAAACAACTTGATTGACCTGTTTTGCTTTGGTTTTTTTGGTTTCCGTATAGCAGCAGGGATGCTTAGGTGGAAAGTTACAGAGAAATAAGAATGAAATTAAGCTAGTAAGGGACCTGGAAATTGGGCTAGAGGGAAAAACTGAAGTTGCCATCTCATCCATGGAAATACAGAGAATAATTACCAACAAAAGGTAAATTTCTGCAGGACAGCTGAGGTTGTCAAGGACTTCACTACTGTGCATCGTTACAAGTAACTACATCTATAGGTACAGACCTATCTAAACCTTGATAAAGAGACGACAAAGAATGACAAAGTCTACATCTGAGCAAGATAATCAAAACAGTCAGAATATTATTTATGTATTAAAGACATCTTGCTTGAAAATGGTGGCCCAATTTAAAGACCTGATGCGAAAATGCTGAGGAAATGGTACTTGAAGTCTAATTAGGAGTAATACAGTGGAAAGCACAAAAGAAAAATCAAGTATGACTACTACTACTAATGGCCTCATCTATATTATGTGCTTTTACATCTTTGGAAGGAAGTGGCAGGAACCTCATAATTTTAATCTTTTAAAACTGCACTCACACAGTTAAACAAAGACATCAGAATGGAGCATAAAAGGTCAACAGTCCACTATGCAGAGACCTTTTAGCCCAGAGAGCTTGGTTCTCTGAACTCTCTATTTCCCTTTCCCATGGTTCTTTGCTTTAAACCCCTTCTCTAAGTGTGAAAATTCTATTGCAGATGTAGCAGCCTTTGGAGTGTCTTGCTCACAACATCCCCTATGACCTGAATCCATGTATTGTCAGCAGCTCACACTGCCCACAGTGATGCATTTGGCACTCAGTATTTCTCAGGAGCCTGGGCTCAGTGTCCCCTAGTTATATCTGGCCTCAAAAGAGAAGAGTCAACAAACCATGGGCAGATTTCACTTTGCAAGTGCAAGAAAGGACAAAAAGTTCTTGAGGGAAAGCTCTGCAGAGCACCTCTCAACCTGATGCACCCAGATTACTATCAACAGCTACTCAGGGTGGTTTGCTCCCACACCACTGACTTTGCCAGAAGTGGATTAGTGGATTCATACAGTGCCTTCTTCCAGATCAGCTTTTGAGACAATATACTGCCAGTGGTGGGTACAATACTCAACAAAGTTGGATCTGGACAAAGACATTCCATATGCATGTCTTCTCTGGTTTACACTTGTCTTGCTTCAGACCATAATATGCTTTCCCAGCACAGTAAAAAAGCATTTCCAGGTTTCAATAGAGAATAAAAAATAGCTAAAAATACCCAAAGATGACAAATCTTCTGAATAAAAACAATACAGGTAATTCAAATTCTTCCTTGTGAATTCTGTTTGTAAACTAGCATTACAAATCATGAATCAACAATTTTAAGAAATGCAACTTTATATTAAAAAAAGCATATGCTGAAAGCAAGACATTGCCATGGACAATAACATATGTAATCTCTGTGCAGTGAGATGAAAATCTGCTACTTTTATTTTCTGAGCCACTGAACATCTCGGCTGCATGAAAAGCTGAAGTGNAAAAAAAAAGTGTTCCAGTTTGTACAGGTTATCTCCCAGCAAGATAAATCCCAGAAATATTTTCATACAAACATAGCTAGAAACAGATATGCCCAGCCATTGAGCTGTGGCATCCTTCAAGTGGAGGAGCACTTACCTCCTATTGCACTTTGCTATGTCATCAAACAGGAGCTTCCACCGGGGTCGTCCAATCAAAAGCCTGGAGTTTAAAGCTTGATATTTTTCACCAATTATTTTCTGCAAGAAACAAAAAAATCCATTCTGCCTGATGTGCAAATTGCCTCATATCACCCAGGGTTCCCATTTCTGCTATTGGCTGACTTGCCAGAGTGCTGAGGTGTGAAACCTGAGCACAAGTACCAAACAGTTGTGATGAGAACTGCAGCCATTTTATGCACCAATACCTCTGCTCAGTACTTTTTCAATGGCTCTCCTTGGTGTTCGTTATACACTGTCCCTCATGCAGCTGCTCATTAATTTCCACATTACTTTTAAACCAACTTACTTAAGCCATAAAACAATAACCATCCTCTTATTACTCATTCCCACACTGGCTTTTAATGCTAAACTGGAAGAAATGCTGCTGAAGCAAAAATCATATTTCTGTCTGAGGTCTTTTTTTTTTAAACTTTGTACAAGTAACTATTAAGATGACTTGGTCTGAAAAAGTAACAAGGGAAATCTTACTTTTCTCCCTGAGAGTAGTTTGCCAGCTGTTTTGAGCTGCTGTAACAGCAGAAAGCAGCCAAAACTGCTCCCCAGATGGAACCCACTCCATTCCAGAATGCTAACTCACCAGCACTTTGATAAGGTGAAATGCCCTCCCATAGCAGGGCACAGCCCTGGGTTTGCTGTCCTAACACAACACCAAGAGGCAGAGAGTCACACATTATCTAGGCTCCTCCATCCCCTCCCTTGCTGAACAGCCCAAAACATCTCTCGGACCCATGCAAACACAGTCTGGACAACTCAGCCTCCTTTGGGCTTTTATAGACAAGAGGCACTTGTTGCAGGGTGGGCCCTTACCACACAGGCACAAGGGCTTCTCACAAAGGGGGCATGCAGTGCAACTGCCCAAATTTTGACAGCAGTCAGCACTTTGGATTAACATCAGTGAACACACCACCTGTATGGCCATGGAGACTTAACTCCTCTGTGGGCAATTATGAGCAGCATTTTGCTTCATGGCAGTTTTGTTCAACAGACACAACAAAAGTGACTTTAAAGAAGGACTTCAACCAAAAAACTGACTTAAATAAATTCAGGAACTGCTTAATTAGCATCACTATGCAGTATTGGTATACTATATAGTATCAGAAAACTCCCTTTGAATTAACTATTATTTCACTTTCCCTATCTCATTGCATTGCAGTCCTGGTTCCGGTTTTAATTTTAACCTAACAATTACATACCAAGTTCATCAATTAGGCATTTTCAAGCACTCCATTTCCATCAACATATGTTGTCCAGGCATTACATTTGTCATAGTCATAACTATAGTCATAACTATAGCTATCACATCATTTAAACTACAGGATTGTATTCCTACCAGAGCTGTGAATGTTATGTTACCTCCACCTGATATGGGAGGCAGATCAAAATCCTTTGGGCATGGTTTTTCACTGCATTTCATGTTTTGCAATCATTGTTAGGCTTGGCTCTGGGCCCCCAGTAGTCAATGGAAAGCCTCCTGACATGGCACAGTAGACTTGTACCTAGACTGATGTGCTAAATAACGTAAAATGAAGATTGTAAGCATAAATAGTTACAGGAGATCCCAACAGTTGGGGAATTAGCTTGGCCTCAGCATTGGCAATACATGTCAGCTGACAGTTCAGTATAATTTCCAGTCTTGCACATCAAGAAATTTCTGCCTTTCATCTATATATGAGACAATGAAATAAAAAGCTTTTTAAAATAGATAGATTCTTTCAAAATGTATATGGGAAAAGAAGATTTGAGTTTGCAAGTTCCTAGAACTATTCTGGTTTGGTTCTTAGCCCAGAAACCATGCAGATTTCCCATTAAGCATGGCCAACTGTCTGGTCTGTGGCCTGGCCCGGAAGGACCTTGTTCCTAGAAAAGGAAGATATGGATTTCTGCCCACACCTAATCAAGTTAAGGGTACTGCACTTGACTCTCTTAATGCTGTGGGGATGAACTGGCTCTCTTGCTCTATTAATGAATCAGTCACCTGAGTTTATGGCCTCATCTCCTGTTTTTATCATCTGCAGTAATCCCGTTCTGCCTTTGACTGACAGTTTGCATTGCCTATTACTCCAAGGTTTAGTTTAGTTTACAAACAACATTTGGCCACATACCTGTATTCCATCTGTTTGACTGAGGTACAGCTGGATATTTATATAGTCTGGCCGATTCTCCTGCCAAAGCTGGGAGGATGATAAAAAAAGCTAGTGAAATAATATTCTTTTTCTTAATATAAGTGTGAAGTCACTTGTGTCTACTATGCTGAGGGACACGGGTTTCGGCATCAGTGCAGTAAGCTTTTTAATGAAGAGCATGTGCTTGCATAGTACATCATGCTGCATAAAAAATATGATTTTAGGAAGCTACATGGCTCTTAAACCTGGAATTGTAAATCCCACTCCCTTCTCAATCTGCCTACTAGCCAAATGACTAAAGGCCACTCAATGCTTCTCAGACTGCAACGTGCTGCTTCTTCCATCTCATAAAGCAGTATGGACACAGGTAAGTGTCCAGGCTCCTGGAACCTGGCAACACTGCAATGAAACATTGGTGAAGGATCCTCAAACTGGTTTGTGCAGCTCCAAGAATAAACAAAGCCTGGATCAGCAGTAGCCCAAGCTACTGCTGGAGCTCACTCCTTTTGAGCAAGGCTGCCATTCTCTACAGAATGCCAGGTGAGTGGTGTGGGCATACCCTGCATTTAAGTCAGGATCCCTCCAAACAACACCCATTACCTTGTTATGCAACATACAGAGCAGATCTGCAAACCAGCGGAAAGACTCAATGTCCCTGCACACCCAAATGAAGTAGAGTCTTCTGAGCTTGTAGCATTTCCAGCCATCCCTTGAAAATAAAAGGTGTGTGTAGTTAAAAATTACAATTTAAAAAGGAAACATTAATTAGGATGCTTTATATTTATTAATGGAAACATGAATTTCCTTTAGAAGCTAACTGCTAAGTTGCTCTTCAAGCTATGACACATCAGACACTGAACTGACCAACACAGCCTATTTGGATTATCCTGAGAATATCAAATATGTAGCATAGAGCTAACAGCCACCATAGACACTGCTTTCATACTAGGAAATTGTCAGCTATACAGATGATTTTGGCTGCAAATATGAATTCATGTATCATCATCAAACTTTTATTTCAAAGCAAAGGAGACATTCTAAGTTCAAGTGTATTATGTCAATGCTTTATTAGGTTTATAAAGAGGCCCGTAAGTGGAAAATATTGACAAATGCAATAATGTCAGGACTTAATTCTGCCTTTCTGTGTGAAAGGCTCTGGTTGATTGTAATTAATACCACAGCAAAATCACAAAGACCAAATCAAATCAGAGCTCCATTGTGTTAGGGAGCTGTGTGATATATTACAGACCTCAGAAAATGCTGGTGGATAAAGTAAAGCCATGGGCAGGTTCTGGCATTGCATTTAGAAAAACAGGACACTCGTGTCAGATTTCTAATTCAATTAAAACACAAATAAGTACAAAGAAAGGATTTGAATGAACTGGGAAAGAAAATAGAAATAAAAATATCCTGATGAAAAATGAGTTCAAATAAAGCACAAATTCAGGAAGCATTTTCTTAGTTAGCCAACACTGTTTTTTGTTGTTCTGATCATTGAAATAGTCAGTGCACAGTTTCCTCCTTTTCCTTCTAGAATGATTTTCAGATAGAGAAGGCCATAGCCTGTTTACTTAAAATGCCAATCCTAGGAGCCAGGCCTGGTCAAAAACTTTCATGATACATCTCACCGTACCCACTGTACCTTATTCCAAGCTCTAGAGTTGCTGGCATATCCAGCAACGATATAGGGTGAAATAGATCTATGTAAGTCATGGCTCCAATCATACCCCTCCCCTGAGGAGCAAGGATGGAGCATCAGCAGCACCTCAGCAGCACACAAAACTGAGAACTCACCCTTCATGTAAACTCCTGTGAGAGAGTAAAAAATGTGCTTGTAGACTGGGGACTACAGTGTCTTTCAAGTCCTGATTTCCAATTTTTTGTTTGTTAATTGCTGGCTTTCCAAACATGATTTCCTCCATCTCTTTATGACTGCTTAGACTAAGACAAGCACTTAGGAAGGGTCACAGTCTGGTCAGATATGACAAGTGAACTATAAACAGTAGCAAGTAAAATAAGTGCCTTTCATCATAAAAAGGGATAAAAGAAAAGAAAAAGGGAAGGCATTTTGTACTGAAATGCCCCAGTTCAGTAACAAAACACCACTCTCAGTGAAGAAACACTGCAGACAGACAAAGAGGTTGGATTGCAAGGCTTCAGCAAGCAAGTCCAGCACAGATTTAAAATAGTACTCCAGACACATATGCCTGGGTCTACCTGCAGCAGGATATATTGTGCAGGAGAAGTGCAATCCCCCATTACAAACACTCGCATGCAACATTTCTTTTGTATTTCTGTGTTACACTGCCCATAGCAGCCATTATTTACAGACTCTTGTGCATAAAAGCCTCTAGCTTTCTGTAAAGTACATTATAATTTCTTAAAATAGGGCACTGGGTTCAACAGCTAAGTGGAGGGAAGGGCAGTGGCACGAATCAAATTATGTACATAAAACAGGAAAACAACAGAGCAGGAAACAAGAATTCAAGGACAGGCTTTGGATCTCTCCTCGACCTGCATGTCCTTGACAGAACAGGACTGGCCTGGCTGCTCTGCAGCGCTGGCACCATCAGGCAGTTCATACCTGCCAATATCTGCTTCCAAGCCAGGGCAAAGACACAGGCAGATCAGCCACTAAACCAGTGCCTTGTTGATGTTTAAATACTGAGGAGGGAAGCAGACTAAGGCTGTTACTTTTCCCCAGAATGATTCCCTTGTATATTGTGTACAAGGGGAAGAGTGTGTACAACGGCAGGTTATGGAATTAGCTCTTTGGAAGTCAGTTTATGGCTTTATGCAGATAAATGGACATTGCAAAATCCTTTGGACACTACCATTTTTTTGCAGTGTCTATGTGAATTCCTACAGCCATGGATAACACACTGGGAGAGGCAAACATCTAAATACCTGCTGCTGGCCCGTCTTGGTGTTCCATGACATTTTTGCTAAACACTGTCAGGGATAATCCATCACAAGGAAAACAGTCATTTTATCTACCTGAGCCCCAGGCTTTCAGCAAAAATGTACCCTTGTTTTGAGAGGATGATCCATATGGTCTCAAGAAAAGAAAATGAGGGAGCCCAAGATGGTCTTTGAGGGCTGCAGCACTATGATACACACAAGGCTAATAACTTTCAGTAGCACTTGGCACTGTCAGGTCCAGCCCAGGCTAAGGCAGAAGAATGTGTACAGCATCTAACAGGAGTTAGAGCTGACCACTGGCGTGTTCATCTTGCAAGAAATGCTTTAATTGTGCATTGAAAAGCCCTCCCAAAGCCAGTTAGCCTCTCAGCCTCTCAGGAAAGGTCTGCTGTTTTGGCTGGCTGTTTATACTGGGCCTTTGAAACGGGGGTGCTCAGCCTGTGACTGTAGCCCTTAACCAATAACTCTAGCAAATAAAAATAAAATCAGTAGCAGTCATAAGAGGAAGCTTATTTCAGCATAGGATTTAGTAGGAACCATGCTGTCAATGGGACAGAAAAACAAGAGGTGAAAGGTTTAATCTGCATAGAATATCAAAAGCTTTACATTAAGATGAAATTTAAAAACAGAGAGTGAAACAAGAAGGGAAAAATGGAATAATAGAAACCTAAAATTTAAACTTTTCAAATGGGGTTAAACATCTGCATGCTACCTGAATTCAGGTTGATCTGCTTCTATTCAAACCTCAAGCTTCGACATTTAAAAAGTCACAACAGAAGAGCTGGTCCTGAATTTCCAGCAGAAGGATGGTCACAATCGTCTGACTCCCAAAAACTGTTAGAGTACACAGCCTCCTCTAAGCTGACATCAGGGGAACAAGTCTTGCTGAAGGGCTGTGACCAGATAATTCACAGGCTTGGCTGGTGGCAGGATACAAAGGCTGGTGACACTGTCCCAGTTCAGGTGCATCTCTGGCACATCTCTGCCACAACTCTTTGGTTTGCAGAGCTGGTATGAGAGGATTTATGCCCTTTAGGGACATCCCAGTCCTCTCCATCTTTTCAAGGAATAATTCAGTTATGCTAGTGGAAGTTTTGTAAGACTCTCAAAGCCTCTCTGACATGGACTGCTGCTGTAAACTGGGCAAAAAGGCTTTAAAGGCTGAAGCTCACTTACAGCAGTGTGTTGAGCACAGATGCAAATGGTGTAACCCCAATACCTCCAGCCACGCAGAGGCTGACCTCGTAGTTCAGGGATTCCTCAAAGGGACTTCCAAAAGGTCCATCCACATACAGCCTGCATAAAGAGCAAAAAGCACACTTTTAGAGGAAGCTGTTAAGAGCAGACAAAGGTAAAGAAAAACAAGCTGGAATTCAAACCCTACAAAGAATTTGTTTTAAATTTTCACTAGTCTTGGGATACAGAATGTGAATATCTTTTTCCTTGAAAACTTTATGTAAACAGAAATGAATGTACAGGTGGTAAGAAAAACTGTTATCTAAAATCTCTTTGCATGTTCTATGCTTAGACATGCTATTTTTTAATTGAACAAGTGGAAGTGACTAAATTATGGCTTCCTATTTTGTCTGGTGTTAGAGGGTAAAGAAAGGGCTGTATTAGCAACGATAACTTGGTGGGTCACACATAGGAATAGTTTGGCTAGGCCTCCCAACATGTTTTCTGAAGAGGGAGAAAAACCACTGAGTTTTTCCCCTTTGACTCATGTCTATCATTATTATAACCATTTTGTCCACTTGATTTTTAAAGATTATTTAGAAGATTGTGTCCCATTTCCAACCCATTTCTAATACTTCAGATACTACTGGATATAACATTGACTATAATTTAGAAGTTGGCTTTAGGTATTTTCAAGAGTTTGATCTTTCCTACACTGCTGACAATCTGAGCAACATAGCTCAAAATTTATGGGCTGTAAGATTTCATACCTCTATTCTATCTATGGAAAACCAACTGCATATCCTACCTCAGTAACAGATTCATCTTAAGAAACTGCTATGAAGAGAACTTGAACAGGACATTTACTCAAGGCCTATTCTGTGTATGAGTGGTTCACTGGATCAGCCCGTTTTAGGTAATTGCTAAATACAGCCAAGTGTGGTGGGACCAGCACTGTGTGCAGCAGCTCAGTGAAAAGTATTTGCCCACAGGTCTGCTGTTTGGCATGAGTCCGCTAAAAAGCTCCAACACACATCAATTTCATGGACACACACACCAATACTTACTGTGCAACTAAGCTGCACATACTCCACATCTAATGAAAGGGCCTAAGATGCTTTATAACAACAGCCAGAGAATTAAAGGCAGAGAAGACATCTCTTTTCCCAGACAATGCCTTCCAAACCTCATCTGACTAATTCCTTTGGAGGACTGGATTTTAGCCATAATTTAACTTTTCAGTCTGATCTCATTTCTTTTAGTTTTGTGGTCTGACCCTTGGCATCATCTTACCAGTCAAGACAACATCCTATCTGGGTGTCTTTGGCCAATATAATCCTTTTTAGGAATTTTTTTCCAGACCTCTGCTATTGTTGCTTGATACCTCATCTGTTAGCCTCCTTCTTCTGTGGTGTCGTAATTGAACACAGATAACTACCAACTTTCTGATGGATCTAAAGGCTGATCCTTAACTACATCCTGTCTTACAAACTCCTTGGTGTCCTACCTGGAGAGAAAGGGAGAAGACACTGGCCCAGACACAGACATCATCAAAAGGCATTGGAAATGTTTTTCAGCAACCAAATTTTTTAACTAAGCCATCTTCAATCTAAATATGCTTAATCTTATTTCTGCATTTATAGTTTCTACAATATTTTACAAACATTCTCTTGGAGAATCTCAAAGTTTTGCAATGTCAGGTATGTTAGTTCTAGTATGATGGGAATATTCAATATAGAAAAACAAATTCACTTCTTACTGAGGACAGACATATTGTTTTACACAATGGGACCAAGAAAAACTGGCCATGTGCATACAATATAAACAGAACTTTAGGTATCTTCTCATTAAATGTTTCCTCTTGCATAACACTTTGTACCACATTTACTTAACAAGGGTTTATTTTCCACTAATGAAATGATACTACTTCTAGTGCAGAGTGCAACAGCAGCAGTTTAAGAAATCTAAAAGTTGCATTATTTGACAAGGAGGTAAAGGAGCATCTCTTATTTAAATAAGCAATAGATTAAATGTTGAGAAGCAGGCTGTAACGCCAAAATAATCTGGTCCAAGGGATATTCTGAAAGAAGTCCACAAATGTTATGGGTTTCAGATGTACATGTAACAGATGTACACGGAGCTCAAATTTTGGGATATCAGAGTATGTCAAAAACAAACAAAAAAACCCCCCAAAACAGCTGGATAACAAAGACCAGCAACCCTGTAATTCCTGGCAGAGCTCATATATGTTACCCTAATCAGCCCCCACCTAGCTGGTGAAATCCAGAGAATTGCTCCTACAGGTATGAAGGACAAAAGCACAGGCCTGAGGGAAATTCCTTACATTCTGGACAAGCAGCATTAACTTTCCTTTGGACATACAAACTTAAAGACAACATTTTGAGTGAAAAACACAACCTAATGAAATAAAAACAATCAAAGCACATTTTTATAGAAATTACAACAGACAACAGTTATATGTTATAGAGGTACCACTTAACATAACTGCACTACTTGAGGACTACCTGAATGTATGCATGTATGTCTGATCTCAGAGGGATTAAGCAATTCTTGGAAAGTCTGAGTGCCTCTAATACTGACAGGATCAGGAGTGGAAAAATGCAAAACTAGATCTGGTCACCAGAAACCAGTCAAGCACTGTGCATGCCAGAAATTCGAGAAACAACCTGCAATTAAATATGCATTTTGGTCAGAATGCTCCAGTTTGTGGTCCATTAGCCCCATCTGGCCTGCAAAGTATTTCTATTTGCCCACTGTGTCTTCCTCTGAGGGAGTGAGGAGCAGTTGCTTGGACAGCAGATGCAGTCAGAGAAGCCAAGAGCCTCCTGCTGTGTCTGCATGTGGTCCAGCACAAAGCAGCCAGAAGTCATTGCTTCCAAGTGTGAAAAAGAGAAATGGGGGAAAACCTGGAGAAATATTGCTACTGCGTTAACCCACTCCACCAGTTCCAGCCTGAAAAGACTGATTCCAAGCATAACATAATCTCCCTGGAAGATTTTGTTGGGGGTGATAAACTTGCACTATTTAATCCCATTTTACTACAGGGACAATTTATAGCTGAGACAAATGTGGTCCTGATGCTTTAATGGCAATGGTCATTTATCCTTTTCTTATTCAAGTCAGTGGAAACAAGAAACCTCCTGATGCCATATCAAATGGGACAGGGTTGAACAGAGCAGTGATTCAGTCACAGACTTCTGAAGAAATTATGCAGCTTTTGTTTCCTGTCAACATGTTCCTCCTTTCATTTGGTAGGACTGAAAACTTTTGCATAAAAGCAGTTCATTATTGAAAATGAAATATCACAGCACTCAATAAAAAGCCAAGGGGGGTAAAGATGCTTCTTGAGCTGTGGCCCAGATATATCACACTACCATGTTCTGCTCTCCTATCCCCCCAGCTTTCACTTAATTAACATGAAGGAAGGGAATGGAATTTTACTAAAAGTTTAGAAATTGCACCTTCAGGCAAACTTATTCAAATAACGAGTTGTTCTTTTCACATGTATTCACTTCCAGTCTTAGGAGTGCTCTTGCTTATTATTGTGGCACAATTTTTAGCTCAGAAAAAGAAAAAAAAGCTCTTCAAAATAGAATAGATCTCAAAAAATAGCAGAGCACATTATTAAAAAGCATCTTATAAATTTAAAGCACACTCCCAATTCTACAGTACAGTGGTACCAAAATAGCCCAACAAGCACTAAATCAGCTTGTTCCAATGCTGGGCAAAGACATTGCCCTAACATGGGGCTGCCCCTAAACTGAGGGACAGTCTCAGGGACACAGGCAGCTGTATTGCTTTTGAGATCCAAGACATTATTTTCCATAAGGAACTGCATAGTGATGTGTGGAGATACCTGCTTACACCTCTTGGACTTGGCTCGCAGTGTCATGTTTTACTTCAGGGTGTAGGAGACCTTAGAAAAGATAATGCTTTGATTGTACTTCACAACCCAAGAGTAAATGATGTTATCACTTTTTTCTAGGCTCTCTGGGAGCTACTGTAAGATATTATCTGGGATATTAGTGGAATAACAGATGGATAGGGGAGTTAAATCAAGAGCTCATAGGAAATTTTAATTAAAGCAGTATCATCATCTGCAAACTGAACAAAATGCTTGGATACAAAGAACTGCATAGAGCACAAAAAGTGAAATCCTAGTCTGACTGAAGTTTCAGACAAAGCTCTTACCAATGTCAGCTGAAGAAGGATTTAAACCAGCAGCATGAGATTTTTTTTAATATCCTTAGTACTAAGATCCATGTGAGGGTATCTTTGTGTGAGCACACTAAGTTCTGGATAGAGTCATGAGACACAGTCAATAAAGCTAATGGAGCTGAATCCCTCCCCTGATTCCTTATAAAAACATCACTCATTTTCTCCAAGATCATAATAAAATCAACTAAACAACCCTTCTCCCATGCTTGTTCTTCTCCTCTGCTTGTCCTACCAAAACCACATCTCAGTACTGATGGATTCAGCCTGAGAACTCCCAGGAACCGATCAACTGTCTGATGGCTGAAGCAGTTTCCTTATGTTCTTCTGCTGCTCTATCTCTGCTGCACCAGAGAGAAGCAATCATCTCTCTCTGATAACCCACAATATCAGCTTCCACCCCCACATGACAAATATTCAAACAAGTGCCTCCATGTTCCTCCCACATTTTCCTTTGTGCCTGGGAGGGAATCTCAGTAAACATCTGCAGAGCTATTTCATTATCTCCCTTCAAATTCCTTCTTAAGACTCCTCTTTCCTGTGATATCTAAAAACCAGGCTCTTGATATACTCACTGTAGCTCAGTCATATTCTGGATCAGTACCGTCTCACTGTTTCTCTGAATTTTGCTGTCTGATTGTATCCATCTGTTGTCTGCTGTTTCTCCAGTTTAAGTTGGTTTGTCACTCTGCTGTGTGGCTCTATCAGAATGGCTTCCTGATGCCTGACTCCTTCTGCAGGGCACCAGCATAACAGAGATCAGAGAAGGATTGCCTGATGCCATCCAAATCTGAATCTGGTATCAGAGACAACCTTTCATAGCCCGCAGAAAGCAAATCAGATTACTGCACTGTTCTAGAACATTTCAGAGTCCAAGACTCAATTCTCATTTTTCAGTAAAAGCCTAGCTACAACAAATTATGTGATTTTTCAAAGAAGCTGCATTTACTACTATCAAAGATTTAAAAATATTTTCTGCAGCAAAAATCAAGACAGCCACTTCATTTTATGAAGTCTACGTACAATACTTCACATCATTATTTAAGTCTTAATTTATACGTGTACACTCCGACACTATGTTAGCAGAGGGGTTGTGATTATTGACAGCATTTCAATACCAATAGCCTTTTACAAAAGAACCACTAGTGAACAAAGCATGCTATCCTTGATTTTTATGGATTTACAAAACTACAACAGCTTTTCAAGGTCTAAAAGTGTCACAAAATGTGACATCTGGCATGTGTGATCAGAGATTCCCATGTGTTCTCCTGACACTGTGAAGGATGATGTTTCCATTGAAGAAATCAGCAGCCCCTTAGACAAGTAAGCTTGCAAAACCCAGTGGGTCCAATTAAATTCATATACTGTTTAGTGCAAGATTGCAAAGGGTTATGATTCTAATTCAGGTTTCATTAGTCATCCTCTCCTGATTTTTTTAAACTTAAGTTTAATTTCTGACTGATTATTCACATTTTTTTCCTTACAACTTCAAAAATATTCTTACAGTATGTACTAGCTTGCAGAAGTTTCCTTCTGTTTTCTAGTGAAGCTGATTCCTTGATCAGGTAGTGAAACTTCTGATTATAACAACATAATGGCTCAAAAAATTATAGAACCAAATTTTCTTCAAATAGAAAAATCCTGCTAAATCATTATTATTTTTAGAATCCTGTAAGAACTATCAGTTTTAGTACATATCAGTTCCATTTATTTCTCTCTGACTGGGCAAAAAAAACCATCACCTTTTCTCAGCTTTTTCTACTCTTAAGGGCCCAGAGGTAACTAAAGAAGAATTTCCAGCTCTACAACATCCTTAGCAAGTGGAAATATGTTGAAGGCAGGATGATAAGGGTAGGAAAGTGGAACAGCTGAGCAGGCACACGTATTTTCATGGATAATGCTCCTCCTGCAAATCCCAAACTGAGATTCATAGTTTTCTATGGCACACAGCGCAGGTTTGAGAGGATTCCACTGGAGTGGGCTGGAACACTACAGCAGCAAAAGTTGTACAATTACCTTTTGGGAGCTGGACTTGTAAAAAAGGAGTGAGGTGGAGAAGAGAAGAAGAAAAGAACCCCTTAACTATGAACAAGAGGTTCAAAAATGCAGGGAGATCAAACTGCCACTGATGGCAACAGAGAACAGACTTGCACCTCTGACGAACATCCTTATAAACATGGCTCTTCCTTGTTCATGGCTCCCACAGCAATCTGAAAGCAACCTCTCAGAGCAAGTTAGTTTCCCTCAGAACTGAATAAAATTATCTAAATATTGCCTGAAGTATTTATGGACAACTCATATTTCTGACTACTCATTGCTGACTATTACCGGAGAGAAGCAACAGTTTACACCATTCACTTACTTCATTAAAAAGGTCTGTAAAATCACTATGAGAACTACAATCAAATACAATTATAAATTGAGGTAACTTTGTTCTCTGAAAGTACCTGTACTTCCTGTACCAAATTTTTGGATCAATACTCTTAATTAATGTGGCATTAATTCTTCTCCATGGCAACCTTTTTAAGGTCATTTTTACAAAATGTTCTCAAAATGTGTTCCTTTGATAAAAGAACATACAATTTCATTTTATTATAAGAAGAAATCCCATTGTACACCTTTTTCCTTACCAATTTCAATTTCTATTTTGTGAAGCGTCTTTCCTCTCTATAAACTTGCATCCTATCAATTAAGGTAATTAAGAAAAATTAGAAGAAGAGCATTTGTAATGACTGCACCACATATTGTATCTTGTTTTTTGAAAATTTGTTACATCATTAAGTGATAAAATGTTGCAGACCAGCAATCACAATGAGGTAGAATGTACTTGCCATATTTCTCCACAACCCATTCACTGACACAGTAGTTATCTGCTATCTCACTGGAAACTGTATTTCTGCTTTAGAGTAATCCACTTCCATATTTGATCTTTGGTCAATATTTACAGGAGGCTTTCTGTTGCCTACACCACTGCCTTTGGTGGTCATCTCAGGGAGGTGATGCTGCCCAACAGATGACATGGAAGTAATGCCAATAGTGGACCTCTTCCTTGCGTGGTAAATGATACCCTCTGAGACAGGATATCCCATGTCTCCACACCAGTGGAAATTCCTGCAGCATCAGTTTCTGCAGAAACCTGGAAGGCATAGTGGCTAATGTCCATGTCACAAACAGCAACAGCTGGATGGATAGCCGTGGAACCAAATAAGGATTGTTGGTGGCAACAGCCAAGCACTGTTTGCATTAACACACTGTGAGAAAGAACAGGATGTGGCTGGAGAAGGGGACATGCAGATGTAGGGCAGCACTTTTCTGGGACAAACATCCTTGCTCTGGCTCTTGGAGAAGAGCACAACACCATACAGTACAAGTGCAGGAGTGAGGTCAAAAAGTGGGAATGGAATGTAGGGGGGGATCAAGACCACCAAAGACCTCTGACCCCTTTCCACACTGCAGATTTCGGATGGTGTTTCAAGTTTTTTGCATCTCTAATTATTGACCAGCACTGGAAATCTAATGTAGTTCCCTCAAGCCAGGGTTTGGGTTTTCTCAGTTGAGGTAAGAATGGGAGAACTACATGGGAGTTTAGGACTCAGGAAAGCCTGACAGTACATATGTGAGTTTCCCACCCCTGGCAGCTCCTTTCCAGTTACAAATATACTCAGGAGACATATTATACCAAAGGGCAAAATACTTCTTTGGACAGAGTAGACTGGGGGGAAAAGAAGACACTCTTATTAAACAACCACAGTACTGTAGTCTTTCCCAGACAAGCTCCAGCACACCTTAGGGATGGGGAAAGAAAAGTTGTCTTCTGCTGACAAATCACAAGGATGTCAAAGTACAGGATTTAAAATTCTAGCTAGGTATCTGCAGAAACAAAAGGGGAGGAGACAAGCAGCTGACTGAAGTGCTGGCAGATACAGCTGGCAGCAGATCAATCTGAAGACAAGGACAGGCATACCACAGCTCTCTCCAAAGTCAGCCTGATCAGGTTCTTTGAACTGGATTAAGTAGAGGTGAAGAATTCAAAATTAAGAGAATATAAAGAAAAAACACAGAAAGGCAAATCTCACAACTAATTCTGCACTTGGAATGAAGCAGTTACTCCTGCAATAAAATGGGATCCTCAACACCTGTTAAAACTTAAACACAAATATGCTATCTAAAATGTAATTGACCCCCTAGAAAAGTTTGCCATGTCTCACTGCTGACTCTTTGCTGTCTTAGGGCTTACATTGGGTAAACAAAGTGACTTTGTCCAATCACAAGCCCATCTTTTATCTGGAAAACTCTTTAAAAAATATCTCTCTCAGCTACACTTCCTTTAAGAAAAGATGTTCTCCATGAGATACAGTGATTATACCTATAGGACTAAGTTCCCTTCAGGGCAGCTTCATGAAGCAAGTCATTACTGGCTTGGGGTCTGTAAAGTAGCTTTGCTTGAATTTAGCTGCCAGAAAGCCTAGAAAGGAATTCTCTAAATATTCCTCTGACAGTTGAAGAGAGAGGTCTGCAAGATAGTGATAATGCAACTTCAGATGGCTTCCAGATGTGTAGTGATGGTCAGAAAAGCTCATTTTCTTAAGCAGAGTCCCTTATCTGGAAAAGGGTACAGGAAACAAAGAACACCTGTCCAGCAGTAGAGTGACCTACTCACAGTTGGAATAAAATGGCAGACTGAGGATGAGATCACCCAACTTGGATCAGGAATTTCTGAAGCCTACAGATGAGTCTGCACATAGATTCATTGGCAGAAGCTTATCATCTACCAGAAAATATACTGCATTACATCATAGATGAGCTCAATGCAATCCTGACTATCTTGACCTCTTCTTTGTTTTTCTCTGACTATGCTCCAACTTCTTATTTCCAGTTCTGTTTTTTGGAGTGAATGGCCTATTATTGTCTGCAGTGTTCCAGTTTCAGTCCTGCCAAAGCCCTGTATAATGACATTATTATTCATAGGTGGCAGTGTCATTGCTATTACCTTTCTAGCCATACAAAGATGCCTCTGTGCAGCTGTCTTGGCTTATTCAAAATAAATTATCCCTTGAATTTTTAAATTCCTTCAAGCTCTTACCTTTCTATGTGCTCATATTTAGCAGAGCCTTGCTGTCGCAACTGGACACAAAATAAAGATGCCTGACTCCAGTTTAAGGCAGAAGAAAGATCAGAAGGCTTTATTTACAATTCATCCAGCCTTTTTATAACATGCTGTGCTAAAAAGGCAAATCATTGGTCCATAGGATTGACACCTCTCTCCATTGGTTAAGTAACAGAAACAACACCTGGGAGAGAGGTTGTTATGAGAACTTAGAAATGTTATGAGAAGAAAATAGTTATTTACAGGAACTGTCCTTGAAAGAAAATTCTCCCAAGAAATCTTCCCTTGGGAAGAAAATCAGCCACTGATAGGCTGAAAACCTTACAGACTCAGAAATATCAGGCCCACACCTTACTTTTTAGCATTTCTCTATGAGTTAGATTTAAGAAGCTTACAGAGAACAGGTGATCCCCAAAAAACAAGTGAGTGACTTGGTGAGAGACAGAGGGATACCGGACTAGTGTTTAATTACTGTAAATACATAATTCTTTTCCTAACCCTTCCCACTCTCACTTTTCATAAATATCCTGATGTTTACAACCCACTGGTGAGAGACACTGCTGAAGGGCAAGGTGACTGAACAGAACAGAGGCTGGGCATCACAGCAGAATGAATACCTCTGGCACAGAGTTAGGGTCTAAGCCAAAGGAGCCTCTCCTGTAGGTTCAATATCAGTTCCTATCGACCAGGAGCCCTGAAGTTGCTCTGCATATATACAGAGAAACACCACTGGGTGTGACTGATCCTGTCATTATACACAACAACTCACGACAGGTGAGACTTCTTGCACAAAATCAGTGTCCTGCACCTCCACACTGATCCCCATCATGTTCGTCATCACTGTGAGATGTAGATCCCAGGACTCTGTCCCAGGCCTAAGCTAAAATGACAGTTTTTACCAGTGAAAAAGGAGGAGAAGTCCACGCTTTTAATCCCAGATCTCTCATGCTTATCCACTGTCATTTCCAGAATGTCATTTACATCCTCAGTTAATGCTCTTTGTTTTGGTGAAACCAACAGAAAGCAACACTTTCTCAGAACTCTTTTCCATGAGATAGGGTCTAGTTTAAGCTTGATTAGCTTAATGCTTAAGTTTACTTGAGGTTGCACCTCAAATCCTGTGCTCAGTTTTGGGTCCCTTGTTTCAAGAAAGACACTGAGCTGCTGGAATGAGTCCAGACAGACAAGGACAATGAAGCTGATGAAGGGTCTGGAGTCCTATGAGGGGTGACTGAGGCAGATGGGGTTGTTTAGCCTGGAGAAAAGGAAGCACAGGAGGGACCTTATCACTCTCTAAAACTACCGAAAAGCGGCTGCAGCCAGAGTCTCCTCCCAGGCAACCAGCGACAGAACAAAAGGATATAGACCTGCTGTGCCAGGGGAAGTTCAGGTTGGACACGAGGAAGAATTTTTTTACTGAAAGGGTGGTTAAGCATTGGAACAGGCTACCCAGGGAAGTGGTGGAGTCACCATCCCTGGAAGTGTTCAAAAAATGATTGTACAAGGCACTTAGTGGAATGGTTTAGTTAATTTAGTGATTGGTCACAGGTTGGACTCAATAATCTTGGAGGTTTTGTTCCAACCTTAATGATTCCATGATTCTAACAGGTTTCACACTTTAATACACACAGACAAAAGGCTGTTATAAAGAATGAGCCAATTTCCCCACCCCATATAAGTCTTTCTTATTCAACAATTTCTCTTTTGATGAACTGTCTGACATTTCTGCCTATTCCTACTCATCTTCCTTTTCTTCCATCCATCTCCTAAAATTTGCCAGATGATTCAGAAATTTCATTCCATCTGCTCTGATATACACTACTGGTCCAGCATCATCCAAGGATTTAATTAACTTGGTGTTTACATCTCCCTCCTTATCATTCATTATTTGATATATTGAAAGAACACATCACAAGATGAATTGCTCTCTATTTGCTACCTTATTCATTTTAAAACTCTGTGTTTAAGAACTATTTGCTGCTTCCCACCTGTCAACACTGGCTTTTTCTTCATTTAATACACTGCTATATTCTTATCTAGATAATATTTTGCTGAATTCTTTATAGAAAAAAAATCTGATTCTGGTACAAAACAAATGGCAAAAAATGCAACTGAATTACATGATATCAGAATTTAGTTCTGCAGGAGTAAAAGGTATTTTATCATGCAGAAATACACTATAAAAATAGATTAGCTTTAGTGGAACACCTTTTTGCCATTTATCTTGCTACGGTGCCTGGGCTGCAGGTAAAGACAATAGGACGTAGGCAGTACAGAGTGGATGAAACTGCAGCCCTCTAGGTTCTGTGTATCTTCTAACCCTCACTTTTTTAAAGACCTCACTCTTTATCCATCAGCGGTGATCAGTGATTTAGGTGTTCCACATACCACTTACTTTGCTTCTGTTTAAGGATTCTCTTAACAGCTGTAATTTAAACAAATTGTAAAGGTAAAATTGGACAGACAGGTGAATACTTTCTGGTTGCTCTTCTCTGACATTCTGAAAACTGCATTAATTAATGTTCTTCCTAATGGCTGCATATATCAACCATTTGCCAAACCACCACTGAATGTTTCTACTCACTTCGACTACTGTGAAAGTGCCTGAAGACCCCTAATCAAAAGGTATTTCCCTCATGGTGTAGAAACTTCACAAAGAGCAAAAAGAGAAAGGAGGAATGCAGCAGCTTAGGTGCTGTGCTGGGATCGACCCAGTCTCTGTCATACCTTTCTTAGGAGACCCTGGGCAAGTCAGCTTGACACTGTGTGACAGTATCTACCTGTTAGACAGAAACAGTTGTATTTCTCAGACGGAGACGAGCATTTCAAAAATTACTTCATTAAAAGTTTGTGAGGCCCATAAATACCCTGCAATGGTGACCATAAATCTCATCAATAAATGGATAAATAAAAGGAAAGGAGTACAACATCACACAAAGGAGTGTTTCTAGATATTTGTTGTTTTACAGTTTCCATCTGTCTAGCTGATGGCTTTCATCTGCAGATCTGACCTGACAGTTTAATAAAGGGTAAGCAATAGCTTCATCTCTCATTGGAGAAGCCTTGCCAAGACAAACAAATTAAAGAAAGGCTAAAGATGACTGTGGATAAAGCCACCATCCTTGTTATTTCCTTGTTAATCCTATTTCATCAGTTTAGTTAACCTTAGATGACAGTGTTCAAATATCTGAGTGCCTGGGGAGGGTTTAACACAAGTGGTCCAATGACAATAAAACCAGACATGGTTTAGAATTACTTTTGATATATATTTTTCTGTGAAGTAGTTTTAATGATAATTTCCCTTGAAATTTCACTCTTCAAGGAACCTTCAGCACAGAGATAGACTATGGACTCTGCAAAATTGAGACATTTTTGGTTTTTTAATAAATGCTAAATATTTCAGTCATGAGTCTTCTTGCTGTATATCATAAGAAGGATTGAACAAGGGAACAAGCTAAACTTAATTGACTCATAATTGCCAAAACATTTCTATATGATGCAGATGCTATCCACTGGTGCCAGAATCTGAGTGCAGGGCCAAATCACTAAAAACAAAGTTAATTCAGTGAGGGGGGTGCCTCCGACCACAAACAGCTGGCATAAGCAATGCAGACATAAATGGATTTCTTAAGTTCCAGTGGTGCTCTTAAGAGCTGCCTGCAGCCAACCTGCTCTATTTTGCTATCAAATTACTTGAGAGAGACAGATCAAATTTTGATAGCTCCAGTTTGCAGGGCTTCTTTATAGTGTATTTCTGGTGCAAATATGCACCAACAAAAAAAGTTAACCATCAACCATTACATATCCAGTTAGTGCCATTTAACAAAAGAAAAGCAAAATATATATAGATAAACACTAACTATGCTCTCAGACAGTGAGGCATGGCTACAGATGGAGCAGTGAAAGCTAGGAAAGTTCCCCATCTCAGCTTGTGCTGACTCTGAAAAGAGGGAAGCAGGGGCTGAGCTCCAGGGACAACCCTTCTGCACTTAGAGCTTGGAATTAAGATGTTCAAGTGCTAGTGGAAGCATGTGTGAAAGAAGACTTGCAGATGCTGAACTCAGCCTGTTTTCTCATCAGGACACAGCAATTCACAAATAAATTAACAAGACATTCGTTCAACCCTCTTTCCTAGCACAAAACAGAGGGAGATGAGGTTGTCCGTCAATACCAACATCGCTTGCCTGTCACAGAAGAGCAGTGCCCAGAGGCTCTCATTACAGCCTGTGTTACTGAACAAGCTCATTACATTTTGCTCTGCTGATCCCAGAAGGTAAACCTGCTCTTCTGAATTAAGGAACCTTTCTCCATGTAATGTATGGACTGTGCAAAAACCAGGAAGTTACATCTGACCTTCCCCCTTCCCTTCCCTTCCCTTCCCTTTCC
>VYXD01014911.1:1849467-1860823 GCA_013397195.1 Hylia prasina | reverse complement strand
CTTCCCTTCCCTCTATTCAGAAAACAAACTATATTAGAGGTTTATTTTTTTTTTTCCTTTTGCTTCAGATCAGCAGCCATGTCTGACATATGTGAGTTGAAGCAGAATTTCATGTTGTCTCCTTGAAACAAAACAGGGCTGACAGAGAGGCTGGCATGTAACAACTGTCCTTCACAGAAAGTCAGCTCTTTCTGGATGGAAAGCAGCACAGCATTTCACTCTGACATAACTTAACTATGTAACCAATAACTAGCACACTGGTTTCAGACCAGCAGTGATCCTTCAGGACAGCAGCACTCAGAAACACTGGCACAGACACTGAATTGCTCAGTGCATCACCCTAATAAATAGATTTTGGTACTTTCTAGTCTTTCTTTATACTAAAAAATTATGGAAAGTCTGAGTTCAGTTCACAACTCCAGAGTTTACCTTATACCAGCTTGAATGAATTGCCAGTTTCCTAGATTTGAGCAAAGTGAGTGGGATCTCTCCAACGCACTTCAAACTCTTACTCATGGAGTGACATGCTGAAATCCTAGAGACGGTTCGCTTGAAAACTGCAATGGCAGGAGATACTCTTGGCATATTATTAAGACCACAGAGTTTCATCTTCACGATGCCCAAACAGCCAGAACATCAGGTTTATGACTCTTTCACAAGCTAGCATTACATCTACATGATTTGCCTTGTCCAAACTGAAGCACCAGAAAATGGATGGCTCAGTTCTGCCACCATTTCTTTGCTTGTTCTGGTAAAAGAGTACCACATGACAGAGAAATTGTCAACAGCCACTTCCATTGCTCTATTTTTCCTGACAACACTAGGAAGTAAAGCACTGGGAAAAAAAGTACAAATAGCTTTGAAAAGTCTTTTGAGAAGGGATGCAAATACCTTCATTTTGAAGAAATCACTGTAAATGCATGTCTGCATTTCAAATATTGTTTAGAAAACTTCAGCAATCCATGCAAATAAAAGAATCATTTCGTCTATTGTGAGACTTTCAGAATTGGTTTAATATAATAAAAATATTTAATCTCTTCAGGTGATTTGTCTAAAAGAGGAACTAATTAAATCTTAAGAATGTTAGAAATCACCAACACCAATGTACCTAGAAAACCTGTTTTTATCTTGAAGACACAGTATACAATGAATGGAAATACAAAGTTATAATATCCTTATGTAACATCATGAAGCACCATGCAGAGGGAAAACAAGACCTTAGAAACTCTCAGGCATTTCACTTTCATAAGACACTTTTGAGTATTTTTTTAAAACCAGAGATGATATGGAGAACACTTGTAATATCATTTCCACACTGGTCGAGTGGACCCTGATGCTGTGGGGGTTTTTGGAGTAGGCAGCAATTTTGCTTTATACAGGTTTCCAGAGGAATGAGAAAGCTTTAAATGTTTGGTTATAAATGAGAGTTTAATTCTACATGATTTTCAACCCCACACAAATTTAATTTAAACCTTGTTTTATAAAGATACCTTGACAGCAATGGATAATTAAGACATAAAGCAAAGTGTTATATGAAAGTTATTAGGCTCTAAAGCAAATTATTTTCATGTCTTTTCTTTCTGGTTGGTGCCTATTAGACACTTTCTCTCATTGCTTTAAGGGAAGAAAAAACGTCACCACATTCTTGATGCAACAGAAACGCATTGCTAATCACCTCACTTGACACACGTGATGCCTCAAGTTAGGTGTAGATGCTTAGACTAATAATTTTCTGCAAACCTGTAACCACAAGATTCTTCTATTAAAAAACAACAACCAGGAACTCTGAATATCATCAAATTTATCTTCACAATCCAACAAATCGGTCCATATTTTCTATTCAAACAGCTTTTGTGTTTGGACTTAAGTACTTTAGTCTCCAATTCTGTTTGTGAACAGCCTCAGCCAGCTGATTAGGCAACAATCACAAAGGATTTGGCAGCTAATATCTGCAACGGGCTGTTGCAGTCCTGCAGCTGCTAACAATGTTTTCCAGCTGCTAGCTGTCTGGCCATTCAAAAGCACTTGTGATTCCTTCAAACCACTTGACAAGGTCATAGAGGAAGTTTCCTTGGGGCCAGGCTTGGCCCACTGGGCACTATCAACCAGCAGCCAATTCCTGTCCTCATGACTGAGGATCATTAACATCTACAATAACACACTATAGGATGAGACAGCTTTTCCACCGCTGCCAATTTTTACAACTTCATAGTTCTGAGCTAAGCTCCAGCCCAGATGTGGAGACAGCTTCCTCCATGACATGGGGCTGATGTGTTTATTTGGGGATGCTCAATTCAGGGTGGTCCTCTTGGCATCCCACAGCCCAGGTCTCCTATCTAATTCTCTGAAGAGACAGAGAACAGCTGTTAGATCAACATGGGCCTGTTGCTGCCTCTGATTATCACCAAGAGTTTAAAGGCCAATATACTTCATGAAAAAGAAATGTGAAGTGTCTCCCTTACATATACATTAAAGAGCCTGGCATGCAGAAGCCACCAGTGCCACACACAAGGAGGCTGCCAAAACTGAAATCCAGGCTCATGTCCTGAGAAGAACAAACCATCCTTGCCCATTTTATGCAAAACTAGAACACTGTAACAATCTCCTTTGTCTTGAACATTTGTGCTTTCCTCTCCTTTGCAGTATTAAATCATGAAGAGACACTTGTGGTACAAATGAAATGCTTTTCTGACAGTTTACCTGCATCTTCCAACCTATATGGCAAATGGTCCGAACTGCAATGAGTGTTGATAAATTTCTACCATTGTTAAAGATCAGGAAGTACATTTATGGCTTATGTCTTACATGAAACACAAAGGACGACATGGTAGGCAGCTTTTTTTAAATCATCTCTGAATGTTTAGCGGCATAACATTGCCCTTTATTATAGCTGAAATCTTTCTTTTCTCCCTTTTCCACCAAGACTTACTAACAAAACACCAATCAAAGATGCTGCCTCCTTTAACAGCTTCTATGAAAGAAAACAGCCTTGGGGTCCCTCACTAAAAGAATGGGGCCAAAAATAAAAGTGCTAATGCACAGGTAGGCATATGGGACTGAATGAATGATGCTGCCCCTTTTATCCAGAGGCACATGGAACCACAGAACCACAGAATGGTTGGAGCTGGAAGGGACCTCTGGAGGTCGTCCTATCCAACCCTCACCTGGAGTACGTTGCACAGGACTGCTGTATCCAGGAGAAATTACTACTGTCAACAACCAAAACTCCTTAGCACTTGTTTCTCTTCTTTTCCAGAGCCTGGTGCTTGGATTTCTGTAACTATGGTAATTGTGAAACTACTTTTCTAAACTAATACAAGCCATTATTTTTAAAACTATAATAAAATTGGACATAAGGAAGGGATCATTTTAGCTGTTACATAATGAATCAAAGAACCTCACTAATAATGTCAGCATCAAACTACTATAACTTCTGTTTGAATTGTTTAAAAAAAAAACATCCCTCAAGACATCTGGTGGCAGATAATTTCCCACAGTCTCATGATGCTGTTCAGTAGTAGACATGTATATATAAATTAATTGGCAAGCTTTATCAAGGACGATGCTCATACTCCCAGATAGCCAAATGAAAACCAGCTCTAATGATTTGTCTTACCCAATTCACTTTGAACAGAGCAAAGATTTCATCTCACAAAAGTTGTGAAAGGTTTAATAGTCTTTTATTCTCAGTCAGCCATTTCCCATTCTCAACTGGGAGTATCACAATGTTTTGCATAAAACAGTTCATGCCTGCTATTGAGCCACAACTATGCTGCGATAAACAAGTTCAAATAGCATTCTAGAATGCTTGGTAGTGAAATGACAATATACATGCACACAGAGATTCAGTTTTGCATGTATGTTACTGCACGAATCTTCGTGGTGTTTTGTTTTGTTTGGGGTCTTTTTTGTTTGTTTGTTTTGGGTGGGGGTTTTTGTTGTTGTTGTTTTTTTTGTTGTGTTGTTTTTTGTTGGTTTTTTTGGGTTTTTTTCCCCCACATCTTTGTACCGAGAAAAATTTGTACTTGGTGCCTTAGATTTCAGGTCCGAGCCCTGTTGAAGTTAGCAGTAAAATTCCCCTCGACTTTAAGTGTACTGGTTCACTCTGTGCTGTTCTTACAGGAACTCAAGGCTTTTAAAAACAGAACAAAATTGTCTTTGTCTTCCAAGTTATTGCAGTACTGTACTGGTATTCTGAACAAATATAGCCTATGTCTCGAGGAATTTATGAGCCATATCTTAATGTGTAGCCCTAATATTTCAAGATACTAACTTGGTCCCATTTAATATTATCTGGATGTGTCCGTACAACTTCTTTTTAGAATATGAGCTCAAAGATGTAAAGCACAGTATGAATTACTGTCCTCTTTCTTTCTGTTTTCATTATGGTTTCAAAAAAATTTAGATCCCATACTTACATTTTTAGTTCTATAACGACTGCTTTTTTTAATGAACAGCTAGCAGCTACCCCATTGCTACTGTTCTTTCCATTTCGTAAAAACCCCTAATGATAGGAAAATGCACTTTACTTAGAATGGGGGTTTCATTGTCATGGAGCTCAGCCTTGCACTGGTTTGTAAACTCTACAGGATAAGGTGTTATCACTGCAAGAAGTCACATTAAAAAAAATTTAAAAAAAGAAAAAAGAATGGAAAAAAAGAGACAAAATCGAAACCTGCTAAAAATATTCTTTTCTATAAACAGCTTGAATTTCTTTTAAAGGTCATTCCAGATTCCTTAAGCAGGTCTCTTTTTTAATCAAGTCATCAAAATGCTCTGAAACTGAGGTTTCTGAGGACTCAGACTGATGATGAGATAGTTTGCTTCTAGCCTGCATTTTGAAATAAATCTTGGAGCATTTCAAAACCAGTAATTTTCATGCTTCATGTAGAACGCTACACAAAGCATTTAAAGTGCTTGTGTGGGCACTTCTGAAAGGCTCCTTCATTTGGCACCTTCCCATCTGATTTCAGCAATATGGGCAAGCCATGTGTTTTTGCAGCAGAAAACAGGATAGATGTTATTTCAGATGAGAGAGCCAACTGCATGCAACTGAAAGGACTGTGGAAGACCTGATTTCTATTTCTGGTCTCATCCCAAGGAGAATTGTTCCTGGATGATGCTGGTAACTCACATTCAGAGTCCCATGCCTCAGTTTTTCCTCTATAACAAGAGGACATCTTTTGTAAAGCACTTCACAGGAAGACTTTTATAGAAACCACTCCTTAAAAGTTCTCCACCTCTTTTTAAAATTACAAATATCTTTGCCTTTGCAATGAAGACTTGCTGATGAACACATAGGTCATGATTTTTCCCCTTGAAGAGCACCAGGGAAGATGTTGCCTTTGTTTCTGATGCAAACTGAACTGGGTTTCTAGGCCATGATCCTGCTAGCTGCTCTCGTGCATGTTTCAATCTGTGATTGAAGGGAATCTCAGCGGATGGATTGACTGAGCAGGATCACTTCCAACAGCCACAACTCACTACTTTCTTCAGTTAGACACAAATTATTTTCCTCTAAAAAGAAAAACGTTCTCAAGACAGCTGCAAATAAGACACAAGTTTTATTCCTCGGGTATTATTTATGAATTTTTATGTGTTTCTTGGCTCAGATCTCAAGCTGTAGGAAATTGCCACAGATCCATTACAGATCCATTATCATTAAAATGAATAGTAATTTGGAACCAGAAGACACAATGGTTTAGGGAGGACACTAACTTTCTGCCGTCTGTTTGTCTAGACTTCTCCATGATGAGAATTGAATAACACCATTTAGCTTTGTTTGAGCTGAAACTTTTCAGCAGCTTTTCAAAGATGACCTTCACAAATATGTATTTGAAGATACATACAAATACATATATATCAAGATCTTGTATTTTCTGGGATTTTTTGTGACGTGAAAATTACCATCATTTTTGTGCATACACAAGAAGACTAACTTAATTTACTATGAATATATGCCAAAGAATGGTTTGTAACTCTATGACTGATAGAAAGTAAATGTATTTGGAATATTATTTTATCATACCTGCTAGGTTTTCATTTTTTTCTCAAAAACTCAAGATTTTGTCATTTTATTTAAATATTACGATTTATGTCTTATACAGTCAAATTTATGAGTTTAGATTTTCTCCCCGTTTGACTATTAAGAATTGCTGTTATTTCTCTATGTGCATGTTATAGAAACAGTCACCAAAATTTTGTTTTTCTTTATTCCTGCCTTTTTCTTTGTTTGTTTATTTTGCTTCATTTTAAAAATAAATGGGAAAACTTTTGAAAGGTTTTAAAATTTTGGGAGAGAGACCTTTTTAGCATGCAAGAAATTATTATTTCTTTTGCTCAAGAGAATGTCAAGTTTTAAACTGACCTCCACCCTTTTCTATGGAGGTGTCATTTCAGATGGTACAGGCCTTTCTTGTTCAGCAGAAATAGTGCAGTGAGATGGCAGAAACTGGAAACTGAAGTTAAAAAAATTGTCCCAGGTTAAGTAACTGACAACTTAAACAAGCTGATTCAAAGGCTTGTGAGTATTTCAGTTTTTAACATCTCAATTTGATCCTAAATTCCTGCTCTGGCTGAATGAGAAACTTGCTGCAGGGATTATCAGTAATGCTCTATGGCTTATGTTAAGAAGGGACTCAAATTAGCTGGAACATAACTGCTCCTTCTGTTCTTAAAATCTTTGAATCTTCCAAAAACATTTTTAGAAAACCCACAGAAGATAAGAGTGAAGACTGCAAATATTTCTGAACAGGAAAAAAGAGAAGCAAATAAGCCCTCTAAAAAACCCCACATATTTATGTGAGGATTTCAGCAATAACTTGAAAATATAAAGTACGGCTGAACTGTCAAGTCACTTCTAGACAGAAAAAAACTGCTAAAAACCTGTAACACCAGTGGCATTTCTGGCACATCCATCTTAAAGTGATGTTTTGTGCTGTGCCAGCCTCTCTACTGCCTTATTCACCCATCAACCTAAATTCTCACTCTTGCACTTCTTTTATCACTTCCCTTATCACTCTGTTCTTCTGGGTTTGCTTTTTTCTTTTGACATTATCAGGCCCAGCTACAAGTGGGCAGTTCTCCCTGGCACTTCAAGGCAATTGCACATCCTTCTCTTGTGCACACAGCACAGGCAGTCAGGAGCAGAGTGGAATCAGCAGGGAAAGACCCCAGACCCTGAGGGGATGGAGCAATCTAAGCCCCTGCTACCACCAACCACCCTATCACAGGCTGGATCCTGCAGCCAAATTAATGAGCATAGTGCCTTCTTCAGAAGCAATCCTCTGTAGCCTTTGCTGCACACTAGCAGTTCTTGCATTTTATGAGTGAAACTGCAAAAAAAACCCACGTAGGAATGTCATTGGCAAAGTGGGTAAGCAAGGAGAGCATGAACTGGATACCAACATGAGAAAAGCTCCTGCAGAAATGTGCTAAATGTGAAACCCTCAAAGGTTTTTTATGAGATACAAGGGCCATAATGCTCATTTGAAAAGTAAGGAGTAGGGATAAAATTTGTTGCAAAAAGTTTGGTTTGCTGACAGACCTGATTGTGTTGGTGTAACTCTCCTCAGTGACTTAAGCAAGGTTGTGGAGTGAGGGAGAGCAGGACCAAGCTGCAGATGGGTCTGTCATTTGTTTTATGTGCAGAGGGTTTTTCCAGGCAGCTACACTCAGCAGCAGTTATGCACCCCAACCCATTTGGTTGCCCACAGCTGCAGATTTATTCTTAGTTTCAGGAATGTGAATCCTTGTGGACATGGTAATAGCTTCATGTCAGCAAGGAGACAGGTTTTCCCCTCAAAATACTTCTCTTTGTGGACAGGTCAGTTTCTGGATGAGGTGGATGAGGGGGGTTTATTCACATCTGATTCCTGAACCACATTAGTCACTTGAGGCATCAAAAAGACTTGCCTGGGTTAGGCTGCTCTTGCTAGTTCTGTGACGTGTGATTACATGCAGTGCAGTGTGTTTCATTAAAAACTCTACTCTAGGCATGAGACTGAAGTGTAAGATAGAGCCAAGCTCCTTCTGCTCTGCAGCCCCACGAAGAAAAGGGAGAGGACAAACACTGCAGGCTGGGCTGGCTGGGTGGGTGCTGTCCCCACGTGCTGGCAGAGCACTGTGTCCCAGCCCACAGGCCACAGTGACAGCTGGAGCTTGTGATGCCATGAGACTTGTGGGCACACAGTGGCAGGTCAAGAAGCCAAGGTGGTGTGCTGTGTGGCTTTATAAGACCTGATCTTTGTAAGATGAGGCCTCTCTGTATTCTCCTCTGCTTGCCAGAGGAGGTATTGGCTCCTTGGACAAGCCAAGGCTATCCAAATAAACTCAGGCAAACACAAGGACAATAAAAAGATCCCACATTTCTCCATCAAGTAGGAGCATGTTTCTTCATAAACTACAAGCATGTTTCTTTGACACATTTACTCCAGAAAATCCAGGAAAATATCCACGCATATTCTAGAAAACTTCTTCCAGTCATTCCATTGCATGGACATCTCTGAGAACAACATGCACCCAAAATTATCCTGCTGTTACCTGGGAAAGAGTTCAGATCTTAATGTAATAAATGAACTAGAACATAAATCAGGCAAGAACACAAGGTTTCTATTTCTTCCAAAAGTTGATGGATTATAGTTTGCCCATTTAGTCTTTAATATTTATTGCAATGATTCTGAATATCCTGAGTGGTGCTGAACATTGTCCTATCCAGTCTCCTTCCTTTGGACATTTCTCTTAAATATGTGAAAACTTTTATCCTTTCTACCTACTAAGCCATGCTTAGTCAAGCTATTCAGCCAAGTCATTATTAAGAATTTTCTTCTATTTTTAACCTTCAATATTCTTAGGATTTCTTTAATCATTACAAGCTCCAGTTTGTGCCCTATGACAATATCTCCTTAAAATGACGTTCCTGCTCAGATCTTAACGTAGTACAAACAGCTACTGCTCAGCTGAAGTCAATGCAGAGACACTCATTTATGAGATCTGTCTCTTCATTACTTTAATTTCTGTTAACTGACCCTTCAGTGAAAATGACAATAGGAAAGGTGAAAAAATGATATGGGAAAAAGACAAAATATATTATGAAGATAAATAGGCTTTCTAATTTGCTGAACACAAATGCCTTGCTCAGAAGACAACCCCTGGAGAAATTTGGATTTGTCAATAGTGTTCAATCAGTTTCTAAATGAGTTGCAATATATGATAAATTTCTGTAACAAGCAAGCAAATTTGCACCAATGATGCTATAAACAAGAATCTGTTGCTTTTAAGAACATGTGCAAACTTCTTTTTGGTTAGGTCCTAAAATTTGGCTGACTTCTGTATGTTAGAGGAATCAACTTTCCCAAGTAACGTGGCTGAAAACATGTATCCTTTTTATGATGCAAGGCCACTACAACCTCAAACAGAGCAGAGCTCCATACAAGCTATTTGCTCTGTGATCTTTGAAGAGCTGAACACATCCTCTGTCAGAAGACAGCAGGCAACTCATTTGCCCATGAATCTGACATTGTGTAATATTGTTAGTAGACTTTTTGCCAAGAATGCTAGCAATAAATTGAATGTAATGAAATGGAAAGTCAAACATCTTAGGAATGATTTATATAGAGATAAGTCTGTTCTTTGAGGAAGGACAACAAACTGGTTTCTCAGACCAGTCTGACAGTGCCCATATCAAAAATGAAATAATCTAAGCCAAGCAAAGCATAGTACTGCCAGGGTTCCAAAGGATGAGGAGAAAAGTAATAATTCATGGGAGTCCTAATGAAACAAGCAGATCAATCCATACACTTAAGGTGCCTTCCACTATTTTATATATTGTACATCCAAAGTATTTCAGCAATATACGGACAACGCAAACAAGAATTTTAGGGTGATAAAACTGCGTCTCCCTTGAAGTCAAAGCAAAACTTCAACATTTCCAGAATCAGGATTTCATCCTTGAGTGCTTTTATTTTCAAGTATTCACAGTGAGGAGGTGACTGGCTTTCAGCACTCAGTCTCTCTAATTGTATGCTCTTAAAAAAAAATTGTATTATCAGATTTAAAACCTAGCTTCATTGACTTCTTATTTATTTCAGAAATCTCCTAACAATAATAACTAAAGTAAATAACTTTGCTTATTTCCATCAACATCGAGGGACTGTTTTCATACATTTTTTATTCCATCTCCTTCTGTGGTCTCAGGGTCACCAGTTATGGTTGTGATGCAAGCAGTGAAAACAGGACTCATGGACTTCAATATCAGAAGGCTTAAAGATTTATTAAAGTTGAGTCCATTCTTTCTGAGCTTGGGCTATTCTGCCCAGGTGAAGAGCAAGCTGCTTCTTCTTTCCCTGCCCCGTGCAGAACCAACCTCCCCCCAATCCTTCCCATACCAGGGAGATAACAAAACTTCACCCATTGGTCAGGAAAGAAAACAAATCCCCATCTCGTGGAAGACAGAGATACAGGAGAGAATTGTTTCCAGAACTTGTGCTGCATTTCTCTGCTTTCCCAGAGAATATTTCTCTGCAGGGAAAAATACATTATGTTCATACTACATCCTCCCTCTGTCCACCCTGCACATTCTCTCATTGCTCATTCTGGTCAGGGTTAATGTGAGGACTATTTCTTCTTTCCCCTTCACTGCCTCTGTTCGAGCTGAAAGTGACTGTTTCTTCTAGTCAATAAAATAGAAAAGAACTTTTATTGTTTCACTCAGGTAAGTCAGTTGGAAAAAGAAGAGATATTGTCCAGGATACACAAGACATTCAAGACCTTCTTAACACTCAACACTACTCTCTCAATCTCTTTAGGGATATAGGCAAACATATACCCCTAAAAAAGGCAGAAAAAATGCCTCCTAGCATTTGCAGGCTTTCAGAGGAAAGCCTCTTAAAATTCAGGGGAATCTGTCACCATAAATGATGGAATCCCAGAAGACAAGAGTGGGGATTAGCCTGACAAAACATCTACCTGTGTCAACAGAGAAACAAAGCTCCATCAGACACTGATCCAGGCAACTCAACATCTGTGCTCCACCACCACCACCACCTCCCCCACTGACAGCTGAGCGTGCTTGCAATGCGTGTCTGCTTCCCTCAACACCACTCAAAATTCTGCAGAGATCAGTGCTAGTGTGGCTCCCTGACAGCTCTGCCTAAGGACTTTGCACCAACAGCATGTACAGTGCTATAAATGCTTCACTCTCCCTCGCTGCAAATAGATATTCTATTTCTCCCAAGAAGACAATCTTACTTACTTGGGATAGCGTCTCTGCTGAAAGATGGGCAGAATCTCTGTATCTTGATTTGAATGTAGAAGCAGTAAATCCCGAAATCTTTCTGTCAGGACAAAGAAAAAAAAA
>VYXD01014911.1:1817295-1849439 GCA_013397195.1 Hylia prasina | reverse complement strand
AAAAAAAAAAAAACAAACCCAGACTGTGACTCTGCATTATATGTTCAGGCCGCAAGTAAGCAAGCAGTAAAATCAGTGATTTCTCTTCTCCAGCATTATTTAGTAGAGGGCAAACCTAAGCGTAGAGGGACTAAAACTCACTGTTTCCTATAAAACCTTTTAATATTTTAAAATGTCTTTTTTTTATTCAATAGTGAACCCTAGTAGTGCCTGTAAGTTTCTGAGGTCTGCACAGAGGTCTTCTGGGTATCATACACAGACAGACATAAACGATCCCTGCCTTGAAGAGCCTAGTCTAAACAGAAGGAAGGAGCCCCTAAGAAATCACCAGCCACTCAAGGATCATGGCAGTCGAAACAAACATAGATTAATTAATTCATATAAATTAAACTGCAGTATAAATCCTTCAGTAACTGAGTCGATGTTTTTAAGGTTGGAAGACTAGATTGCATTTTTGTCATTGTTATCTATTTCAAAAACTGCATGATAGGATTATCTGCAGGAGGTAAAGCTTTTGTACCTTGATTTCACTGACCACCAAGTGAATGGGTGGTTGTAGCTTGTGAGCTGCCTTTCCCTTATGCTTTTCTCTGGAAGTGGTTTGACACAGTAAGTCAAGTGAGATTTGTAGATTCTACAGATTTCTCAGCTGTGAAAGACAGAAACCTCCTCAAAATTCACATGATACCCAGATTCAGGTACAGAATAGGATTTCCCACCCAGATCAAATTCCTTTAGTACATCCTGTAGCTCTCCATAGCATGGGACATGCTGTTTCCTTCTTTCCTTCTGTCAGCTGCAACTTTAATCTGTCCCACAGCAGCACAGAACCAATGCCCTTTCCACCTCCTATGCTTCCTTCAATACTTTATAACTGTGGCTGAAAGTCTTTAGTTATAGGTATTATCATTCTTTTGCTAAACCACAGTTTGTAGCCTGTGCTGTGTGTGGCATCTGTACCATGGATTTCTCTAAACTAACCCTCTTCTATGAAGTTTTCATTCTGGAAACTGAATCTGAGGGTCAGTGTAGTCCTACTCCTCTTAGATTTCCTATGTATCTTAAAATATCCCCTAACACCAAGTTTATGGATAAGGTAATTACAGGACAAAAAAACATTTTGTTTTATGTAATATTCTGTCATCAAAACTAAACTCCATTAATTTGGATACAATGCTGCCATGTAGCCTCTAAAGTAGAAAGAAACCTATCCAAACCATACTTCATAAAGTTGTAATACTTTGAAAAAAGCACAGTTAATTTAGGAAGAAAACTCTCTTTTGAGCCCTCAGTTTTAAAGGTAAGCTGTCTCACCCCTCTAGTCTTTTCTCAGCTGGCTAAGATGTATTGCAAACATCTTGGATAAGATACCAGGATCTGCCAGTGAAGAAAGAAGGGCTTATCTTTGTTCCTTTATTTCTATACCTCTTCATATTCAATTCTGAAAGAAATAAGCACTTCTACCTCCAAAATTCTTCTCACATCTTCAAAATATAACTTAGTCTTCCTGTACCTAACTAGAACAAAGAGTAGACATGGCCAACAAAAATAAATGCAATAAATGCAATGCTGTAAAGAAGACAGTTAGATCCAGTAAGTACCTTTCAAGAAACAGCCTGCTCACTGTCTTGAGGAAAAACTTGCCATTACACTGCTTCTTGACCTCTGCTTCATTTTTTAGGAAGATGGAGAAATTTGCTTTTCTTTCAGTCTTCTGGTACATGGCAATAGTTCTACGCACATATGCCCTATCATCCTTAAAGATGATACATTACCATCTTCAAAAGCCAATGGACAAGAACCAAAAGGCTTCAGAAAGTTTTCACTGATGCAAAATATCCCCTCATGTTTCAGAGCTAGCACTTCCCCCTCTGCTTCAGTAATCTCCCCACACAACCCAAGCTACCATTGCATTTCCAGGCATCCTTTACAAAAACCTCCATTCAAACAACAGCCCTTGTGTGTGCCTGGTGGAGGAATGGGAGGAAGTTTACGAACACTGAGTGACAGCACCTTTCCATGAGCTGAGGATTTTGATCTCTAGAACACGGAGTGAGACACCACGATTAAGGATATTTGTGGTGGCATGGCTGATTTACTTTTGAGGGTCTGTAATCAGGTGTGACAGAGATGTAAAACACAGAGAGACATGTTCTTACTCAGCTCAGTGCTGCACAACACCACATTACAGGTAGGTGAGTGAAGCTGGTTTCTCAGATCTTGGTAAGGATCTGTGACTCTCTGGGAGAGGCAAAACACACCTCAGCAAGTGTGCAGATATGTCCTGTCCCATTGTTCTGTCTGAGATGGATATCACCCAGGCAGAGAGCCATATTCCATCTCTATCTCCTACTCTGCGACTTTTTCTTGTGCTGCTGCCCTTTCACATTGATCAAGGCTACCTGGCTGCACTCCAGGACTCAATTCAGCAAGCAGTGATCTTGAAAATATTTTGAATAGTAATGTGACAGGGCTGGCCAGTACTGAAGCAAAAGTGGCCAAGTTATGGCATCTGAAATTGGCCTGAACAGTTTTCCTACCAGATCTTGTTTTAGTTGAAGTCAACTTTTTTTTCTCCCCCACACTATGGCAAATATCCCAGGCAGATGTATTTTCTTTTCACCATACGACTTTACTCATTTTTCCATGTGGCGTGGCTTAAGCTCAGACAGCAACCAAGCCCCACACAGCTGCTCACTCACTCCCCCCATGGTGGGATGGGGGACAGAATCAGAGGCGCAGAGCCAGAAAACTCATGGGTTGAGACAAAGACAGTTTATTAGGACAGGGAAGAAATGATAATCATGGTAGTAATAATAAAAATAATTAGAATATAAAAAACAAGCAATGCACAATGCAATTGACTCACATTTGCCAACCAATGCCCAGCCAGTTCCTGAGCAGTGGCTCCTGGCCAGCTTTCCTCACAGTTAATGCACTGAACATGATGCCATATTGTATAGAATATCCCTATGACCAGTTGGGGTCAGCTGATCTGGCTGTGCCCCTCCCAACTCCTCATGCCTTCCAGCCTTCTCTGGAAGGGCATGTAAAGATGAAAAGTCCTTGTCTTAGCATAAGGACTACTTGGCAACAACTAAAACATCACTGTGTTATCAACATTCTCATCCTAAATCCAAAACACAGCACTGTACCAACTATTACTAAGAAAACTGACTCTGTTCCAGCTGAAACTAGGATGCCACAGAAACACATTATATGGTAGTGTTGCACCTCACCTCAAATCTATTCCACAGCTTCTCCCAGCACATTAACCTCCATGTCCTGTAAATCCTCTTAATAAAAATGGCATGCAGGAATCTTTAGGACTGATTTGTCCCATGGGACCATTGTGTACACCTGTCACTTTTCAGCTCTATGACATTCTGCTATTACACATGTATAGTACCAAAGTCACCCTAGTAGAAATTACACTATTTATTGCCTTTAAGGACCATCCATCAAGGTGAAGAGGGAGGTGATGAGGTGACAAGAGCCTTGGTAGCTACTGACAGCACAGGTACTTTCGGTGCTCTTACAAAAGTAAATAGGAGAAGACTAATGCTTTACAAGAGAAGGCTTTTCAATTCACAAGAAAAAAAGTCACAATGATAGCTTCCCAAAGGGGGAAGAATTTTTTCAGAAATCTAAGACCTTGTTCTAATTCATGCTATAACAAATGAAACACTTGAGAACTAATGAAATCAATAATTAGAGCATTTTTACATTATTTTGATTTGTAGTCGGTAGTTGACCAATAGAACTAAAACAAGTCACAATCTTTTCATTACTTGGATAATTTTAGAGAGCTGTCTTCCAAAATTGAGTCTTTTTTCCTGTGATGCTTTTGTCTAGGTGTCAGTCTGATTCATTAAAATAAAAAAGAATAACATTTACTCAGCCAAGGTTGCTTACTTTTGAAAACTGGCATTCACCTTCTCTGTTCCTCTTTCTATCCATACAATTTGTATGAGTTTAAGTCTGTACTAGCTACAGGACTGTTCACATTGTTCTGAGATCAGCTATACCACTGATTGGCATAGCTGATCTCAGTGTGACACTGCTGAGTGTGACGCTGCAGCCTGTCTCACGGATGCTCTGTAAGTCTGCCCACAGGACAAAGATCTCAGGGACATCAAGAAGGGTTGCACAGTCACATCCTATGCTCAAACTTACGTTTTCAGTATGATGAGTGCTTCAACTTCCTCCTGGCTTTCATTTTGAGTGTACAATTCCTTCCAAATCCTTTATCAGTGAGAAGTCTTCAGTTAAATTTAGGCAGTCTTATTGAGACCAGACACATTTAGCTAAACGTGTAGCATAACTAGTTACCTGTGATGACTAGAGACTGATTGTAATAACACAGTCTTATGTCTTGTTCTCCTAAATCAGGAAGGCTGCAGACTATAAAGAAGAGAAAGCTTACAATTGAAATCTTTATGGATTTAACCTGCCCTATACATTCATACACCTTTCTTCCCTGTTTTTTATCTAATTTTTCTTCTCTCTATTTTACTTTTTGCTCCTCCTCCCCCTCCCAGCATAACATATTCGCAAGTCAGCTACAGAAATCCCAGCTATAAATGCCCTTACCATCTTTATGGTAATACATTTTATGTCAAGCCAGTTAATCTACAAGGACAGAAGGATGCATTTCAAGAGAAATTTCCCCTTTAAAATATTTAGATTAATGCCATATTTGTTCTCAAACAGAATGGGGTTGTGCTCAATACGGTGAGATGACAGTAATGTCAGAAAAATGAGAGCAAGAATGGGTATATGGTCTGAAGGTCACCAAAACTGGTTATGCAGTCAAGTTTCCTTCTTCCAGGATACACAATTACACAAGTGGAAAGAGAGACAAAGGAAATTTTTGCAATACTTTGATATCAGGGGCTTCTCAAAGCAAAGAAAAATAATTTGTATAGAAGATCCCTGTGAGTTAAAACACATTATTATTCACATTCTGTAGACAGAAACACAGTGTGGCACAATGAGCACTGGCCTTGTTTTCTAAAGCTGTCACGTCCCTGAAGGTCTTACTGCTTTAGCACTTCAAAAATTATGCCAAAAGTCACACACTGCAGTTGTGTAAGGCTTGACTTTAAAAGTCAGGTCTTGTGGTTGTCTTTTCTCACTTCTTCTTGCTACAAAATACCTTACAGAAAATAACAGCAAACTCACTCCACTTTCACTGTGATTTCATTCTGCTGAATTTCAAGGGTCTTGAAAAATCAAATCTCTGCTTCTTCATAGTTTGATGGGTATGAAGCCATGAGGTCACTGCACTATATAACTGTCTAAGACATTACTGGTTTGTTTATCCCAGCCATCTTTTACCCAACACCTTTGGATCATTTTCTGAAGCTCTAATAAAAAAAAGGTTGAATTGTATACAATCAGCTCAATTAAGAACACTGTAAAACCAATGGCAATGGGCTTAACTGGATAAAGATTTTTTAAATACCAGTTTTATGTTGTTTTTTTTTTTTAATTGCGTTAATAAGAATAAATAGAAATGTGATGAGAAACCAACCAGAGAGTGGGAGAACAGAATAGTTTCATCAGTTATAAAGCACAGAAATTGCAGGTCAGCAGCCATCCAAGCTGTCTACCAAATGGTCTCTCCACAGTGACACTCTTCTACATTTGCATATTTTGTAGTCATGTTTCTGTAATTACCTCTTCTGCATTCACTGAGAAACAAATATTAGTTCCACCTTTCACCACAAGGACACTTTGTAAGTCCTGCAATTTCAAACAAAAAAAATCTGCCTAGTTTTATGCAAAATATACAGTGGTCTGAACACCTTTCATGTCATGAATAGCAACTTGCAGTCATTAAAACAAAATAAATTTAAAAAGAAGTCAGCTTTCTTAAAACTGATGATGATATTTAATAGGATTTGAGATGCACTAATCTGACTTGTTTTCAAGCTCTGTAAATTTGGAAATGCTTTCATAAGTAGTTAGGCAGTGCCTTGTAAAATAAAAGGCATTTAGGGAGAAGTCTTTGCCAGTTCAGGGCTATAAAATGATCATGAGCAACAAGATGGCATAAAAATGAAATGTCTGATATTTTAGTTTGACCTATGGCTTATTAATGGCCGCAGTTCCTGAAGTTAAGGAGCTATCACTTCTCTCCTCTTGAAGAGTCAGTGCTACAAATAGCCTTCAGATTAAAATGGGAGGGGAAAAAAAGATGATGAGTTAATGCTGATGATCAAAAGGTTCCAAAATGATTACATCATCAGCCTTGGAATTCCCCTGAAACATACATATTTTGCTGATAGAGACAGGCTTTTTGACCGGATTGAACTTCCATGATTCTCAGTCCATTAAGCTTCACAGAGTTTAATTCTCCTATTTTTCACCACCATTTCCTTCCCTCCTGATCAGTCATCTGCAAGACTAATTAGGGTCATTATTTACAGAGCTACTGAAAAACCCTGAAAACTAGTGAAAGCCCAGACAGTTGAAAGCTATATAAAAACCTGTTGCTGTTTATATTTACAGAAATGCAAGTGGACTCAATCATTCTCCCTCCCTGATTCCAGCATCAGCAAATCATTTTCCTGATGGCATTCTAGTTGCTTTCTTGTGTCCTTAAATTGTCCCAGCTGCTACATCAAAATTATCTTGCATGGATTTATTTCTAATTAGATCTCCCTCATTTACACTATAATCATATATCTTATATGATTTAGGTATGTATAGCCATATATCAGCCAGTGAAGAAAGAGAGCAAAAAGCAGTCCCAGGAACCTTAAAAGGTTGGAAGATGAATGATGGGAAGGAAAAGGCATCACTTGCTTTGTTTCAAAAGAGGCAGGAGAGATTCTGAGGACCATATTTAAACTGCATTTCGTACGACTGACCTGACGAGACATCACTGAGTGACCCAGACTGCCTGTTAGCTACACTGCCAGACTTGGCTTTCCCAGGCAGCCAGGGAAGAGAGGCAGGCACACCACCACAGTCAAGTAGTCTTGATGCTCACTGCTGAGTTAGAAATCCTTCTGAAGGTTACACAGCAACTCCCTAGTGGAGCTGGGAATTAGCTGACTTCTGGAGTTCAAAATAATCAAGGAACCTGAGTTAAGGAACATTTTTTGCCTTAGAGATAGATACTTAGAAGGCTATTTCTGTCATGACAGTAGAGCTCATTCCACAATTCAGCTCTTTACTCCAGTGCAATAGTAAAACACAGTTTCTAAACAACATAAAACTTCAACTTTAAAAAAATGCCTTTATAAATACATGCTCTGAAGGAAACAAAAAGGAAAATCTGAAAAGATTTTTGATAGCGTTGCATTCTAGCGTAGCTGCCTCTGGCCATGAAGGGCTGTACTTTGCTTTTTGAATTCCCCATGAGCACATGCAGGGAGGCTCAAATACCATTTCCTTCACTAGTGCTGTACTTTCCCCTTTCACAGGCCAGAAGAAATGATTAGGCACCAATATATCCTTTTGGGCTTTAAGATAACATAGTGACACTTGTTCTAAAAAGTCCTTATTTCATAGAAAAAGAAAAAAAAACCCCTCAAACTATGCAAAGCAGGGGGGATTCAACTGGTTCTCTCTTTGTAACTTGTAATCTGATACAGAAACTGGAGAAACTCCAACCTTTCAAAAGCTACATGGACCTTTTTAACACTGAAATGGAGCTACTATCCAGCTGTGCAATTACTGCAATATTATCCAGCTCTGCACATCTCCAGAGGGTTTGCCTCTAAAAGGCTGAGCAAAGGCACAATTTGTATAAACATCAGGCTGTGCTGATTCACACCAAGGCTCCCCTACTCTAATATCTGGATTCATTTGCAGACACATCTATGAAGAATGATCACAGGTTAATACCTTTCTGCTTTCAAGCTTTTCTATGTCACTGCATCTCCTGAGTCTAAGATGGTTCGTCTATTAAAACATTCTTAGACTTCTTTTTAAAGTACTTGCCCAGTCCCCATGTAAACCTAATCTATTCCACACTCTTTGACAAGGAGTTCCATGTGTTTCTCACCTACTACATGAAGATTCATCACCTTATGTTTGCTCTGAAAACCCACTGGCTGTATTTGATGGCCAAAAACTCTGATACTGGCAGAAACTGTGAACAGCCAGGCTCCATCCACCCACTCCTCAAGCATTATGCATGATTTTGCAGACTGTGGGTATATTCCCCTCAATTATATCTTTTTCAGGCTAAAGAGTCCCTGCATAGTCAGTTATCCCATGTTTGGGAGTGTCTGCACGCTTTTGATCATCTTTGCTGTTCCTTCCTGAACCCTGGCCAGTGTCATGTCTGAGTGATGAAGACCAGATTTGCACAAAGGTTTGAAGCCCTGGTAGCACCACAGAAACATCCTCCAGCTGCACACTCATGTCCTTGGCTTTATTCTCTACTCCACTCCTAATAACTTTTCTCTTTATTGCTGCTGAGCTGATGTCTTCATGGAAATAGTTATCATGACTCCAAAGTGTTATTCTTGGGCTGCCATGGCCTCATCATTGCCAGCCATGTGTATTAGCTTGTCACCAAATATATTAAACATACTCACACGCATACATACATCCACTGGTATTTCTAGCCAGGTCTAAAAATAGGTTTGCAAGTGTCATACACTTTATACATTTGAATAAGCTACAAGAACTTTCCATGAAACAGATTAATATGGCAGTCACGAAATATTGGAATTAATCATATCCAAGACTGAAATTTTGTACTGTAACAAAACCACTACCAGTCACTGTGAACTGATTCTTGGGCTTTTGCCTATTCATATTTGGTGACAATTGAAACTGTAAGCATGGGATCATTTCACCCTCTTATTAATACAGATGCAACTTCATCATTACTCTCAAATATGCAAATAAATTACTGTATAATAACTATAGAGAATCACAGAATTGTTGATGGCAGAAGAAATCTTAGGAGATAATCTAGTCCTGCTCTAACTATGGTTAGAAATAGCAGGTTGCTCACGGCCATGTTCAGTTGGGTTTTATGTGTCTCCAAGGCTGGAACTAGATGATCTTTAAAGTCCCTTCCAGCCCAAACCATTCAATGATTCTAGGATATTATGAGCAGGTCTGCTTGTGAAAAAATTATGAATAGCAATATTTTGTGCTGCTCCCATTAATTGCCACCTTTGGGTAAAACTGCAAACCTGTGTCTGACAAGAGGGACACAGTTGTTTAGGGGACAACGGTCTGCACAGCTGACTGCCGTGCGGGGAAAGACACTGACTGCCCTGCAATAATCTTCAGACAGGCCGGGCAGGTTAAATATTGGCTTCTCTTAGCTGGGGCAGGGATGAGAGAAGAAGGAGAAAAAAAGAGTTTGTGAAAGAGAATGGGACTCACTTGCTAACTCACTCTCACTCACAGTCTTGGAATATAAAGTGGAGATTGCCCAATCCTCATCCCCCTAACAGCAGACTTGAGCTGAGCTGCTGATCACCCAAGGCTTAGCTGACCTTAGAGGGATCATCAGGCATATCCTGGCCCTGCTGACAGGCAGGTTATGTGAATACCTGCAGAGAAGGTGCTCAGTTGTTCCAGAGGGGAAGCTGCACTGTGCTGGATACTGCACTCGGAGTGAGCGGCGCTGACAGACACCCTGAGCGGGACATGCCTGTCCAGCCAAACACTTGGCAGAACTGAACTGCTAGAAGTAACAGTGGGGCTGCAAGTAAGAAACAACAGCAGAAACAGGGTACTAAGGGACTACATTGATATCTGAAAATCATTTCCCCTGTGTTTTCAGCTGCCTGTCTCTTTCAGAGAACACACACAAATTCTTCTCTGAAAGCACTAGTTACACTGAGGCATTACACAGGATAATGTGATCAGAGCTCAGCTGGATCTTATTTCCTATATAAATTTTGCTAGTCAGCTGGGGATGATCCACTGGGAAGAAATGTACATTTTTTCCAAAGATCTAATCACATCTGAGGCTCCATTTCTTATAACATCTCTCAAAGGGCAATATCAAAACCTTAGCAGGAAATCATTTGAATGACTGACAAATGAAATGAGCCATTAGATAATGTTTTCCTCCTTTTTTTTTTTTGATAGGTGATAAAACGTAATGCGCACAAGTGTATCAGAAAATGTGTCCAAAGCATGGATAATTTAATTTCACCCTGATGTGAGCAATTCTGTTATTTCTTCTTACATTTGAATTTGATAAGTCATTCTTGAGAACTTAAGCCAGACAACTGCCTCAATATAAACTACTACATACAACCTAGTCTGGCCAGTTTTCATTTATTCTTAATTCATAATTACTTACAAATACTTATATTTGTTGACTTAGCACTAGCTCTTGTGTAGACTTTTGTTAAAATATGCTGTGGGATTGTCTACAAGGTTGTCATCTCCATCTTTCAACTATAATGTTATGAACAGAATGAAACATTAAATAGACATTTTTTTTACATAGCAGAAAGTCTGTTATTAGTCAAGTCAACAGAAAAAGTATTCCCAGCCTTGAACAGGAGAGAAAAGCTGAAAAATTTTACTATGCAATGCTAAACTGATAACTATTCTCTAGAACAAAGAACAAGTGGCTTAACATGGTTTGGATCAAACAGTTCCTCACATCACTTTCAGGAAATGACTTGGCACATCTTTATCTGAAAAGTGGTTTTGCCAATTCCCATAAGTATAAGCTACCATTAGATATCAGCTACCAGTCACGACCTGACATATTACAATGCATCAATGCACCATCACAAACTCAGCAATATATAACAGCACAGAAATTATAAAATCCTCCTCATGCAAACATGGCACATTCTGGTGCATAAGTGCTGGAAAGTATGGGATACTGTTAAAGGAATATTCTTTCTTAACAAATTTCTGGATTAAGGAATTGCTAGGTTTTTTTGAAATTGCACTGAGGAAATTTAATTTGCCAGGCTTGTAAATAACAGGGCACAATTAGCATAATTCCCTCAACCCACTAAAAAATGAAAACATCAAATAACAGAAAATATGAAAATGTCTTTAATTAAAAATTTTGCTTTTTTCAAACCAGTCACAGCTAAACTCAAGAGACACTGAGCTGACATAGTGTAAGTGAAATCCTTGAGGAAAAGCCCTGTGCCGTCAGGCTGGCACCAGTCACTTGGCAAAGCACAGCAAAGCACCACAGCTTTGACTCTGAAATGTGCGTGGGTGTCTGTGGCATTTTCCTTGAGGAAATGGCACTTACAGTGTGTTTAATGAATAAGGGAATATGTTAAATTTATGACAGGAGATAGTCCTTAAAGCTGCTTGTTGCAGTGAAGAGCACAAACTGCCCACTGATTTATTTTAATTTCATATAACATGAGGAGGCTTTTTGGAGGCTGTAGGTGTACTTGTTATCACTGACAGTACAGTAAAATCCTCACAACAGACACTTAAGCAATACCCAAAATAGCCAATAAGCTCTGAAACTCCTCCTCTCCCCAAAATCCCCCTTCAACACTGAAAGAAGTTGCTGTCACCACCACTGAATGTCTTTTTCTCCAATACATATAAAAACACTAATATGTTTATTTGGATCCACAGACTTTCCAGGCTCTCTCCCCAGCAGAGAAGCATTCTCTCTTATAATGATCATGATGTTCACTACAGAATTTTAAGTTTTACTAATATTTTATCTCAAAAATTTTCTGATTGCAGGTAAGTCACAAAGCTAAGCAGTCATCCACTCGTTATCAGCTTCTATATGCACAATAGGTTCTCTTCAAATTACTAAGAACACAGTCATGCTTCCTGTAAATCATCGTCCAAATTTTACTATCTATACATGGTCAAAGATTTCCAATCAAACTGTTGTTTATCAAGGATATTGAGATTATAAGAGAAAAAAGGTATTGAAATTTAAAAACCACGCCCAAATGCTGAAAGTTTAGGGATATGTGTGGGAACGTATATATAAATAACATGCAGGACTTCATGCAAGTCATACTTAAGCTTTCTCACGTGCCCAACTCTTTTCCCAATTTCCCAGCCAGAAACTGCACTCTGCCAAGATGTGTCTCTCTCCAGGAGAGAGTGAGACCATGTCATATTACAGCAAATATACCCTAAGCTGGGAACCCAGCCAAGAGAAGATAAAGAAAGTTGGAGACATACAAATCCTGAGGCAGTTGGGAGAGCATTTGCAAGTGATATTCTTGGCTTTCAGACAGCATTCTTGACCATATGAATTATTTGAGAAACAATAAGTATTTTTCTATTAAAAAGCAAAATTAACTTTTTTTTTTAAAAAAAGAGGTGCTATATTGTACATTTTATTCATTTATTAGGCAACTTTATTGCTCATATTTCTCAAGGAAAAAATTGCTTTAAAAAAGTAGCCAGGAATGTTATTTCATTCCTTTCTCTTTGCTTTGACTTTACTGCTTATTTGTCAAACCTGCTGAAGGCACTGCATGCCTGGAAGACAACCTGTTTTTTTTCCAGCTGTTTCAGCTGATCTAGTGAAAGATATTACTTCTTCCTACAAAATTTCCCTCTCATGAAATATTATGTCGTTATAATGCACTTTGGTTTTATCTGCTACAAATGTTACAAACTATATTAATATGAGTCATTATATCCTTTTTGAAACAAGCTCTGACACTTGGTCCCCATCTTGAGGGAAAAAAGCTTTAAATAAAGAGAAAGGAAGAACAGGAACATGCCAGAGCTGCAGAAATGTTGGTTATAATATCAGTGAAACTAAATACATGCTTCACCCTACCCATCAGCTGCTGCACTACATACCAAAGGGCTATTTATTGCTGTCACAGCACAGTCTACTCCATGTACCACAATGCAATCTCCTTTGAATTTTAGAAAGTGATTTCCAGACTATGAATTCCCTCCCACAGTTTCTCCTCACAGCACTTTAGTTAATAGTGAGATAATTGAGTCCTTTGTTTCAAAGAAATGCCACGTTCAGCATGCAGCAGCCACCAGTTCAAGTCTCCCTCAAAATCGGATGTGCTAGTAATTAATTTACTTTGCTGTATCTTAAACTTTATAGTATGTTATATTAAAAGCATTTCTGCCTCACTGCCTTTTGTAATTTAAGGATCTGATGAAAGGAAAAAAATTAGGTTTTTAAATTACAAATTAATTTAGTGGACTGACACTCACAAAAGGATGCCTTTATATTAAAACATGGGCTGCACTGGCAGTCTGACTCCATTCCCACTAGGAATTTGCTTCCACCCCTGTGTTCTGCACTGGGGTATCCAAACTTTAAAGCACAAGACCACAAGGTTCAAAGTTGAGTACAGAGATGCGATTAGCATATATTTTTGTGTGGGGTTCATACAAAATGCGTAGCCATAAATATTTTAAACCAAAGTCTTATGTTCATAGGAGATACCAAAATATCTGTTTGGAGAAACTTGCTGTTGGCCAGTTCATGACATGATGCTTTCAGTTCTAAGGTTTGGTTTGATTTGTTTCTTTAAAGGAAGAAGTCAACTTTTTTGAAGCTACCACATACATCTGAATCCTATTTTTGCACTTGATAACTATACAAGTGGTTGGTGGCAAATTTCTACTAATAATATTCAGGATTTAAGGGGAACCTTCTCCAGCGGAGGACTGGGGCAAAAGAGAGCTGTGGTTGCAAAATGCCCCTTAAAAGTTCTTAGATCACAAACTACTTCTTTATGGTGTAACTGAAATTTTCCAGCTTGTATTGATGCATCTGAGAAACAATGCATATACAAAAGGACATGACTGAACAACAGGACGGAGTGGCACATGAATGCAGTGCTGAGTTGTAAGGGGCTGTAGGGAACTGATGATAAAATTTGGGGTGTAGGATTTGCATCCAACAAACAAGACCAGCATTGATTTTAATGCATTTTGGAATGGAAAGCCATTTTTGGAACTAGAGCTAACTGCTGTTTCAAGGATGACTGAAATTCAGGGTAAGGACATGAGGCTGGCAAAAAGTGGAGTAAATGAACTTAGAGAAAGAATGAGAAAAAAATACTGCAGTAAAGGAGATGGGATATCCTAACTAGAACTTCAAAGCTAATATTATCACAACAAGCTTGTTGTGAAAATAGGAAACCTCATTTGACCACATTATTTGAACACAATGACATTTGCAATGCTGTGGGAGTTTTAATCACTCCCGCAGAATTAACTGGTGAACACAGCACAAATTCTGAGTGAGTGATGGCCCCTCCCTCCCTTCCAATCCAAGCACCAGTAGAAACAAGCAGACATGTAGAAGAGACCAAGGAATAAAATGCAATACAGGGTAATGTGACAGGTCAACCACCACCATTACTGGTGGTCTTCAAGCAAAAGAGAACTACACTTTAAATCACGCCAGAGCCCAACAAGATTGCCATTGAAAAGCAACCCCACTTCTGAATTTCAAGGGAACACTAGAAGTGGAGAGGGTGCAGGAAGCAAAGACAAATACAAGGTCTCAGAACTCAGATTTAATAGAGCAGATAGCCAAATAGAAGGTTCAAAGGTGCCATGTTCATTTTCTGTACATATTGCACACAAATGGGCAACAACTAAAATGTACACACATTTCCTAATAGTGGCTCATGTGCTGAAATGAGGAAAAAAGCAAAAAAGAGAATGGAAAAAATGAAAAACATGGAAAAACCCCCTAGTAAGTTATGTAATCATCACGAAGTTGAGCTTCATTTTCACAAAGACCCCGTGAAAGGTTGAAGCTGAAAACTCTACAGAACATTACAACCCCAAGGTTGTAATGTAACTTCTGCATAGAAATTATTCTGAGAAACTATCAGGCATCATGCAGGAGTTGGGAGCATGTAAAGATAACTGTTCCTTCTGTTCATAAAATTTATAAATATCTACAGTTCCTACACATGTTTTTCTATTTTTTTTAATGTTCTAAAGCTGAAATACATTTTTCCTTATTAACTACAGCAATTTTTACAACCTGTTAGAAAAGCATCCCAAAAAGAACCATTTCAAATCTACTTTCAACATATTTTAACCAACAATTTTTATTTTAAATGTGGTAACTCAGAATTCCAGATCTGAAATGTGTTTTTTTTTTTCTTCTGTACCCAAGGGAGAAGTAACAATAAACTGGGAACAAAGCTAGACACTTGGCAAGAATTCTTCAGCACAACTTGGATGGCATCTAAGAGAATCTATTGGCCCAGGGAAGTGCAGATATGCATGAAGAGTTGGTATTTTGATGTGAACTCTCATATTTCTCTAGAAATCATGCTCACACAAAGAACCTGAAAATCCAGCCAAACTTTGTATATTCAGTGCTTGAAGCAGCTGTGTACCTCTGCACAGAAACGACGTAAGAAAGTCTTCCCTAAGCAGATATTAACAGAAAAATGGTGAAACACAGGCAACTCCAGAACAGCAACTTTGTCTTCTTAAGCAAGCAAACGCGGTACACAGTGATTACAAAACCAGAAATATGCCTGGCAGTCCACTCAAATACATCCTAGAGATTTTCTCTCTTGTAATTTTATTTTCAAAGTAGAGCGCTTTTTGCTTTTTTTTCACTACATTCATTCTGATTCTATCAGCTGCTACATGCTAATATGCTCCACAGGCTTCACTCCTGTAGCTCCTAACAGTGCTGAAAATGTCTGAGGCATGACAAGAAATCCTGCAATATTGTGTTCTTGGAACTACAACTACAGGAACATCCACACATCCAGTGCATAATGTATCAAAGGATAAAAATAAATTTACATCGTTGAGTCATGTCATTTTCTATAATCATTACATGATTAAAAAGTGCTTGGCATATGCAAAAATGTGGAAGTTTACAAATAACAAATAACATCAAGAAAGGACTTCTGTGAAGGAGAAAATTTCCCTCAATGTAGATTTCTCACCCACATATTTTTTTTTCTCCCTCTAGATGTAAAACTCATTAACTGTTCAAATTGGATTTGACTCAAGTTACACTGTTTTTGGTAGTAAGTCAGCTGGAGTTCAACTAATGTAAAACAATCCAGGTCTGGAGCCAAAAATTCAGATGAGTTCACCTTCAGCATTAGTTTTTTAACTAGAGGAAAAGGGCTTTCAACCCCTTTTAGTCAGTAAGCTAAATCTGTTCTCCTTTTTCTTCAGTCTCTCTTAATCCTGCCTTTTATTGAGCTTTTTTCAGTAATACATAAAATAAACAATGAAAGTTAATGGCACTGAAGAATAAAATTAATATGCTTTACAGTACATTATGGCTCATTATAGTGTTAAGGCATATTAACTTCCCAGTAACGTAACCATATCATTTTATTACTAATGTCAAATTATATTAAAAGGAAACACAATTAAACATTTTTAGCACTCAATTCTGCTGTCTTCCTCAGAAGTGTAAGTAAGATTCCTTGACAATACAAAAATTGCTAGTCATAAAATCTATCATTGGAAAATAACACCTATCTCATCTCTGTCCTCTTCTTCCAAAACCACACACAGATTTTGCTGGAACAACAGACAGCACCACGTCATTAACACCTTTACACCCTGCCAGGAATCTCATGGAATAACTAAACACAAAAAAAATGTTACTATGGAATGGAAAAGGTCCAAATCAAACAGAGCTTGAGGTAATAACGAAAGTGTTGACCAAATGTTCATCACCAGTGTGTGGATATTTTTAAAGAAACTCAGTAGCAGTTACAGTGAACCTGGGACAACCTTTTCACTTCCTGTGGACAGACTTTGTAGTCTTATTATTCCTTCTTGTCATCTTCTGGTCCACACATGCCTCCAGTGAGAATCAAGATCCACTAACAATAAAATAGATACTGAGTGATTCACTACTTCAATACATCTGAAACTGTTCTCAGGGTTACTGAACATAAAATATTGCCTCCTTGCTAGATCCTACACTTGATGAGAATTTCCAGGTAAGCGCAGGAATGCACAGCTTTGGGATGCTTCAGGCATCCCTTAAATCAGGAGCTGCAAGAGCTTAACATGGTCATGCAGATACTCCTGACAAACTCTCCCAGACTAGAATGTTCAGACCATTCTTCCTTCAGAGGCACTTGAAAGGTATGTCATTTTCTTCTGGTCAACGTGAGAAAAATCCTTAGTCAGGCTCCACAATCCCAAATAACTGCCTTTTTAGTCTTTTTTTTTTTTTTTTTTTTTTTTAATCAAATTCTGTCTAANTTTTTTTTTTTTTTTTCTGTTTAAAAACAAGTAATTTGGAGTGTGTGCTGTTTGCTGTCTCAGGTCTTACTCCATAGGGAATTAAACAACATCCATGCTTTCATACATTTGTCATGCTCTGGAAAATTGTTGTTTTGAACTGAAAAATGGCTTGTTTTTCCCTCCTGAAACTTCCTGCTCCAAAGGTGGATCTTCCAGAAAAAGGACTGTGACAATACCTGATAATCATGCAATGTTAGGACTCCAAATAAGGTCACCTGTACTTGAATGACCCAGTGACCAGGCATAACCTTATCTGTAGCAAAAAAAATGAAGGAAAGATATATATTTTCTGATAAGCTCTGGAGTTTATTAGAGTGAAGCACATCAGCACTCCATAATCTGTCTGTTCTGGCTCTACCTGGACAGCTCCTGCACTCATCACCACCTCCTGCTGCCGTGACATCTAGTAACCCATAGGGCAGAACTCTAAGAGTCAATTGGGGGTACTCAAGTGCTCTTATGGCATCCCCACAATAAATATCCAGGTGCTGAGGACAAGCCTTGAAAATGTCTCTAGAACCATACACAATTACACAGCAGGATGGTGTCACTACCAGATAAAAATTATACAAATTACTGTAGAGCACAGAACAGCCTAAGTGTTCTGAACGCAGTGCCACATCCATTTGTTCCAGCAACACACTGCAACATAACAGCAGTGTTTCACTGCCTTAAGGCATGCAGTTCACCTCAGCACCTCTGAGTGCTGTGTATTTGTTTTCCACAAAAACACGCTGCACAGCTTCTGAAGCCTGTTATTTCTGCATCATCAATATCACTTTCTGTCTCACACCCTGAAGTTTGTCCAGTGAATGAGACACATTGTCTTGATACACTGCCATGCCTTTTTTCACTGCTGTCAAGTCGTTGGACATGAGGCATGGCCCATGGCCTCTCTTTTTCCCTCCAGAGGTGCCAGATGAAATGTCAGCTTTAAAACTAAACAAGCAGTAGTACTTGAGGCAGCAGCAAGGACAGAAGAGACATAAGGCTGATAGATGATAACGCTGAGTACAAACTAGACAGTAAGTGGGACAAAAAAACCTTCCAAAAAATCGTGTTGGAAATACTAAGCCAACAATTACTTCAAAGCTGAAGGAAAAATAGGTGAGCACAGGTACCAAGAGAAGCTCAACAAAGGAGGTATTTAGAGGGGATGGCCAGTAACAAGTTCAGCTTATTAGCTCATTCATGCATCTCACAGCTCTGACCCATGCATGAGCCACTGCAAGACCCTCAGTGTTACTGCAGGCTTTAAACACCCACCAGCTCACCTTGAGGAAGCCACAGAGGAGGACAGGCTGACTCAGCTCTGAGCCAGGGGGCCAAACCACCCTGCACATGTGCAATCAGCACAGATCAGCCACTCTAAACACATCCTAACTTGGGCACCCACATCTTGACTGCCCAACTAAGCTGTGTTCCACAGCCACAGGTTTCACAGTGCCATGAAATGTTTTGTCAATTCAATAGGTGCTGACTTAAGTAGTCACATGTCAGCACAAGGACAGCAATTGCATAATCACAAACCCATTTGTAGGAAAGTCTATGACAGCTGTTCCTCTGTTCACAGTACCCAGGGCACATGGCAAAAGATGGAAGGAAAAATGAAATTAGAAATGTTTACATGGGAAAAATCACAACCAGTTGCCAATTAACTAAACTACCATCCTCTGAGGAAGTGAGATAGATTTAGATACACTCTTTACAATGAATGAAGAGAAAAAGACGTGCTTGGGGCCTGGCTTGTCTTGTCCTAAACTAGACATATAAACAGGTCAGAGGTCTACAAAGGGAGCTGGGAATCATTTCAGGTGAAAATATGTGCTCCAAAGGCATCTGAGGGCACATAACAGCAATACCAGTGCCTGTGTGTCTATTTTCTGTGATGAACATGAAAGTTAAGCACTACAAAGTTATTAATACCATCACAACACGGGTGAGAAATAGATTTGTATTGGAAAAGGATGTGGGTGCTTATATAATGGAAGGGAAATTTGCACTTTTATCCAAATCTGCTTCTGAGAGGAACACATTTTCAGCTGTTCTAAGTTCAGACAGCACCATTTCATTTGAATGGAGCATGGAACAGGGTGTCTAGATTACCAATTGGTTTGCAAAGGTCTCAGAGCTGTTTTTGTAGCTTCTTCTTTTCTTACCTACTTTTTCTGTCCCATATTTTCCATTATTCAAACAATTGATTTTAAAAAGCAAATAACAGTACTGCCTGAAAATCTACTAAATATCACCTCTTATGCATTATTTTTAGAATTACTGACTTTTCCAAAAGCTGCTTCTTTTAGCTTATTTTATTTGAAATCTAAAATTATATACACTGAGATATGAGCAGTAAATGACTTCCCATCAACAGCAATTTCTCATCAGGAGTTGAAAATACTATTACTCCTTTTTCTCTTGACATGCAGTTGCTTTCCCAACTTACAAAACAATGTATTCTATTAGAAGGTTTTCAAAATATCAGCCAGAGACATTATTAAGAGACTTGACCCCGAACAACTTGCAGAATTGGTTTTCCAGCAATCTGTACTCCCTCTCCTGTCCTTACAGCTAGTGGCAGGAAATGTTCCTTCTCCACATCTCCCAGGTGCAGGCAGCTAAAGCTACCCAGAGGAGAAATGCCTCAACCAACCAGTCCTTCTCTGCATTCCATGGCATATCTTCACCTCTCTTGCACCCTTTTAATTTAGGCTTGTAATCGAGCTCTCTGAAATAAATCATCAAGTCTCTTTGGTGTCAGGTATAAACTGGCAGGAATGGGAGACGATGATACAAAAGAGAATTTTAATAAACAGGATAAAAGCTGAGAGAATAGGTCATGAAAAGGGCACAAATGACAGTATGTCTCATAAAAACTTCTCCAGTCTAATATCCTGTCTGCAGAAGCAGCCTTTAGAGCATGCTTAAGAAAAATAATAAGGAACGTGACAAATATAATAATCCTTCCTCAAACAGTCAGCAGATTAGAGACTATTAATTGTCACAGGGCTTAAGGGAATGAGAACAGGGCTCTGTGGTACTGATGCAGCATAAAGGGCTGGGTAAACTGTCTGCTTCTCAACAGCACACTTGACACTGGGAGAGAGATCTGTGTTTAGCAAAACTACTACAATAAACGGCTCTGTAATGTGACAGTGTCCTGAATATCACATAGTGCAACCTAGACAGACCTTCGTTTCAGTGGAGACTACAGATACTTGGGAGAATAATACATAAATGCTAAAAGAGAGCATTTCACACCACAGAGATAATCAGAAAACTGTAAAGGTGCCACTTAATTTGGAAATTTAGCTAGTACTTCTCCATCCCACTTTTCCAAATAGCCTACTGTCATCTCCCATGTAGGAATGATGGTTAACAACAAAAGAGTCATCATTAGGAGGCAGACCAGAGGCTAATCCACCCCTGTCTGGCCAACACTTCAAGGAAGGAGAGAAAATCAGAGGGATTATGTCACACGTGCATATGGCATTGCCCTCGCAGCCTTGGCCTGTTGAAGTCCTGCAGAGGCAACTATGTAGCCAGACTAGAAAGTTCAACAAATATACATAGACTTATTACCTCGGCATTGGTCTAATCCCTTTTAGGGAGACAAGCTCATTTGACTCAATTCCACAAACACACAAGCTGATACAAATTAATATGGAGAACATTTCTTCATAAGAAATGAACCAGACCCTGCTGTGTATCTGTCTTCCTTACAAGGAAATGCTATGCTGAGCAAGAACAAAGTCAGACACAAAGGAATAAGGACAACTATCACTTGAGTATACAGCTGTCACAGGGAGCACCAAATTGCCGTATTCCTCTGCAGGGAATCCTGGCTTACACCCTTGGTCTGGAGGACATTCAAAGAGCAGTGGAAGAGCATGGAAGAACATGAAAGCAAACCTGTAATCTCAGTGTACCACAAGCGTTAATTAACCTGGCTGCCATCCAAACTGTTGGCATCAAAATCCGCTTATCTGGGAGCTGCACATTTCAGCATTTCTGCAGACTCTACTGTGTACAGAGGCACTGCACTGCACAGGGGTAACTGGCTACCCAAAAACAAGAAAAAAAGACAGAAATGGAGGAATGCTGAAAATTATTACAGTGCAATCAGAAGATCAGTTAGCAGTTGGAAAAACATGTTATTTGAGGAAATGGTACATCTGAATAAAGCAGGGATTGCATCAAGAATGTAATAAAAACAGCTTTGGGAAAACAAGCATGAACAATCTCTAGTGAGAATATACCACAGTCAAGGAACAATTGTGCGGAAGCCAGAAAGTGAGAACAGCTCAAATAAAGGCATTTGTCTCTGAAAAGGAATTGTTTTTCTACATACCTGTCCAGTCTCCTACTACTTTTAGGTGGACCCCAAACGTTGCTTTGGTATCTGTCGGGCACTAAAAATATTAAATATATTAAGAACCACTTATGAGTAACAAAAAAATAACAAAATGCATTCAAAGTACAGTTGTTAAGACAGAACCTGGTGCAAATAGATCATTCTTAAACAACCACACCAGCAGCTGTACCCTTAAAGAAGCAAGTCTATCATCAACACAGCTGGGGAAGCCAAGCATGCCTAGTATTCATTCAGACTTAACCCTTTCTTCTGGTCACAGAGGAGTCTGGTTGCTTGCCTGGGGGTGTGATTTGGAACAGCCACTTCACTAAGCAGTACTGAGCAAGGATGCCAACAACAGAATGGAAATACTCCTCTACTACTGACACATCATTCAAAATCGGGAACTGTCCCATCAGCCTTAAGGCATTTAAGAGTCTTTTGATTCTTGAATGTCAAGGCCCATGTTTTCAAGCTGACCATTCTCAAACAACTGATGCTTTCTTCATAATGGAAACTGAGATTTTGCTGCACTTCACAAGAATTTACAAAGGAAAAGCATCAGATTCTATGGCTTATCATAAAAATCCCATTGCAGCCACCATTCTCTCATTCCACACATATGCCCCCGCTTCAGGGCTATCGATTGAGACTATCTACACAGGAATGTTGTAACTTACAATCTTATCCACACTGTGGTATTTACAAACTTCCAGTCAAGGACTAAGGAGTCCCCTCACTTTCATTCCTTGCTAGCTAGAGGGACATTTCAAATGGACTGCCAGGACAGCTTTTGCAGGTACACCAGATGATGCACACAGGATAAACAGGACAAGCAATATTACTCAAGAAAAGATTCTTCACTTTCCTTCTATAAACAAACACCAATAGGGTTTTTTTTGCCTTTCTTAGAACTTTTTAATTGTCAATCCAAGCTCTATTATGAAACCAATACCCAAAAGATGATGCTCTGTCCCTTTTCCTTTTTCTTTCTACTGCTAAGGAAAAACAGGAGTTTTGAGGGAAGGGCTTAAATCAAAGGAACACATCTATATTATAAATCAAAGGGGCCCAGGTAGAGAATCCATGCATCAAATACTCATGCACCACACTTATGAAGACATTTCTTGCCTCTGCTCTGGACCTTTGCTGTAAGTGTTCCCAAGATAATCTGTTCTTGGCAGTGTGAAGCCACTGACCTCAGGGCTGAGAATCAGCTCCTGTCAATTCTGTATTTAGCAGACAGGTAAAAAGTTAGCATTATCTATCTCTTGGAAAACCTAAACAAGGAATACAAAGTCCCAGCTCATCACTCCATTTTCCTGAGGGGGAAGAGCACTCCTTTTACAACTACTGATTACTAGATAGGCTTATATGTAAATCCTTATTATCTTCCAAGTTTTCCAATGAAAATGAGGTACAGAAACCCAGAGTCCCAATTATTTCAGCAAGTCTTAGCCTTCAAAGAAAAACAGCATCAAGAGAGGGATGCAGACCAACTTCACACAATGAGGCCAGTGTTTGCTATGTCTCATTGCAGTATCTTTCAACAAAAATATCAAGACTTATTCTCCATATGAAAGCAAGTAAGCAGCCTCTCAAGTGGGAAGTTGTATGTATACTGGCAGCAAAAAGGTCTGTTCTGGAGGTTTTGTAGGGTTTTTTACTCTGGGCTGCCCCAGAGCTCTCTGTGTGTCACAGGAGGCTGACTGATTTTCTTAGGCCAACTGTCCACAGTCCCAGTTCAGCACATCATGTACAAAATTGTTTGTTAGTCCCTGCTTCCACAAAATTCCCCTTGTCTCCCATCAGAATAAGTTCAAACCTGTTATACTGTACATCACCCTTATGACTAACTCTTTTCTGCATTACCCTGAAAAATTATCAAATAAAAATGAGATTTATTTCTCTTTAGACTTTAGGAAAACTATTTTGATACTTACAACTAACTATGAGACATCTTCATAGAGTTCTGGAAAAATCTCCTTGTGCTGCTAAATCTTACCAGAAGAAACATGCCCATCTGGGCTACATGGAGTGAATTTCCCCCAGTTTAAGAGAGAAAGAATGTAGGTGATCCAGCAAAGGACCACCAAAACAGTGAGAGGATTGGATAACCTGACACTCAAAGAGGGGTCAGTAAGGGATTGTGCTTGGGTAACCCGGAGAAGATAAGCCTTGGGGAGATGTCTGTCTACCAATAACTAAAAAGAACATTATAGAGAAGACGAAGATGCTCTCTCTCTTCAGCACCATGCATGGCAACAAGACAGCAGACCAGGAGTACAAGTTGTTTCAGGGGAAATTTCATCTGGATATAAGAAAAGTGTTCTGCATCATGGAATAGGCAGCCAGGGAAATGGTGCAATTTCTCCTGCTAATTCAGCTTCACGAGACCCTGAATAACCTCATCCACAGCCCTTGCACCAGAAGGTCAAACCAGATGATCTCCACAGGCCTCTTCTGACTTTCAGACTTTCCTATACGCCTATAATTTTAACTTGAAATTTGCATTTACTTTTTTTTTTACTGCATAGAACACTTATTTTACCTCTTTCATCTCTGTAAACACAATTAAGACTCTAAACAGTGGCTTTTTCCAGACTGCTGGAGAATATATTCCAACAGCTTAAGAAATATTCAAAGACAGTTTTTCAGAAGTCAATCATGAAAGTGGGTAAATTTTCCTGTATTATTAACAGACCACTGGGAATGTGTAATGAAGTGCAATGAAAATATTCTCTTATATATGTAACCTTCATGAAATCACAGAATGGTACAATAGCTGAGATTAGAATGCACCAGTGGAGATTGGCTACTTTAATCCCCTTGAGAGAGCAGGGCCTGCAAGAGCAGGAGGCCCAGGAGAGCATCCTGTTGTGCTTTGAATGTCTCCAAGGATGGAGACTCCACAGCCTGTCTGGAAGTAGCAACCTGTGCCACCCTCAGAGAGAGAGCGGGGTTTCCCTTAGATCTGGATGAAACCTGTATATCAGTTTGTGTTGTCCTGTCACTGGGTGCCTCTGAGGAGACTAATTCTTTTTTCTTCACTTGTCCCCCAGTTCAGCTTTCACAGCCTGTCCTCATACTCTGAGATGCTCCAGTTCCTTACTCATCCTCATGACTTCAATACATCCATGTCTTTCTTGTGCTGGGAAGTCCAGAACAGGGCACAGAGCTCCAGGTATATTGCTAATTGGAGAAGGATCACCTCTCTCCATCTGCTGACAACACCCTGCCTAATATAGCTCAGGAAGCTGCTGGCTTTCTCTGTTGCAAGGGCACATTGTGGATTCATGGCCAACTTGATGTTCACCAGGACTCCCTGGCCACTCTCTGCTGAGCTCCTTCCCAGCAGAAAATTCCCATCACATACAAGTACCCGTGGTTACTGCCTTGGCTAAATGAAAGTGTGCCAAAGCCACCTCAGAAATGCATCATGCCCTCTCTGAGGCTGTGAACAAAACCAATGAAAATTATTTTGAAACTGTGTTTTGGCAAATAACATTTCGATTTCCCCCTGCTGCTTTTAACCAGGGAGCCCTAAGAAACAATCCACTGTACTGTGTTGAGGAGCACATGCAGCCCCTTACTCTTCCTTTATTGCCCAGTACACTGTCTGGTGGAAAATTATAAAGACTAATGAATCTTAAAATAGCAAAAAAAAACCACTTTATCTTAGGTAGTTTTCCTTAAATCAAACTTGTTTTTCAAAAAGGGAAATCACTAACTTGAATAATCTGTAATGAGAAGGGAGAGTAGACAACATTAAACTAAAGGTCACTAGTGTTTTTAGTAATTCTTTCCACAGTTTGAACTTGTTTGCTGCACTCATTTGATTCAAATTCTATGATACACAAATTAACTGTTGCAGATTCTGTAATTGAACGAAGTAATGTTCATCTTATTCCAACTTCAAGTGATCTATATCTTTAACAAGTGAAATATTTTACAGGTATGAATGTCTACAATAATCAGGTTATCTGCCAGCATTTGGCCCTTCTCCGAAAACAACTGGAAGCCAAAGGAATTCTGTTAAATTTAATAGAGCTGTGCAGATTTACACCCTCAGAGAAACCAACCTATATTCTTATCTTTAAGACGGAAGACTTTCCTCAGTTTACAATGCCTATTTTTGTATATCTTTTCACATTCAACAAAATTACAGTATTTTATATGTAAACAAAATTTAGAACAGGTTGCTCTACATCTTGATAAAAAAAACAACTTTCCATATTTTTTTTTCTTTTTTTCTTCAAACTAACTTGGAATACAAATGCAAGTTATCACACAAGGATTGTGCAACAATCCTGGACAACTTTATTCTTATAAACCACTAAATTAATTACATTCACCAGCAACCATATCTCTACTATCTATCTCTATGTCAAGATAAACTGAATAATTTAACTAATTTATAATACTACTAGATTAATACATACTTGAAATACATTTTATTTAACAATTTTATATTGTTATATATATATTGAATTTTATATATGGTTCTCTGTTGTCTTCTACCTTGCTTTCATATGAATGCAAAGTGAGCAAACTAATTACTGTTAGATCCTAGCAGTTCTACTTCATACCCACTTTATAATGGCCCCAAGTTGCACCAGCAGAGATTTAGATGGGGTATTAGGAAAAATTTCTTCACCAAAACAGTGGTCAAGCATTGGAACAGGCTGTCTGAGGAAGTGGTGGAGTCCCCACCCCTGGAAATGTTCAAAAGACATGCAGATGTGGTGCTTAGGGGTATGGGTTAGTGGTGGACATGTCAGTGCTGGGTTAATGATCCTTTCCAACCTGTGTGACTCTGTGATTCTACACCAGAACATAAATCTGCTCAAAGCAATGAGCAATGGAGAAATCTGTGCATGAGAGCCCAGCACAAAGCAACTGAAAATTATGTTATGAACATCTGTGCTTCTAGCTTAGAGTACCCTGAATATTTAACATCACCATTTTATGTACTCCCAGTCAAAAATCCTGTCCAGAACAAGAAATGAGACAAACCTTACTGAAGTTATTTTAATGTTATTAAATGTTATTCAGTATTTTAAAACACTGTTAGTTATTGGGGTGCAGGGAATGGGGTGAGACAACAGCAAACTAGCAAGAAAATAAAAAGTTAATTCCTAAATGTTTCCAGTTCTTCTGTGCACCTCTACCGTAAGAACTGTGAAGCCTCTTAAGAGAGGTGTTAAGTTTTGATTATTGACTATCACAGAAATGTTAATGCATGCACCAGGATAACATTAAGGAATACAGAAGAAAGGAGATGAAAGGGATGCCCAAGTTACAACCCCCCAGTGGCTCTGCAAATAAAGCTCCTTACAAGTTCCACTGGAGATACTGCTCTCAAGTAAACTGCACCACAGTAAACATCACCTTCTGCATTTGGTGCTGCAGTGGGTGGCCTGAACAGTGACCTAAATTACGAAGATGATCTGTGCTACAGCAGGAAGAACAAAGTGTCTGGTTGGGGGAATTAAAAAGCTCGTTGTGAGATTTGTTTACATAAAAGGAAACTCCTTCAAAGAAGTCTTTCACTTTGAGGAAAAAGCCATGATATGATCCTAATATGGATTTGCAGATATCCTTGCAGGGACTGCAAACAGTGCAGAGACTGTGTTCCATGCTCCTGCCTGCCAGAGTGAACCATCTGCACTGCAAACCCTATTTATCAGTCCATCCTTGCTCCAGACTCAATGAACCCTTACCCAGACCAAGAGAAACACATTAGAGACTTGGCATGTTTGGAAAAGAGGCAGAAGTGAGGGGGGAAAAAAAGAAGAACTAAACACAACAAATGTATTTTTCCTCCTGTAAAGGGAAAAAAAATAAAAAAGAGAAAAAAGAAATAAAAGGTTTCAATTTTGTTAATTGACAAGAAAATAGGAACCTTGGAAGCTCAGTAAGCTTGTCTGGTTTCATACAGAACTGATACAAACATTCCTAAAATGATTCATTCTGACATTAGAAAATGGAGAGGAATGATGACAAACACAGGCATTCTATATAAAGATAGCCAAAAAATAGTAGCTAGACTACAGTCTGACTCATAGGAGCTGAACTCTGTAACACTGGGCTATCCCTGTTTTAACTAATCATTCCCATAAGAAGAAAACTTCAGAGGAAAAAAGAAGTTACTACATGGAATTGTTCTTTTAAACACATTTCTGCCTCAAAGGCTTGGAGATTTTTTAAAATGTCTCTATTTATCTCTCTGTTTCATGTTATTTTACAGATTGGATTTTGGTTAAAAGCTTTTCCTGTTAGAGACTTGGCCTTACAGCTATCCTAATTGAACTGGCAGACATCATAACATCTTGAATGTGGGGAAATCCTAACCACAGAGCACGATTTAAGTATCAGGGGTGCCAGGATGATCAAGGCAAGACCACCATGCCTCAAATACCCATGGCTTCAGCCAGAGCCCTTCCATAGTAGAGCCAACTCCCAGCAAGCAGCTGCAGTAACATATCCCAAAGACTTTTCACTGTCCACTGCCATACACTCCTTGCTGTACAACCTCAGACACCTGCAGTCTAGCTAGTGGAAAAAAACACACCATAACACAGCAGGATGCATCACTGGGCAGCTGCAGTTCCAAGAAGGATCATTCTGGTCATCTGGGGTCTAACTTCCTCTGTAACACAAACCACAAACACACACCCACTAATTCCCGTGAGACTGTAGTTCAGCATTTGCTAATTCACTCCCTGCAATCTCTGCTGTTAAATTACTCTCAGTGTTAAAAATTATCTTTGTTTTCTTTAGGTCCCAGTCTATGAGATTCCTGTCTATAAAATCTACTTGTTCCTTGCTTTCACTCTTGCACCAAAAGAAAATGCAAATTTTTAATGTAATGTCATCTTAGGATTGCAAATAGACCAATACTTGCAAAATACACACAATATGGAATAAAATAAATTGTTGGATAGATGATATGAAATTTCTTCATTTGTTTTCCAGCAGGTCTGTAATAGTCCAACTGCTACTCTATTGCTGCTGTGGATGCACTACCAAGATACACTTTTAGAGACTAATCAGCATTTCTTTTCCTCTGCAGCTCAACCAAGGCAAAAAACTTGCTGACTACCCTTTCACCCCAGCATGCACACTACACATCACTGAGTCACAGAATGCTCAAGTTGGAAGGAACCCATAGGGATCATCCAACTCTGTATAACAGAGAAAATAAAAAGCCTTTCAATCCTTACAATATTCAGCCTATATAATTTATGCATCTCAAGTTTCTGGCTCAAGAGAAAAAAACAAAAACACAAGATGCTCGGGATGCAAGCCTTTGTCCCTGAAGGAATAAAAAGCAGAAGAATGCTCCTGCCCAAAGCTGCCTCTCCAAGTCCTCCAAGGGTACGTGGGCACATTGCCAAGCAGCAATGCACAGAGCTAACAAACATAGGACAAGGAAACTGAACAGCACAAAAAGGTCCAATCATCCCCAACCAAAACAGTGGGCCACCTCCAGGCTCATGATGACTGGCTTTCAGTGGTGTGAGACACTCATGGAAAGAACAACGGATCAGCAGGTTTTCCAGTCAAATCACCACCACCTTAAGGAAGAGTCCCTCTGAATTCCTCTACCAGCATGCACTTTATTTTGCCAGGCTAAAGCAGAGAGGCTCACTGGCCAGATGGCCTTAATTTTAGGACAGCAAGAGGCAAGGCACTTAATTTCCTCTAATATTTTGTCCACATGTTAACTGTGTTCATGCTTAAAGCTTGTGCTCAGGTTTTGTTTCTGTTGTTTCTTTGTTTGGGGGGGGACAGGGAGTGTTGTTGGTCTTTTTTGTTTGTTTTATTTTGATGTTCTCCTGCAGTTCCTAGACCTTGCTCTAACCTGACTTAGCAGCTAAAACAGAAGCACTATCTGTGATGGGAGAAAACAAATATCTCTGCAAAATCAGTAGATAATCATTATGAATTGTAAATTTACTTTCATCAAATCAAAAATCCCCAAACCCTGTTTATTAGAGGGATCTAACACCTTCTGTTTAAAGTATCTGCTGAAGGAGAACTTCGGATTTAGTGAACTTGAGTGTAACAATTTCTGTGTTCTCTTCTCACCAAAAGAGTCAGATTTGAAAGTTTAAATAAAAGTCAGGGTTTACGTAGGGTTTTTATACAGACCCCACAACTATTAATCCTCAACCAAACAAACAAGTCTAAGGAAGTACTAAAGACATCTGCAATATTAATCTACTCTATTTTTGTTTTACTTAAATTCTTCATCAAACAGCTGCTAGATACTCTACTTCCATGAAGAGCAGACAAACTCTAGGGATTTCTTTAGTGCGCCAGCAAGATACTTCACAATTTCCCTAAACACTCTGCAAATCATCTCATAAAGACAAGTTTCATAACTATTTGCACAAGATATTTAACAAATCTTATTAGAATGTCATCATGTTAGATTTTGTTTTTATTGTATTTATCTAACAGTATGAACTTAGCTCTTGATGTCCTTGCATAGTTTTTACTCAGGCAAACTTCCAACAATTTTTCCATTTTTTTAATGAAGCATTTCAGAATTTGGCCCCTAGGCTTTTCCTGTTGTGGATAGTTTATTTCTTAAGTTTACAGTGCAGGGCACATGTTTCTCCATCATCTCCTTACGCAGTACAAAATTTCTGGCTTAAAGAAGCTTAGAGCTAAAACTTCACTGCTAGACTGTTAAGATCTTCACCCATTTTAAATGAACCCTGAATTATCCTGGGATAAACACACCTCTGGCTCTACAAAACACTGGTTTTCTTTTACAAAAGCAAATGTGCTACTTCTGATGTTGTTTATATTGAGTATAAAATTTGCTGAGACTTTTCTGACAAGGAATCAGGCCCAAAAACATAAAATGTACAGACCAGGGCCACCATCTTTTAATCCCATCGTGTCTAAATCCAGAAACCAAATGGACTTTAACAGAGATGCAGAGGTAATGAGGAAATCTCAATCTACAAAAAAAACCAAACCCAAACAAAACCCTTAAAGGTAGAAAATCTATGATTAAGTAATAGCTCTGAGGCTTTCAGGTACAGTATACAACTTGTCATGTACATTCAGAAACCCCTCAGGTAGTTCTATCTAACCTGAGATGGTTAATGGATATAAGATCTTCTCTGCCTGGGATTCAATATTGATTTACTAATTTGGATACTGATCAAGTGAATATTCTTCTTTAATAATATATATTTGGATTTTAGTGGATCTGACTATCTGCATACGAAAACTTATCCTTTCCTAAAAACACAGTTTCGGCTTCTTAAAAAATGCACACATACTATCCTCCCTCTGGAGTTTTCTTACTCATACAGAACTGTATGTGAAAGGAAAGGAAGGAAGATGCTGCACTATAAATCCTCCTGATGCAATCTGCTACAAATTAACCGTCTGCTCAAAAATATGGAGAACCAGCAAAAGTGCAGAACTTCTTGGAGCTTTTCATTACCAGACTCTTCCAGTTTCTACTTCAATGGGATTTAAAAGCAGATTAAATGTAGCAATAAAGTAGGGGAGGTCAGAGAACACCCTGACATGGGACAAAATTTCTAGTTTCAAAGAATGTTTCAAACCTCTTGTTGCCAGTAGTTGATCACTGCTTAGCTGTTACCAGAATTGAGGTCTAGACATTGAATGAAGAGCTAAAACTCTTTGGAGGGTCTGAAGAAGCAGTCCCCCATGTTATTAATAAAGCACATATTTCATAAAGCCCTGGAATCTCAAAGCTGGGATCTTTGGTTTGGCTTGTTTTGATTTTTTGCTTTTTATGCGCCACTTCTGAGCCACCTGACTCTTTTAACTCCTTCTCATGAAGCTACTCATCAGTGAATATGCAGAGAACATCTTATACAGACACAGGAGAAGCTCAGCAAGTGCTTATGCAAGCTACCTGTGTTTAAATACCACCAGGAGTATCTTTAGATACATGTACATGCCAACTGAAGAAACAAAAGGCAACAAAAGAAACTTCAGCATATTCAGACTTTAGCTCCAAGGAGGAACCAGGGGCATGACAGCAGCCAGTGACAGCCAAAACTGTCAAAACTTTGGAATAACAGATTATTTGATGCTGCAATTATGGATGTTTGCTGCAAAACAGAATTTTCCCAAATCAAACCTCAGATCTGAGCCATCTCCAAATTTGGAAGGATTCACCTCTGACTCTTGTCCTTATTTCAAGGTCTGTTACAGACTAAATTCTAAATGAAGTGATGTAATTATTTCCTACCTTCCTTTGCCACAAGAAAATCAACACTATTGAAATAACAAGGTTACCAAGCTTTATGAGCTGCTGGGAGTAGACACCAGTCTTTTGATAGCCAAGTGGTGCAAACTGCAGCTTGTGAGAGTTTGTGCTTTGACTCTGTAGTGGATTCAGCAGAGACCTCATGAGAGAACCCAGGACATCTTCTGAAGCACTTAAAATCTGCAAAACACAAGGCTATTTCCATGAGGCTTACTACTAATCACTGCTTGCTAATGCAAGAAATTCCAGAAACACAGCAGAAAAAGTGACTTAAGACACTAACTTACATACTAAAAAGGACTCTGCTTCCAATGCCATTCATTAGCAAAAAAA
>VYXD01014911.1:1785617-1817267 GCA_013397195.1 Hylia prasina | reverse complement strand
AAAAAAAAAAAAAAAGAAAGTATGCAGTCATCGATTCATGCTGCTGCAAATCACCAGTAACACTGTTAAGTGTCTGGAAAGAAAGGGAATTCAACACCAAGGAGAAAACGTATGATGGAGATGGAAAAAAAAAAACCAATGCCACTGTAAACTGCAAGCCTTAGTCTCTTCTTGTTCCTACAGGTTAAAACAAAGAGCAACCAGAATGATGTTGAAGGAAATGAACACTCTCCAAAACATAAAAAAAAAAGAAAAAAAGACTTCAAGGTCTCTGAAGACTGATTTAAACAATTACATTTAAATTGCATTCCACAGCAGATGAGTTCCACACTTTCCTCCAAAAGGTATAAAGAAATGTCAGTCTCAGGAAGCAGAGCATGTTTCTCTAGATGGTCTGACCTCCAGACCATATCTTGCACTTAATCTGAAAGACAAATCTCTTTAAAAGAGTTCAACAAGACAAAAATACACAAAAATAATTTGTCCATTTACAAACACTCAACTCAAGTATTTATATACAGAACGTAATTCTCCTCGCTACAGACGAAAATATCTTGGAACTGACTATGTTCTGCTCAAATTCAATATTTAGATGCAATAATGCCCTATCTAAAATAAGTAAACTGGACATGAGGGCAGACAGGACTGAAAATGTGACTCTGTTTTACACAGCACAATAACAGATATGTATATTTGTGTAAAAAAATAACGTGAAAAAATATGCTAAAAAGAAAACTTTTTGTGGAAATGAAATCAAAACAATGGAGCAATGAAGACACTATGAAGCCAATGGCCCACTATGCACCCCCTAGAGCTGTCCAGCAGGTCACTCACAGGAATCACAAATGTTGGGCCATGTCTTCCTTACCTTTCCCAGACTTCCAAAAGAAAAGGTGTCACACTAGTGAGTACAAAGTCACTAGTGAACAAAAACCAGTAGAAACACACTTCAAAAATGGAAAGCACACTGCTCATGAGAGAAAACTGGTATTTCCAAGTGTCTGAATTTCTGAAGGTACAAGTGACACTACCAGAGAATAAAGGCAGGTGATCCTCTTTAATTCAGCACTGGTGAAGCCACACTTCGAGACCTGTGTCCAGTGCTGGGTTCTTCACCACAAGAGAACATACTGCAGAGAGTCCAGACAAAGGCCATGAAGATAACGATGGGACTAGAACACATCTCCCACAAAGAAAGTTTGAGAGAGATGTGACATTTCAGCTCTCACTCTTGGATAACAGAAGGCTCAAGGTGACCCTAAAGCACCCAAAGGCAGGGTGCAGAAAGAATAAAGCCTCTTTATGCTCACTGGGTTACAATTCAGAGCTCCCTCTGGCTCTAAGCAAAACACATGGGAGCTTTGCCAGAGTGGAATGGGAGTGGGTTCAGGGCCTTTACACAGCCTCCCTGTGTATTCCTCCACCCTGGTGTTATGTAAGAAACTGAGCTAAACTGTAAATATTACACAATCTCAAAATGGGAAGGGACTAGTAAAATATCTCCACGACTCCTTCATGCTGACTCACCCCTTCCTTTCCACTTAAAGTTATTACCCACATTTAGGAGTATACAGATATGCCTGAAATGGTCTTTTTTTTGTCTCTTAAGCATGCTCTAGGCACAGTGAGATATTTCATCAGTGTAAGCAGGATATCACATAGAGCCTAGAGACAGACCTTTTAGTATGGCCTGTTGCAATAGCACACAGGGGAGAGGTTTTAAACTGAAAGAAGGTAGATTTGGAGTAGAGATAAGGAAAAAATGTTTTAGAATGAGGATGGTGACACACTGGAACAGGTTGCCCAGAGAGCCAGCAGATGCCCTGTTCCTGGAAACATTCAACATCCCTGAGCTGGATGAGGCTCTGAGCAACCTGATTGAGTTGAAGATGTCCCTACTTATTGCAGGGGGGCTTGGACTAGGTGGCCTTTAGAGATCCCTTCCAACCAAAGTATTCTATGATTCTAAGCAGGACAAAAGTGCCAGGAAGAAGATTGCAGTCTTTCTCCCCAGCTCTGCTGCAGTCATTGCTGCAGTTCACTTCCAGTACACACACCATTCATGATTTTTCTTGCTGTGCATCTAAGCCCCCCACCCCATCACCAATGTAAAAAAATAACCCAGGGATTATGATCATTCTACAAAAGAAGCAGCAGCAGTGCTGCAGCTTGCTTGGTAACTAACTACAAGTAGGTCAGATGGGAGGTGAAAAGCAACTGAGTTAAGCTTTTGCCTACCCATTCTACAAGCATTGTCCCATAGCTGGCATGATATTAAACAACAGAAAAGCTTTCTAAGAAGAACATCAGCCCAAAGCATATTCTCTGACCTAGAAGCACATGTGGAAATGTGTCCCTTGCTTTGGTTTGGTAAAAAGATTGTCATAGATCTAGACACTTAGAATCCTCATTATGCTGTAAAAGTCATTTACCCCAGTGACAGCCTTCCTCCAGCAGAGTTAATGTTGTAGCAAAATAGGCTTGTGGCAACTCACTGATAACTTAATGTCTTGTAATAGTTAGAATATATATCTGATCTTAAAGGATATGCTGTTATGCTGAAGGATATCACTGCACTTAAAAGTGTAAAACATTGAGCATGAACAGAAATTGCCTGGTCTAGTATTACTTACCTAAAATACAATGCATTGTGCATGAGTGGAAATTGCTAATTTTAATGTTAGATATTTAATACATGGTTGTAAAACTTATACAAAGTGTAATGTATCAACTACAGTTACATATTGAAAATATACTGCATATTATCTGTACATCAGTGTAATTCATGTTCACTAAGAAAACTCAAATTCACAAGAGAACTATTTTCCATAGCTCCTAGGTCTAGAAGTTCATATGCAAAAATAATTTTTCATAACATGCATGAACATACTATGCCATTTTAAATACTGGATAAAATTCTCAATTCATGAAAAGAATCTAATCAACTAATCTAATAATCTAATTCAACTTCATTTTATGACCTCATGCAGTAGGTCTGTGTCTCTTCTCTGATAAAAACTGTAATCAAAAGCAAGCCAAATATTTTTTGGTGACATTATTCCTAAAAATTAAAACTACCAAATCCATTGTTTTAGCAGTGTCCTAATATAAGAAGACTAAATCTTTATAATAAGCATTCCAGTTTCCAAACTGTGCATTTACTAATAATGATCAAATTATTACCATCATATTAATGTTGACTGAGATGGACAGTGAGAAATTAGGAACATGATGTTTTGAGATTAATGCTGAAATAAGATGTGCCCACTGGTACAGACCAGCTCTATAGCTATATTAGGGCAAAATAAGTGGAAAGAGCTACCCAAGACTTAAACTAAGCTCTTGAAATTTATGTTCCGATTACTAATGTAGTACAAAAATGTAAATAAATACTGACTAAACCATTCTGCATAAATTCATATATGCATGTAATTTTTCAGCATTCCAAATCAAGTTATCTTTGTGCACTTTACAGGGGACAGTCTTAAAAAGTGACTACTTCCATTAACAACAGATAAATAATACATTTCTCTGGTTTGTACTGGTAAAGTGAATAGCCATGAAACTTTGCAACAGTGCCATTAATGATCCACCAAGCTATACAGAGGCAGCCTCCCTTAAGTGAGATTCATTCGTAGATTTACAGCACAAAATTGATTTTGGGTAGAATCTAGTGTGGGTTCCCCTGTGAATCCAAGCTCAGCATACAGATAAGTAAATTAACAAATCAAAATTAAACACCCCACAAACCCAAAGAACTGGATCTGAATATCAGACAGCATACAAACATCTCAATTGCTCCACATCACTAGCTATAACTCAGTAGGAATTAAGTATCAGTTATCAGTCCAAAGAAAGCAATCAAATATGAATATTAATCTCCACAGTCTTCCTGAAGAAGAATGTCCAGTTCAGGCAATCCAAAAGCATTTACTCCCATTGGAAGGAAAAGGTTACCACTAATATTCAACCTCAAACTCTGATTTTGTAACAATATAGCCAGTCAGTACTGTGAATTTTTAGGAGAATCTACCAGGTCTCTGCACTGTGTACTCCCAAAGAACTTCAGGTCTATTTATATATAATTGCATATTATTCCAGTCTGTCTCTAAAGGTTTCAGTTCCCATTCTAGACCAAATGAGTAAGTAGTAATTCTAACATTGTATGACCTCACTGGTATATCATCTTAAGTCATTTATATACCTCTTAATATAAAATAAAGCAGAAGACAATTTTAGAAACTTCTTTTTAAACTTGATGTTTTTCTACTTTGAAAAAGACAGCCACAGAAATTTTTTCATTGGAAAAGAAAGGTGGCAAAAGTTCATTACAATTGTGCCCCTTCTGTATTAAAGTCTAGCAATATGGCTGAAACTTCTTTTATAAAAGAATTTTCAAAATCACATGGATTTTATTGATTTCTTTATTATTGGTTTTCACTTATGGAAGACTTTGAAAAAAGTTCCCATTATCTTTTTCTCAACAGTGAGGAAAATTAAATATGTATTGAGCACTGTCACACATAATAATCATGCCATTTCATATTCATTGGTACCCTCATAAATGAAACATGAGCTCTGCTGGAGAGAATTGTCACCTTGAGAGAAACAAAGACCATTTGCTTGCCAAATATAAATAAAAGAGGAAATACAGAAAATAACACTATTTCTTACCATTGTAAGAGTGAATGGATGGCTTTCCAGGGCAGACACTCTTGGACAGTGGAGAATAACATACTGAAATAAAATGGTAGAAAGGATACGTTCAAAACATTCAGTGGTGAGCTGGTACTTATAAAGTGATAGTCATCCCTACAAATAATGTTACATGAAAGCAAAGTCATTTTTTAGAGGCACATTAACTCACCTGACCAGGCCTTGCTTCAAAGTCATCTTTCATCATCCTGACTTCAAGGACATTGGAGGGGTGGCTGATGACCGAGGTTATGGTGACTGGTTTATTGCTGCGGATGTAGCGGTACAGCCGCTCCACACAGTACAGGCACAGAGGTCCGGAAATCCAGAACCACGTCTAAGGGACAACAAAAATATGTCACCGCAAAGACTTTTAACTTTCTGTTTTCGCTTTTCACAACTACATGAGTGCTCTCAGGATCTCACTTCACATCTAACATCCATGCCCCTCTCTACACGCAGAAACCCACGAACAGCCCAAAGCTTTGATCAGTCTAACCAGCAGCATCACCCACAAGCACGAGCAATTTCAATCAGAAAGCTCATCAGGAATAAAAAGCTAATGACCTCATTTGCTACCATGTTATTCTGGTTTTATGCAGTTAGATTGCAACTGGTTTCAGCAATGGAAGAAATAGTACCTACACAGACCAGAGTACTATACAACCAGTTAACATTTATGGACAAATGCTGTCTGACTTGCAGTATTATTTAACTATTACCTTCTTACAGTCTTCTCAGGTTCAAGTAAAAACTTAAGAAAGATGCATTCTTGTGCTATAGAAATTATGTTGATATTAAACTAGTGTAGAATCATAGACAGCAGAGAGAAATGGGCAATTCTGAATCACAACCCATTTGCTCCCATGGAAGATATATGCTAGACAGCAAATGCCCTGGAAATGCCCATTTCTCTGCACTGATTATATGGGGAGTCCTGGGCGACTACTCCAGATGGGGACATTTGCAGCTGCTCAGCTAAACCCCATCCTAAGAGTCAATTACCAATAGCTTATGGCAGACTTATCCACTAATTCCACATCTGCTCAGTCATTCAAGCTGTGGCATTGAAGTGCCTCTCAACCCTCATCTATTTTCCCTCCCTTCCTAATTTCTGACATTTTACATCCACATCTCTTGCAACCAGCAGAGCATTTACTTTCAATAAAAAAAGCCTTACATGTTACAGTGGCTTACAGCTCTTTTTTTTTTTTTTTTTTTAACTTGGTATCACAATATTTCCAAATCCAAAGTCCTAAACAGTGTTTCAAAGCTGTGAGGAGAACACTGAGTGGCCGTTTCCTCCCATGACTCCTTTCCCATTATTGGTTCTAAAGCAAGCATCTTAAGTCCCGAAGAAGACTCCTTGCTGTCCTGTGGGTCATATGGAGCCAAATATACACTGATACTTATAATGCAAGAGTATTACCACAACAAAATACCAATCCAAAGAGCTCTGTTGGAGGAATTAAATGTAGAATTAACTGTTTCTCATTAGGATTACATGCTCCAAAGAAAAATGGGTTCCCAGTGCGGCTAGTAAGGGGGACACATATTCCACAGAAAACGATGATAATAATAAAGAAAAACTCATGTGGGGTCTGTTATGGAACCATCTTGAATGGTGGGCCTTGGACTCATGAACTCCACATTTTGCAAGCTTCCTCAGGCTACTTGCCAATACAGCCCAGCTCATCTTTTCTCAAAAGAAAATAGAAAATTTTGGATGAAGAAAAAGCTGCTGCCACAAACCTAAAGAAACAAAAGGAAAATGGAAAACAGAAGAAGAAAAGGCTTTTCTGTCTCCACTGTCATCAAACTAATTTACCCATGCCACATACAAAACAAGCCTGTCTGCAAACAACAGACTATAAAAGCCAAACCACAACCAACTGCAACCCAGAAATGAGTATTAGGACTTGCATCCGCATGTAAAAAAGAGAACAAATGGAGCTTGATTATTTCAATTAACTACTGCCACACAATGCTTACAAAAGGAACTTACAAAATGTTATATAAATGTTTGCTCTGAAATGCAATGCTGTAAAATCACATTTTAAGCAGGATCAATACATCTCTTATGGTGTTGTTCAAAAAAGAACATTATAGCCAATCTCCTGACATTTTTTCGTCCTCCCTGTTCTATGCACCACATTGTAATGCACTTCGGGGTTAAATACAGATTGTTTTTTCCCCACCAAATCTTTCAATGCCTCAGAAGGTTTTAATAATATTTTCCATTATTAAAACATCTGGTCTGGAAAAGCAATAATTAGTGGTTATGGCTGACTGAAAGGCTTGGCATGGCTTTTAATACCTGAAATGTCGGATCATACAGACCTCTGGGAAGTGCGACTGGAACTTGGGTTCCTTGGAACAAACTCTCATAAAGCTATTTTGTACAAAGGGTTCTGGTACTGGTAGGTCCTCTGGGAAAGGCTCAGTAGTATAGTCAGAAAACAGCTCTTCAAAAGCCTTTGGCACAGTCAGATTCTGCCGGAGTGTTTTGTTAGGATTGAAGCAACCAGGAGGGTGTTCCTCTAAGTTGGTCTGGTACTTGAGCACTCCCCTGGAGGAAAATAAAAATAATAAAGACACTAAAGTAACAGTAAATAATAAACAACTTATTTTCATTCGGAGAGGACTTTAGAAAGCAGTCACAAGCCTCATCTTCTGTTAGAAATTTTATTCCATTTGCCTTCAGGACTTTCAATGAGATTGAAACTTTGCAACAATAGAGCCTTCTGTCACTAGAGGCAAGGTTTAACTTTTCCAGCTCACTTGGCACTCCCCACAGAACAGCCTCAAGCTTAACACTGCTTGAAAGGGAAAAAATATTGTGGGGGGCTTAAAAAAAAATTAAATAATCACATTTCCAGTTCAATCACAGACAGGCTGTTTTCACTCATCCTCCCTACAGTCAGCAAGCCCTGTTTTTAAGGCAATCCTGTAGCAGAATTGGCCTGAGTTGCCAAATCATAAAATGCAGGAATGCTCCCACTACTTGGTGTTTATCAGGTTTGCATACAAATAGATAGAAGGAAAAAAAAGTCCTGCATGGTAGCCAAGGAACCTTCCTTGAAAATTATGTTATGAGGTCCATCCTTATTTTATTTTTCCTCAAGCTAAGTTGAATTTACAGTAAAATGAAGAACTTTGAAGCTGCAGTTAGAAACTCTGAAGAAAGAACTGGAAAACTAAGACACTCTTGGATATCTCAGCACATGAATGAATCACTGAAAACAGGGAAGAACAGATAATAGTAGTAATAAAATTCCTTGTTTCCAAATCTAGATTTGGTGACATTAAAACCACAAGGAAGATTATTAAAAAAAAAAGAAATGCTGAATGACACCTGTAGAGGATGGTGCTGGGTGGGAAATGAGGCATACTGAGACAATGCTTTCTGAGTCCTAAGCCTTATTATGAAAGTTCAGCTCAAGTATACAATCAAATGTAAGGACAGGTGCTCTCCCCTCCTCTCCTCAACGTGTATGCAGCAGCAGCAGCAACAGAGTTTAATTCACAAGAAAAAGAACTAGGACATCTGCAATATTCCCAACCTAAATGGGCTCTGACAGGCTACTGGCAATCTTCCCTACCAAAATGCAGTCCTGACAGCTAGTAACAAGCTTCCTACATGGTCCAGTGAATCATGTCAGCTTGGAAGTTAAGCCTGCTCACTCTTAAATTCCACATCTGACCCTGGGAAAATCATTTGGGAAGTGTCCTTGCACCTACACCCATGCTTCTGCCAGCATTTATTGTTCAGTCATGCCTATCACTTGCATCTGGCATCACTGCTGGTCACCACACACTGGCGAAGTGACAGATACCCCAAGCATTACACTAGTTCCCTGCTCCATAAATATTATGGTGCCTCATGGATTTAGCTGGAAGTCAAAACCCATGCAATATTTTTCCAGTGAACCTTGTGTGCATGCCTGCTAGCAACTCCCACAGCTTCTCTCTCCTCGCACATCCCAAAAGAGGATTGCCCTGAGAGAAGCTGCAAACACGAGCATCTCCTCCAGTGATCTCTAGTTTATTTAACCTATTACAAACATGCTAGCTGAGAGGCAAACAGGGGTGGCAAAGCTGCCTGCTAACAGCAGTTCAATAACTCCCATTTCTGAAGCTGTCAAGGAAAAGTAAGTCTTACACACCCAAGATCAGTGCCCAGAAAGCTTGAGTTCCTCACTGAACAAACAAACCACTAACATATGACAGATGAATCACATCACTTTATATATTGCTGAGAAGTGGCTGGCTGCCTGAAGGACACTGTAAGAACCTACCTACAACAGTTTGAAACACAACAAGAATCCAGCAATACTGTGGAAACACTTTACTCCTAAGACAGGTAAAACCTTAGTCAACCTGCCTGCACCGTTCAGCCACAGGAGATGTCTTGCTCTTTACAGTAACTGGCTATGTGTCTGCAAGTCTCTAAGACATCCCACACAGGAGTAATTTGGGCACCTAAGCACGAATATCTAAGCTTCCTTTATTCCCAAAAGAGAACAAAGAATTGTTTAGGTTGGAGAAGACCTCTAAGGTCATAAAGTCCAACCATTAACCCAGCAGTGCCACGTTCACCACTAAACCACGTCCCTAAGTACTGCATCTACACATCTCTTAAATACCCCCAGGGATGCTGAATTTATTACTTCCCTGGGCAGCCTGTTCCAGGGCCTGACAACCATTTTAGTGAAGAAATTTTTCCTAATGTCAAATCTAAATCACCCCTCATGCAACTTGTTGATCAACACTTTCTGTTGATCTTATCAATATCACTAATGGAGCCAGGAATCAGTCCAGTTCACCTGAATGCAGATCTCTGAAACAGCAAATTACATGAAGCATCTTTCAGGCTCCATTGGCTGTATTTATCAGAATTCATTAGACCATAATGGGAAAGACACTGAGAAAACATGTAGAGACCTACATTTAGGCATCTTAAAGTTGAACTGACTCCCACTCTCCATGACTCATTCCTCTCCCACTTCTGACACTCGGTTCTTTCAGATTTGCACTGAATACCTTTGTAATTCAATACTGAGGAGGCTGTGTACCAGAATATGCTTGTTCAATGCTTGCCATGTTACTGCAGCCTTGGTTTTCAAACTTGGCAAATGGAACATGGTTAGGTAAACAATGGGCAAAGGATAATACCGTGAGGGAGATTAATTAAACAGGACATGAAAAATACCCCTAAGGCAATCACTGGAACAGATTGCCTAGGGAGGTTAGAGGATCTCAGTCACCAGATGTTTTAAAGACTTTGACAAACACATGTCAAGAATAATTTAGAAAAAGTTCATCCTGGCCTAGGATGGGGGGAACAGGTTAGACCCATCTTCCCCAGCTATAAACAAGTGCTATGCCATTAAAAAACAAACAAACAAAAACCCAACTACAACAAAAAACCCAAACAACATCCCAAAACAAACAATAACGCCCCCCCCAAAAATAACCCCAAAAAACCCCAACAAATTCACTGAGAACTGGAATTGTGTCCAGAAGTTTCAATTGTTTTGAACTCATTCTTTCTCAGACAGCATATTTTATTCAACAACGTATTCCTACCACACTCTTGATAAGCTTAATTTGCTTTCCACATTTACTTTAAGCAGCAGGGCCCAGTGTCACACATTCAAGCACCCTGTGTTTCAGTAGGAGAAATAAACCTCATTCAGATAGACCTTGCCTTCTCCACATTCTGCATCTACATCCACAGAGGAAACTTCAGAGATGTTAATGGAACAGATTTTCACAGAATCATAGGACAGTTTGGGTTGGGAGGAACCTTTAAAGGTCATCTAGCCCAACCCCCAACCCACAGAGACATATGTGGTAACTTCTGGAAGATGCTTTACCTTGCAACAGAGCTCAGTTTGTTTGTGCCTGATACATATCTGACCATCAGCTTCATGGCACATGTTTATGTCTGATGTTTATGAAAGAAGAAAAAACAGCAAATTTTGTAAGCAAAGAAAAAGAGATAATTAGGGAGATGCCATTCCTTCCCTCTCCTTTGGAGTCAGAAAGGAAGGCAGAAAGGAAAACGCAAGGGATAAGCAACTTGGCTTCATATTCTTGTCTCAGCAAACAGGTAAGATGGGGCAGAAAAAGAAGCTGTATTTTTTCATTTCTCACTAGACCCTGAGCAATGGAAAAGAAATAATCTTGAAAGTGAAGAACTTTGTGCTAGTTGGCTATAGCACACACAGAACTCCAAGCTACAGCCTGGTCTTTATTTAAACACACACCAGACGACAACGTCTTGTCCCAGAGTGGGCCCACTGTGCTCAAGCAAGTTTGGGAAAGGCAGCAATCAAGGAAACTGCTCTTTCTGGTTGTGCTTCAGGAAAAGGAAAAGTATTTTCCATTTACTTACCCAGAAACATGCAGCATCAGCAGCATATAGAAGACAAAGAAAAGGTTGTGTGTATACCAGAAGATGTCATAGTTTGAAACCCTGAAAAGAATAAACCATGGTTCAATGCTGTTTCAACTCAGATGGAATCACTGCTAATTAAAAGCAGACCTGTGCACACAGGACATCATTATACACTGCACACTCATGCAAAATAGTCAAAGCCCAGAATGTTTTCCCACAGACACACTGAATTTGCACACAATTAAGTGTTGAGAAGAACAAGTGACTGGCACAGAAGTAACAAGCTGAGAAGGAGAGGTAAGGGTGTAGCAGTAGAGCCAGGATGGAGAACTCTTCTGAAACTGGGAGACTTGACTGCTTCCACAGGTCCTAGTTGGTCTCTGTGAGACCCTTATAGCTGGAGTAGTTCTTTGACCTCTAGTCTCAAAACTCACTTCCTTACAGTGAGCGTCACCTTGCATCCTCCCTGCCCCAACAGAGCTTAACGTGTCACTAAGGCTGCAGCACACAAACAGGCAGCGTGGACAGCAGCAGAAGGGCCTGTGGGAGGGGTAAAAAAACTTGTGAGGGTATGGAGTGGAAGGAGATACAGGAAGAATAGGACCTAGAGCAAGGAGACAAGAGCACGGGTAGGAGAATTTTCATGGCAGGAAGCCACACGTGTAACTGCTCCAGGACTGATGGTCTTGTGAGGAACAAGAAGAACATTCTCACTGTGAGATCAGGAGAGGTGGAGGGAAAAGAGCATTTCCTTTTATCAGTAATTTGTTAGACAATATTAAAAAAAAAAAACAACAAACCACCAAACAAAAAAAACCCCAAAAACACCAGACCAAAGAAAATACCCATCTGGAACTGTTTTCTGTTAAGCTTGTTTGGCGCTTTTTTTTTTTTGAGTAAAATAGTTACCAGCAAACAACTGAATGGCTAAGAAAATACACTATTTCACAGCACACAAACAAACCTCTCACACTACACAGCATGATAGGAGAGTCCTTTCTAAAACAAAAAAAACCTACACTCATTCATAATCAAAACAATAAATTTAAAAAATCTTTAGCTCTGAGTACATGGTTTAAGAAGCTCTTCCTCTGACACAGCTAACTTCTTTTTTTTCCAGAACTTCTTCCCTCCTATGGTCTTCTACACAATCAGCTAACTGTTCCTCCTTCAGTACAACTGAAACATATACTGCATTTGTTTCTGTCAATATAGGTCTTATTTGTTTTCCTTCTCAAGAGAGGAAAAATAACTTGGATAATCCAAGGGCTACCAAAACAAAATCCAAGCCAGCAAAGTAACAAGACAGGAAGCAAAGGAAGAAAAAAGGAAGCAAAGGAAAAAATACAGCAACAGCAAGGGGCTCTGAAATCCCCCCTCCACCCTGACATTCTTCCCCCAGTCAGCATTATGTTAACAGTTTTTCCTCCTTGAAGCTGCTCAAGTCTTTTCTAACTCCTCACACCCTGGGAGGCATTTCCATGCAGTCACTCATCAGCATCTATGAGGAGCTGTGGGAGTAATCATCCATAAGTGGAAAATAAGAACAATGGTGTGGAGAGCCCAAGCACAACTGGAAGACACAAAGGGAGTAAAATTTACCCTCTGTTTCAAAACAAATCATAGAATCCTAGGATGGGACCTTAAAAATGGTCCGAGTTGAACCCCTATACCATGAGAAGGGACAAGGACAGGTCTTGGAGCTCGGGTTTAATTTGGTTTCAGCTATAATACCACAAGCTGCACACTGAATGTTTTATTGGCTCTTGAGCACCTTTTTCAGAATTTTTCAACATTTCAGTGATGAAAGTCAATCCCTGGACCATTTCTGACATGTTGCTTTCAACAGCTAATTATTGTTACTGATTAAAATTACTGTACACTTCTTTCCTGAATATGTCTAAATGTCAGCTTCCAGCTCGCTGAGCATTTTATTCTTATTTCAGCACTCCTACAGATACCTCTACCATAAAATCATCCTTTCTCACATGTATCAAGTTGCCCTAAATGTGAGCAGGCCCTCTGAACTTCCCCTCCTTAAATTATAAGGGTATGTAAATCCTTGAACCTCTTACCATGAAATATATTTTCCAACACTATAGTAATTACATATATCTTACTTGTATCTTTAAGCTGTGTATCCTACAGATACATACAGTATTCTAATATAGTCAATAACCTTCCTATTGATACACATGAATTTTTATAGCTTTTCAGAACATTTACCTTTTTTACCTTCTTAGGGCTTAAAATAGACATTATTCACAGAATGGATGCATTTTTTTAGGAATGCAAAGTCTTGAAAATTTGAGGTACATTGAATACGTAATTTTGATTAACCTGCTTTAGAATTTTGCAGATGAAGACATGCAACAGTTAATTTTACTGAGAAATCTAAGGGGAATTTATCATGCTTTAAAGGGACACATTAAGCAGCACAGTTCTAGAAGAATATTTTTAATCCTGTTACAGACAGTTTTGAAAAGGAAGATATATGTGGTAGTTCAGAAGATGAAATTGAAGACTAGAATATTTGGTTACAAAAATAGATGGCACTGCTGCACCTTATTTTAAATGTTCTTTTAAATACATAACTTCCAAATCTTAAACATCAATAATTTTAAAGTTGGCAGAAATGTCAACATTTATTGACAGGATTTATTGTGTTTTCTGATAACTTTATAACCCTACTGAAAACAACTACTGAAGAAAAAATATTGATCTAATTCTCAGGTATGACATGGCAAAAATTTAGAAAATTTTTCAACTAATAATCACTTTCCCCTTTTAAAACATTAGCAACTAATTCAGTCCTTCTAATACTTATTTGCACCATTTACTGAAAAGGAAGGAAAATAAAGGCATACTCATGCACAGAACAATTTCAGGAAGAGCACACAAAAGAAGAAATCACTAAGCAGGTCAGTGTGCAAGAGCAGATTAGGGCTGAAATCCAAGTCTATAAGAGCCTCTGAAATACTTTTTAAAAAGCTCAGTTTCTGACAGACAGTGAACATTTACAATTAACTTTCCTAAAACTGTACTGTATGCTCAGCCATCATACGGCACATGAGAATCCACAGGGAAAGAGATTGAAAAGGGACAGACAGATGCATGCAGCAACTTGTTCCCTTAGGAGAAAACACTATAATAAAGACAAGCTTGAGCTCTATGCCAGAGGGAGAAGCCAGGATAAAATTCCCAAGTAAGAATTATTGCTAGGGTAACAGGGGATGCAGATTATCTCTTTTGGGGCTTTGATTCTGCTGGCTAGATAGCAGAAAGCTGGGAAAGTATTTGCACTTACAGTAACTGTGGAAGGAACTAAAAAGCATGTAACTTCAGAAGATGTTGCATGAACCCCAAAATTATTTCCAAGAATGTTTACAACTACATATATTTTTCTAAGTTTCCCAATCACTAATTATGTTTTTCTAATTTAATTTGGCCTTGAAGAAGACAGGACTTTGTTCTGGTTCAATGTTTTAGAGTAAAGTAATACTTCTATTACTCCATCTTCCCAAAACTATCTTTCTTTTGCAAGTAGAGCCATCTGCATGGACCATGTAATGTCCAGCCATGTTATATCTGGCACAGTAGCCTAATCCTGCACTTCTGCAGCCTGCAGTGCCTCACAAAAGTCTCAGCCCTGGAAGAAGCCTTGTCTACTGAAAATGTACAAGTGTTTTCTGAGCTACTTTCTCAAATCACAGGACAACATTACCAGGTAACACAGCTACTCAGGAAAGACAGATTAGTTCAACAAAGTTCATAACCACATATCTAATTCACATCAGTGGAGCACCATTAATGTCTGAAGATACCTAATTCATATATCCTTCCATGTTTGCTGAATTGAGGTGATACCCTTACACAGACACGCTGTGAATTCAACCTCTGTAAAAACTAAGGGGTTATTTTTACATGTTCAATTGCAGAATCCAAGCCTTAAAAAGACTTCAGCATTGGGCTAGATCCCCCAGCATACCAGTCATTCACAGGTACTATCATATGTGTTCATTAACGTTGGCACAGAATGTTAACCCACAGCAGGACCAAACCTTTGGAAATGCCAGCAGCTGCTCTGATCCAATACTGTATTGCTGTTTGGTGTGTTATAATTCATATTAAAAGGAATATATCTGACAATCAGAAGCAGAGCTCTTAAAAGCAATGTCCCACTTCAGTAGCATAATTTTGTGTCTGTTTCATTGCTGATAGTTTGGGGTTTTCCGATTTTTTTTTCATTTGGTTTGGGGTTTTTGTTACTTTTTTGTTACAATTTATTGCTACAAGTAGTTGGTGAAAATAATTAAGATAACACTAGCATCTTATTTTTTCTTCCACTGGACTTAATTTATGCACTGGGCAGAACTTCCCATAGGCTGAGTTTAGTGACTCCCCTACAACCAGGAGCAAAAGAACTATTTAAATTTTTAAAGGTCCACATTTTTAACTCAGCACATTCATTAAATAGTATTTTTTCAGAAGGCAAATCATCAGGTCTTGTAATTGTTTTCATACAAAAATTCACTGTTGCTAATTTTACTGCAAGCTAGGAAAAAAAAAACAGGACAAGAAAACTGGTGCTTTTAACATTCTAGTCAGTAGGAGAATATGATTAAGGAAATGTCATTTTCAGCATAATGATCAGATTACATCTTACCTGATGGCATACGTGGAAGCTGTAAACATTAGGAATAATACTAACACCATAATGACTCCAGTCAGACCTGGAACTAAAAGGGACATAACTTACATTTGAACTGTGAAGAGGTATACTGATCTACTGTGATGTTTTAAGAAAGTGGAATTAGACATACAAATCATGACCCAATCAAAATCTCGAATATACTTATCTCTTGAGGACAACTCATGTATCAAACCAGATAGGAAAGAAGAGTTCTTGTGTAATTTCCCACTTTCCCAAAGACAAATACCCTTTTCCTTGCATTTCACCATGCATCACAATTTCCTGTTTGTCTTTGCTCCTGTCATCTTTTGCTTGTGACATCTGTGTCTAAGCAGGTAACTAAGAACAAACACTGTTTACTTGCAAGACTGACTGTGCAAGTTTCTGTCTCTTTTTTATTGCAAACACTACACTCTGTTGATCATGACAATTAAAAACCTGTTCAGGGACAGAATTTCAAGAAAATCAATTTCTATGCAAGCTGTCACTACAATTTTTTGCCAGCCCATTTCATTCTGGAATGAGGAAGAGCCTGAAATTACTCTCCATGGCATTGTATCATGCTTGAAATTGTTGCCCATAGAGCAAGGTCTGCGAGAGTGATCTGCAGCCAGCACTTGGGAGGCAAATGTTAAAAATATTAACGATTTCACTCATCTGCTCAAATGAAGACTTGTATCAGAACCAGTTTATCCTCAGGTCTTTTTTAAGTCAAAGGAGAGATAATCTCAAATCTTATCTTTTTGTAAACTTCTCAATACCCGCTTATTGAAAGGTCTGATACCCACAATCTGATACACCACAACTCACTCCTCAGTTTTTACAGCCCTACAATCAATGGAAGCTTTGTCATGGACTGCACAAAAAAAAAACCAACTTGATTTACCTCCTTCATGGAAAGATTGCAATTAAAAGCAGTTGAAATAAAAAATATGCATTCTGGTCACTGCCTCCTTTTTAATTTCTTTTTTCTCAATCTGATTTGATGTGTAGCGTGCAATGAATGTAAACTCTGAACAAATACCTCCAATGCAATTGCAGTACAGCATTTGATCCAGCTTCCTACGCTGTTACTTAAGCCAGAGGTCACCTTTTATGCCCAGTTTTTCAATCATCTTCTCCATCAAACTGAAATCACTCATAGTCTTGCCCCAGTTTATCAGTTCATTTTTAGTATTTCCTCTCTACCCTGTCCCTGACTCTCCTTTGCTCCACTAAGTATAATCTTGAATACTTGTTCCTCCCACAGTCTGCCTCACACCCTCACACAAGGAGGTTATTTCCTGGACTAATCTGAAAAGCCATCATCACTCTATAAATCCTTCTGATTCTTTATTCCCCCTGTTTGCTGTTCTGAACTGTCTGGGAAGAAACCAGGGGATGTTTTTTGCTTATTTGCACAGCTACCAGTGCAGCAAAATCTTGGTCCCTGCCTGGGCACTCCTTCAGCACAAATAGTACATGTAAATTACCAGTCATTAGGACAGGGAGTGAACGGAGTAATTTTAAATTTAGGATAACTCTGACCTCAGTTTCTGTCAGTTCACTTCCTCCCTTCCTCTACTCTCAACAGATCTAAACCTTCCCTAGGGTTTTTGGGAAACACAGGCGTGCCAGCTGCTAATTCCAGCACACCTATTGGGACTGACAAACCTAGAACCATTGCTGTCTATTCATAGATTTGATTTGACTATGCCCTAAATGCTACCAAGTCAGGATTTTTTGGTTTGATCCAAATAAGGGAGAAAGTGGGATGGCATCAGGAAGGAACTTTATTTGCTTATGAAGTGCTACAGCTCAGACTGGTGCCTGCCCCTCCATGCCAAGATATTGCTCCCTTCTAAATTACTGCACCAAAAATGTCTTTGTCTACTTATTCTGTATGAGTGCTGAAGCCTGGTTCCCATGTAACAGTTTAGATTGCTCAGAAACACAACCAGCCTTTACATAAACCAGCTGAAGCAAAAAGACTGGTTTGCTGTTATGCTTCTTTTTCTAGAAACTGAATCATTTAGGAATTTGGTTTTAATATTAGGGAGAATCTCTGTTTGAAACTAATGGATTTCTGCTGACTCATCTGTACAACAAGGGATTTGAAGATGGTGCTCATCCTACTACTGGCCTTATGTAACTCCTGCCTCCTGACTACTGGATAAGCAAATCAAGTTATATTAACACAAATAATGTAACTCCAGATAGCTGAGATACAACAAATGGAGCATGCCAATACAGGACCAGAAGAAGTTTTGTCTGCAGACTGATCATGATAAGCAGCAAACTTTTCTCATTCAGTTTTGCAGGACTTACCAGTTGCAAAAAGTAGTTTCCTCGGGTCCTGAAAAACAGACAAACAAAAAGAAATAAAATCAACATATGGTATTTTATATCTATAATATGAATAATTTTATAATAATAAGTAGTGCATGAAGCTCACACATACGCAGTCCCTAAATCTGGAAGCAGCAATGGATTTGGTATTTGGTAACAGTTTACACTGACTACAATTCAACAAAAACTAAACCTTTAGCCTTTGCATTCCCCCTGCAGAGATAATTCTGATCCATAATATGGATTCAGATAATTTTACAGATAATTGTTTTTTGAAAGCTTAACTTTATTCAATTACCTCATCCCTTTGGGAGGACAGAGGGGAGCAGAAGAGGAAGAGGTTTTCAATTGAAATGTAAGACAAGAGGCAAGCATTTTACTGCCAGCTATATCACCAAGACATTTGTGGTGGACCCTAGTGAAGCAAGACTGAACACAAAGGATCTGATAGATATTCCTGTGAAAGGAAGAGGGGTTACTTCAGCATCAGGGAAACTGCCTCATTTCCCCTGATCCTATACTTCAAGAGGTTTCGTCTTCACTGCTTGGATTTTTTTTTATTTTTTAATTTAAGTTTGCTGTAAAATGCAGTGAGGGGAGGTGAGAAGTTTTCATACAGGACAGGAGAAGTGAAGTGACCCTCTTTCTGACCTTGTCTGCATCCAGATGCGTGTATCCACAGAAAGAGGAGCACCCAGACTATCCACCGCAGTTTAAAAAGGGATATAAGTGGGATTCAAGTACAAAGGTGCAAGAGCTACTAAAGTACTAAAATTCAGGAGTTTTGATCCTGGAGTTGCTAAAAACTTGCTATTGTCTCTATTTTCTATTGCAGGACTCCAGAGGCTTAGAACCTGGCACGTTCTTGCCTGAGGCAAGCTCCTGCTGAAGTTCCTGATGAAGTGAAGTCTATCAGACCACTCCTAACACAAGCAGACACAGGGTTCAACCCAGAAGCTCAGCACAATAGTTGGTGTTGGCATGTCTGTCTGCCATGGAATAGCTCAGTGATTAGATCATTCACCCAGGGAGTGGAAGACCTTGGTTGCTGGTCCTTAGGAGCCTGGACTGAGCCAAGCTCTCCTTTTCCAGGAAACCATGCAGCTGGGATAGTGTAATTCTAAATATTTCCTGATGAAACTGGTAGAAAAGAAATGCAGAGCAGAGACTGGAATGAACACAAACAAGAGGGAATTTGACTGCAGCCCAAGAAGAAAGGGTGCTGGACTCTGGTCTAGCTTCTAAGATCTGCAAATATCTCTCCAGTGCCAAATACACAAGTAAGCAGCTGGCCAAGGGACTAAGAATCTGATATTCTTGCAAGAGGTCTGCACCACAATCAGACAAGACTCAAGTATTTTGAATAGAACAAATCAAGTATTTTGCAAGTAGAAATCAGATGTAGATAACTAATGCCATGCTTAGAATATACATTCATATATGCATTCATTGCAGCTGAAAAATGCAAAATCAGTTTCAAATCTCACTGTATTCTAAACAGTGGAAATGCAGAACAAATTTGCCCAAAAAGCAGCAGAAATGTGTTAACCAGGCCAACCCAAGGAACAGAGTGAAGCAGAAGAGAAGCAGGAGAACAAGGTGCAAGGTGAAAAGTTTAGATGATTGCATTCTCCATCTAATAATCAAACAGGACCGAACCTTGCTGGCTTTAATACATGCTTTGTCCAGAGAAAGAAATAAAATCCACAGGAATCCACACGATGGTGAGTTTTCAGTGCATGAAACAGGAGCACTGTATAGATCATACAATGGCATTGAATAATGCAAATATTCATATATTTAAATGATATGCTTAAAACAAAAATATGAAAGGAAAGCTGGCTCACCTCACCGCGATAGTTTGCTGCATTTAGGGTCACAAATTCTTCATTGTAGTTCTCAGAGAAGTTAAGAGCATTCACCAGATGAGCAGCAACATGTAAGACTAAAAAAAAAACCCAAAAAACTGAGTAAAGCTGAGGATCTATAAACAAGTGCTGGATGTTCCCTGTGGCCACCCAGACGCCAAGATATAAACACATCACCTGCATGAGAAATACCAGGGTCTAAGAAATTCTTAATTATTTTTCAAGAGTAAATCAGCTTATAAATATTAATGACAGAAAGCTGTATGCATTTTAGGAACTCTTTTTAACACGACAGCAATATTTTCTGTACTGCAATGCTTCAGCTGAGAGACAACATTCAAAGGTGTCCAGCCAAGAATATTTCTTTTTCACCAAACTGGGTAGCTGTCTCTGCAGATAAGTGTGTAGCACTTTGCTTTTTCACTCAAATTCCTTAGGCACAATGAGGGTTCACTTGTAATTTGACAGATTTTGACCTGATCTCACATACCTTTCTTCTAAGAAACTGGCATTTTAAGGAAAGGCTTGACATTAGAATGTATGCCCATGTGTTTAAAGCAAAAAATGAACCAAAACCCACACACGTTTGAGAAAGTATTTACAATGTAAGACAAGCAAGCACAGAGCAAGACTATCCCCAAACGTACTGCAGCAGAAAAAGCACAAAGTACTGCATCAACGTGCTTCCAAAACATGCTGCTGCCCAGCACAGTAAGATCTCACCTGAAAAGATGCATATTGTAACACCACATGTCACATGGAAAGTTTTGCTTTTATCTAGCAGCCTTCTAGTTTTCTTGCTGGCAACCTAATAAGAGAAGAATTCAAGCAATCTCTTGCAAAACAAAGCAAAGAAAAATAAAATACTAACAGCAGCTGTGGTGATATGACAGCAACTTCAGTTTTTACTAGGTTTAACACCTTTGCAAGCATAGTACCTAAATTTAAAAACTACTGGATTATGCCAAGGAGACAATTTTGAGGACTTAATGAAGAAATTACACAGATGTCAAGAGTACATAATGTACCTCCTGGTCTTTATATTTAGGCTTTCCAACAATAATTGTGAAAGCATCACTGATTCTTTTATAAGCAAGATCAAAAGGAATGGCATATTTGCATACATATGTACATCTATTAGGCATCCAATCTAATAGGTATTACATGATTAACAGAACTCACAGGTTCAATTTGCAAGCATCTAGCAAACACAAACATTCATCAAAAGCATTATTTATATTTCTGTAAAAGCAACTGGCAAATCACAAAGACGCTAAACCATTGTTTCTCCCATGATAAAAAATGTATCACTTGGGGTATTTTTACACAAAGTTCTGTCACCTCCAGTAGGACACTTGTGGTCATGCAGAGACAAAGTTGGGTTTACTCCGTTGAATTCTACCAGGAAGCACTTGAGAGGACACACATATCTCCAATATAAGAGTTTGGAAAGACAGAGAAGAATTCATCTGGTTACAGCTCCCCAGCAACTCCCAATCCTTCAAAAATTCACGGAAGAAACCACCCTCTCAACAGGTCAAATCAAACCAGACAATGCCTGTCTTCAAAGGAGTCATGGCTCTAGGCTTAAATGCCTGATACTTGCACCATGCAAGCACATGGTGTAAGAACAAACAGGGATGTAATAGATCGTTTTTCCACTATTTTTATACTAAACAGAGACTAGGGCCCTCTTCTGAAGCGCTGCATTCTGAGGACAGTACTCACCTTCTGGGATCCCCGCAGGAAGGCCAGGAGAACACGGCACATGGGTAGCAGGATGAGGCAGCAGTTGAGATTGAGGACAGACGCCGAAGCTCTGCTAATACACAATCCTAGCTGAACAAACATTGCAAGAGTTAGATTACAGGGAGAAAGGAACAGTACGTGTGTCAGTATCATCCCTCTTCTCTGCTGTGAAACCAAATGGTTCCCATGCTCTCTGAGTCACAGAATTGTGGAGTTTCATGATGTTTCATTGTACTGGAGAAGCCATGGTACACACAGCATGCTATCCTGTCCTCACAGGGAAGGAAACAGCTCTCATCTTTGCATCAAGAAGTTATTAAAAATTAATTCTGTCAACAACAAATCACAACTTTCTACCAGAAGAGCTAATACCTCATCAGTGCCCAAAGTGGAATAAAACATCTGAGATAACAGCAAGTGTTCACTGAGAAACCACCTGAAGGCTCCAACAGACATAACTATATAAAAAAGAGCAATAAATACTATGATGACACTAGACAGCCACTCGAGTGTAATGATTTTCTGTTAAGCCTCAAAAAGATGTAAAAATATATTGATTCAGTCAAACTGAAATGGTCATAGTGTTTCAAGGACTGTTACAGAATTGTCACAAAACTCCTCATCCATTCGCATTATGCAATGCCATATCTGAACATAAAGAAAGTAGGTTTTCTTCAGTTTAACTGCTCAATAGCTGGGAATGGTAATGAAATCTAATTTCACTAATGCTTTCACTGATATATTTGGAACTTACATAATTAGAACAAAAACACTTGTCAAATAAATGAACAAAGCACACATTCATGTCATAAACCTGTATTTTTAATCTTATTACATTATCTCATTCATTTATGATTTTAAAAAGTTAGAAAAATGCCATTGTTCTCCTAGTTATTAGGTTGAATTACCATTTTACTAGCTTATATAAAAGATGCTTTTAGACTGTCAACAGATTTCTGGAATAATATTTCTTACAGTGTTCTCAAAACCCCAAGTATTTCAATTCCTGAATAAATTAGTAAAAAAGTATTATAATATTAAAGATAACTCACATACTGCAGGAGAATCTGAATGAGTTGAACAGGTACAAATTATCTAATAAAAATTACTTAAGATTCATTACCTTTTCAAAATTAAACTCTATGTAAAAGAATGAGCATGTTTTACTTTCTCAGACAAAAAAAAAAACAAAACTGTGAAACGTGTATCATTCTCATCTTTGTTATCAAGAAGAAACAAAATTTATAGACATGTTTGTGTCACAGAAATGGATGAATATATAAGGTAGTAAAAACAGAATCACTGCACTTCAGACTATCTTGCAAGACCTCAAGCACAACAGTATGAAAGGGTTTCTAAATACCAGTATCATAAAACAACTGCTTGCTCTCACAGTTAGCAACATCCACGTACCTCACTTGCTCTGCAGCACACCTGGGCACAGCACCAGGAGGCAAACAGAAGGTAAAGATGCTCAATCTACCTGAAGAACCAAGTTCTGCACGTAAATCCTTTTTCTCTTCCAGCTACTTTACATTATTTAGTGAGATCTGAGTGTTAGGGACCTCCTCACCAGACCCCACCAGCTTCCAGAGAACACAGCAGTCACAAGGGCATCCTCTCTCAAAAGCTGCCCATGAGAAGTAAGAGCAATTACCCCACAAAATGTGCTCTACCTTGTTCTCTACCATGTAAATGTGGGATCTCCAGCAAAAAATCCCAGGAACAGATCATCTCCAACCTACTGAATGATAGAAAATAAGACTAAAATGAGCCATGTCACTTAGCTCTTTCCCACTCTCCAGATGTCCTCCACTATTTCTTCCAATGTACTGTTAGTCCTCTTTTTCCTTACATAAAACCCCTCTTGCTTCTATTTCATCTGTTACTTCACTCTCTGATCACTTGCACAATGAGAATTTTTTCTTGCTACTCCTTCCTCATAAGCCATGTTCTTCAGACCTTAGGCCATCCTCTCCTCCCCACTCTGGACCCTCCCAACTGGAAATGACCCTTGAACAGGCTGGACATAATGAAAAATGTCTCTATAATGCACTGTTTGCATATACAACACTGTCTCTGTTTTCATTAAATCCTCTAAAGAGAAGCTAAAAATGAGCTATACACCTCATGGAAGCAACAACTTCAGACACATGGTAATTAAAACATACAAGAATTTTTACTGGGGCTTACTGATGTGCTACAGTATTGCCGTGACTAAATGGGCATGACTTGAAAAACTCAAGAATTATGTAGAAATAATGTTATGCAAACTCCAGAAGCAAACTGAATCATATTTGTAGCTGTTGACTAACACGCAAAACCTGAAAAAGTGGCAGTACCATTAAATAGCAGCTTGAAAATTTTAATAACTTCTGTTGTATGACCTATGTGATGCATCATTAGTTTCTCAAGAATTTATGTTGTCTTTGAGTTTAAACATAAACTAGGCACGACATCAGTTAGCCAAGACTTCCTTTACCAAGCATAACAATTTTTTTAGCAAAGCTTCAACAAAACAGTTGGTCTAGAAGAGAGTCAATTCTACACTGAATAGTGTTAAATTAATGAAATAACTCCTGTTGGAGTTCAAGAAGCAGCTGGACAACACTCTCAGTTACACGGTGTAATTCTTGGGATGTCCTGCTCAGTGCCAGGAGTTGGACTCATGGGTCCCTTCCAGCTTAGCATATTCTGTGATTCTAAGTAAAATGCCAAACAATTTAACAAGTACGGATCACCAGTGATGTATAGAAAAAGACTATCCTTTTAGCCCTCCTTTGTTTTCCTCCACTACTTAACAAATTGCAAATATTCATTCATAATGCAGTGGCTATGGAGGAATGTCTTTACATTCATTATAATTTAATGCTATCAACACCTGTATATAGAAGGGGGGAAAAAAGAAAAAAAAAAAAAAAAAGGAGATACCAGCAAACAACTACTTAAATAGACTTAAATATGCACTATTTAAGTATAGTATAAATATGTAGCTTCCAGGGAAGTAAGGGAAGTATGATTCAAATATTAAAATATTGCTACTGATGGTTCATGTAAGGCTTTATTCTGAAGAAATAAAGTTCAGCAGTATTTCCTGCAACAAGGCCACGACTGATTTGGAAACAATGGTAAATACATTTAGAAATTCTTAGAATCAAAATTCATGCAAGAAGAAAAAGAGTTTAAGTTTGCTCTTAATATATATCCAAAAGCTAAAAATATTACCATGAAACTAATTCTTTCCAAATGGTTTCCAAGAGATCTCTTTCTTAACTTCCTTTGCATTGCCTGGGAGGCATAGTAACAAATTAGCACAGTACATTGTTGGATTTTTAAGCAATAGTAGAATAAAGGATGATTTTTGTTCCAAGGCAACTCACTGGGTTTAGAAGGGAATATATACCCTTATTAAAGTAGTAAAAAAATGAGAGAAATATAAACCTATTTTCTTCCTGAAGTTTTTACTGTCTTTAAAAGAAATAAATGTTATTGCATGTTACTAGCATGTAAAATTTGTGCAGGATCAGATAGAAAAAAGAAACCACACAAAATCTCTTCTGGACACTGCTTTATCCAGCTTTGCTGATACTAAATCCAAGCATTCGACCACCTCCTTCCTAGAACTTCTGCCTACCTAGTACAACATAGACTGGTATCTAATTTCATGGAGGGACAAAGAAGCATAGAAAAAACTAAAGGATTACTCAAATTTACAGACTAAATCTGTGGCAAAAATAGTAGAGAACTAGACCATCCACAAACTCAAATCCTAAAAGCTAGGTTAGAATTTTCCCCCAGACAAGCATAAATTGCCACCTTCTCCAAAGCAGCTTAAAAGAGCTCCAGAATGTAAGTTCTCCAGTTATCCCTGTCTGATGTACAGCCCCACAGAAATCCAGATGGACTGCTGGCTGTGCTCATACAACACACAAAGTAGGACAGAGAAGCGAAGAGTCAGTTCTTGTATCTTGCTGTCAGCAAGAATGAAAATGAAAAAATTAGCTTTCTCTGTTAGGAAAAGCAGCTTTCTCTCTCAGGCAAATGTATTAGATTGAGGGCCGAAGTACCTTATTGTGTACCCCAAAATTCTCCAAAGTTCATCGGTTATAAATACAGAGATGAATGTTACCTGCAACTGCTGTGCACAGAAATCTGATATTTGATACATGGTTGCAAAACAAAGACTTCAACAAATACTGTCCTATCTCACCTTTTAAGTCAATCTTGTATCAAAAAATGTTAGAATAATGTAAACCCTTCCACACCAGAGAGTGATGTGATTCTGTTTCTCAAGACTTCACTACCTACAAGCAACAACCCTAAACAGGTCATGGCAGAATAGGGACACCACAGTTGATGATGTCTCAGAGTCTTTCTTTAAAATTTTTCAATCTTCTTTGGTTCAGGGCACCTTGAAAGGTTCTAGCAAGACTCACAAGCCACATGTTGCTCTGTAGACACAGGTCACAGAGCATGTCCCCAGATCAGTACTGGAGCAGCTGAAGTTAGTTAATTCCCTAGGTGGAACAAACTGTGCTACACATGTCCTTTTGACTCAGCTTCCTTTTCTTCATGGAGTATCCCTTCTCCTGAGTAACACAGCACTGACAATCTAAGATGAAGGACAGAACTGAACTGTATGCACAGCAATTATTCCCCTTAGGCCTGTCAAATCTGGCAGGAGATTTAGCAACAAGAGCACAAAGCAGTTGAAAAGAAGGAAAATGTGAGAGTAGGGGAATTCCACCAGAACATGTGAAAACTTCTATGAAACTTTGACTTGGTTTTGCTCCTGAAGAAAGAAGGTTTCAGAAGGAGTCTGTAAATCCCAATCTCATGTACTGTAACCCTTTAAAAATTATTTTAAGTGACGCAATATTTTTTACTATGTATGGGGTATCTTCCCTACACTGCTGAGAATCAGTACTCTCCCTGTTCACTTGTAGCTCATCACACAGGCATTCTTTGAAGGTTTTCCATCTCTTCTTGTCTGCAAGTTTAGGTCATGTTCCCATTTTATATGCAGTGCCTTTGTGTAGGATGTACTCCTCCTTCTGCTTAAATCAGTCATTCAAACTAAAGAAAGCAACTAACTTAATCTTGAGTGCAGTAATAGCTTCCAACTTCTCTGATAATCTCCAAGCAAAGGATCAAGATAAGCAACTCCCTCCAATGCTAAGATGTGGGGGGAAGCAGGTTGCAGGGTGGTTGCCTAAGGATCAATGAGAGAGGAACTTGGTCTCAATTAGTAAAATCTCTGTCGTTAAGATAAACTAGCAAGGAGAGACATGAAAGTTACTGGAACATCTGGAACATATTCCAAGCAGTGAATAAAGGTGATAAATGCTATACACAATACTGCACAAGGCAGCAAGAAGGCAGCAACTGTACAGATAAAAAAGCGAGGCAGCACTTGTTCTTTTCAGCCCCATTTTCAGTTATTCAGTCTTTTCCCAAAGAGATCCTTCTGACAATGCGTTTTCTTCACTTTGGTCTGAAACCCAGAAGCTTATCTCTTGTATTAACATTTGACCACATTACAGTTATTTGAGCAGGGACAAGAGAGGGAATAGAGAAAGCGAGGCCCTTAATGCCATGACAAAATGAGCTCAGAGCTCTTTCTGCTCACAGGGAACTCAAGCCACAAGAAACAAGCATTTCATTCCGTGCTGTTAAAACAAGACTTGAGTTCTATAAGGCCAATAACAAATTTATGTTTTTGACCAGGCACAATCAAACTTCTTGGACAAAAATACAGCCAAGCTAGACTGAAGAGAGAAATCCTGAAGTCTGTGAAGAAATCAATCTGGAAAATTTCACTGACTGAGCAGACCAAAATCTCCAACAAAGATTTTGGTGTCAAGTAATTTAAGACTGTCCCTTTCTCATGCCTACTACATATTATAGTACCTATCTTGAACACAAAGACGAGAATACTCCTTTCCTCTTTGCCAAACTCTTTTATAAGAAATTCATGTCTGTTGGGGATTTCTTCACAGGCTTCTCTTCCTTAAGCAATGTGAGACCACAAGTTAACGTCTATCAAATCATAAAAACAAAATGAGATTCTTTATCTGAATTGTGTTTTTGAACCAGTGTTAATGAATGCATTCATACAATAAGATATGACCTGCAGTGTTACAAGCAATTCAGTATCCAAAGGGATGGTTCATCAAGGCAAAAGTACTGGAAAGGGGTTTACAACCACTAGGTTCTGGTGAACTTTCACTGCAAGCATCATGTAACCACAGAATTATTCTGGTTGAAAGGGACCTCAGGATGTCTCTGCTCAAACCCGCTCTTCTAACCATGTTCAACATCAAACTCAGATTAAGTTTGCTCAGGGTTTTTTGCTCAATTAGGTTTTGAAAATTCCCAGGGATAGAGATTGCACAGTCAAGAAACCATGGTCTCATCAACAGAAGTCAAACTGAGTGAAGCAGAGATATTCAACACAAAATAACACTAAGTTGCCCGGTACATAAAAGGTTGATCAACCTCCTACTTCCACATTACTGCCTTCTACTTAGTTGTTCTCTTTGCACTTCCAGGACACCACCATGCTCTCAGTGCCTTTTTAAAGGTGTAGAATTAGGATGATTGTCTTTGAAAGACTGAGTGAGAGTTAGGTATCTAAATAATGTTTAAATCCTGGGCTAAACTATCTTGTTCAACATCACAGAGTATGCAATTGGAAAAGAATAAATCTGAGCCTCATTCTTCTGTAGACAGCTGAAGGGAAAGGTTGACCCTCCCCCTTCATCAGGTTCATCAGAGACCACTGAATGAAATACCAACCCCATTCTTTCTCCTTCTTCACACCAGAAAGGAGATGGCATGAAAACATGGCACAGTTGAATGTACTCAGAATATTCAGTCCAAGATTTCATTTCGTATCACACTCTGATTTCCTACAGCAACTCTTCTTGTTCTCCTTTCTGTTACTCGGTAAACAACAAAATTACCTGTGGTAAATCTTTCCATGCTGCAAGTATGCTATTTTAGCATACTAAGAAAGAAAAAAAGCCAACTCCTTAGGAGACCTCACTGAAAAAAACAGAAACTTTTTTTAATTCAAAGAATGCCTTTTTGGCAATTTCGTTAGCTCTCCAGCAAAAGGAATCAGTTGTCATGGAAGTATCCATAAAAGAGTTCAATGTGTTAAAATTTTAACTGTTCAAACTGTTAAAACAACAGTTATCAACAGTTGAATTATAAATGACGAATTTAATCTAAATCTCAAAATCTCCAGACACCAAGACATGGCACAGAGGCTCTGCAAACCATTCACTCATGCATAGAACAGAGAGGAAACTGGTTATGCAGATGGACCATGGGTCAGTGGCTATACAAACCAATAGAGAAAAAGAAGAGGGGCAAAAATCCCCATGGAAGGCAACCACAGCTGTAGTATTCTCTATGCCATCTCCTGAAGAAACCAAATTGGGTTCAGTTTTCCCAACCCTCACAAAATAATCTCTATGATTAACACACATAAACAGACATAATGAAGAGAAGGAAAAAAGCTAACTTTGGGATCTACTGAAGATATTTAGATGAACTGTAAAAAGTGAATTGCAAGTACATTTTACAGTCTTTAGTATTTTCAAAATGTTAAATTAGTTTTATAACTTTGACCAAAAGTATTTTTTAGACTTAGCTCTTCATTTTTAACCTTGTTTTAGAAGTCCCCAAATTCTGTGGTACTTTTTCCATAGTGGCAGACACAAACAAACTTAACAACATGACCTCCTAGTCCTCATCTCCTGACCAAGACAACGAATCTGCTGCCTGAGTCATCTCACAGGTTCTCAACACACATTAAGTTACTCTGCAAGGGTCTTCCAAAAAAAATCCCAACCAGATGATGAGCTGGTATGAGGCAGACAAGTCATCTGAATTGAGAGAAACTTGCTGATTGATACCAGCTGAAAATCTGGTCCAACATGTTACCCAAGAACATTTGCTTTACAAACAATCCATTTGCTCTGCCAGGAACAAACACATACACTGGGCTGCAAAGCCACAAGAAATTAAGGTAAAATTAAACACACTTTTGTGCTTTTTCAGTCAAGAAAATCACCACCATGAAGGATTTAATTATTGCCATTCCCTTCTTTTCTGCACAAGATTCATTCTTGAACACTTCTGAATCAATCATAAGAAAAAAGAAAAAAAAAAAAAGGAGAAAATTGTATCAACTCAATTTATTTCCAAGCAAGATCACAAAACCTTACAGTACTGGCTAGTTATGACAATGTCACCCACATGAAACTATATACCCTGGATTTACCAAAAATAAACCCCAGAGGCTCTACAGCAGATTAGGACATGCATCATCTGTGTTTAATCCCATGTCAACTTTCTATTGAAATACATTGAGTATGACATGGTGTTACAGAGCATCGTGTTATTCAGCCACTTTTTCCCAGATTGTCAAATCTTGAGCAACCCATGGGCATTTTCCAAAAAGATGTTAACTCTTACTCTATGCCTTTTTAGATAGAAGTTTTTTTCAAATTACTACTACTTCCCAAGGCAGGCTGCTATCTCACGTTTCCAAAGTACCTTTTTGGGTTCATCTGTTGGTGGAGGATGTTGCCCTTGCTAAATCAAAATGCCTGAATCTTCATTAAACCATCCAGAATCAAAGAACTTACTATTAGAAAACAAAACTAAATCTTTATCCTTTACAGTGAATTTACACAGAACAGAGTATTCATGAGAATGACAAAGACTGAAAAGAGCTATGACTTATAAAAAGAAGACCCTCAGCAAACATGTATATTACAATAACTGAATTGGAAAGAATTTGCCAATGTGAGTCCATAGCTCCCTTCATGTGTTGATCACGAAAAGTGGAGCTTCAGTCATTTGTTGAGCATGTCTGTGTTCCTGTAAGCCTGTCTGCTGCTGGAAACACCGGGAGGGGAGAGAGGAAGGAAAGAATAGCTGTCCCACACTTGACTGGCTCTTTTTATTCTCAACAGCGTTCACTTTCTACTCCTAAATGACTGTCAGAAGTATCCCAGTAATTTCTTACTTGATCTTTCCCCGCTTTGAAAAGTTAACAGGCAGTTTGTGTCATCTTTGACTAGCAAATGCATTCTGCCCCTTATCCCATCCTCAAGCATCCCAATTTCCAGGGCAAAAAGTAATGTCCAGGTGACTCACCCCTAACATCTGATGCAAATAATAATACTGTAGCCCTTGATTATATAGCAGGAAGGTTTTCCCGAAGAGCCAGACATTGAGGGACAGCCAGAAAAACTGAAATGAAACAAACAAGAGATTGTAAGTGAAAATCACACGTGCAAACTTTTCAGTGTTCATTTCATTCATAAAACTCACAGGTCTGTAGTTTCATAAACATATGTAAATGAAATGGGAAAGCAAACTTCATGCACATAGTATGTTTTAAAGTATTAAAAGGAAGTGCCCCTATGTAGGAAACTCTCACTTTCACTGAACTTCACAAAACTTTTTGTGTCTTACGACAACCGAGAGCTGGCAAAGCACCCCCATACAAGACGCTATCCCAAATCTTTAGCTGGATGTTGCATTTAAGAGACTCAAAGAATAAAAAACAACAAACAAAGAGACAAAGGAAGAAAGAACTTGACCTCTGAGAGCTGCATCTTCTCCCACAAACTTTCCAGAGGAGAGCCTAACAAAGAGCAAGCACTCGCACAGCGTGTGCGAGCCCGGCAGGGCACGGACGCGGGCACCGTCCGGGCCATGGCACCCGCGTGCATCCATCCATCCATCCATCCATCCATCCATCCATCCATCCATCCATCCATCCATCCACCCATCCATCCATCCACCCATCCATCCACCCATCCATCCACCCATCCATCCGTGCCAGCCGCGCACCGGGACGCGCACGGAGCACATCCCGCCCACCCGTCCCG
>VYXD01014911.1:1762962-1784824 GCA_013397195.1 Hylia prasina | reverse complement strand
AAAAAAAGCAGCAAACCAGCTTTCAAACAGAACATCCTTGTGAGTCAGTGGAACAGTTCCACGCGGCATTGTGGTGCACACCTTGCTCCTTGAGTTAGCGGCAGCGGTGGCAGCTGGTGGCAGAGGAAGGCTGGTTTGCTGGGAGATGCCAAGTCCAAGGGGTGGTGCTGAGTAGTCTCATCCAGTCCAGTTTGAGCAGGCTGTCTTTCTCTTATTATCTGGAAAGTTGCCATTTTTTGAGCTCCTTATGAGCCACACACCAAGGGTCCAGAGAAGAATGTAAGGGAACAAAGTGCCATCTTTCTGCAGGTTGGATAAAGGTGGAGGGAATATCTGACCCATGTGTGGTCCTGAGAATAAGGAGTACAAGCATGGCATCTTTGAAACTCAGTTGAGTTTTCAGGAGCTCTATCTCAACAAGTGGCAGGCTTTCTGTGGCTGTATGAAGTTTTAGGTGAAGTTTTGAAATAGCAGGATTACATCCATTTTATATCATCTGATGACACTAAAAGGAGAACTAGTGAAAGGGAAAATATATATTTTGAATTTAAGACTCAACAGAACCATAGTTTGATGCCAAAGCAGCTCTAGCAGCAGAAGAAATAGTACAGTTTGTTTATCGTGTTTGCTGTTTCCATTCACTTCCTTCCTTCTGTTGTAATACTAGGAAAATGAAAACTGCTTACAGAAAAGTAGATGATGAATCTTCTCTGAACAAGCATGTCAAAGCTGGAATGGCACAAAATAAAACTTGTAGGATATGTCAGGCCCAAAAACATGGGGCCTTGGCCAAAACTGAAGCCAAGGATACACAAACAAAACCAAAATAATTTGCCCATGATATACTTGCCCATTAGAAATGATTCTGAAAAATCAGCTTATGCAGGATTTGACTGCCCACTCACTTGAAGCTGATGAGTCATGAGCTACTACTTCACTGCCTACTTACAAAGTGCCATAAGGCATGTGGAGCACATGACTCATGCTCGTCCACATTGGATCCTACATCATATCTAGGTACAGAGCAAGGAATGTGTTTTTGTCGAAAACATCCCTATTTTCCCTCTCCTTGGAAACAGCCAAGGGCTTTGAATCATTAGCCCAAGAGTCTGCCAAAGGCCAGTGCCACGCTAATACATCTACATTCTTCCTCCACAGAAAAGGCTGAGTTCATTTCCAGTTTTAAGCCATACCAGATGTATATGAACGTGTGTTTTAAACTTAAGAGCACTCAGAAATGACCACATATGTTAGTTACAATCCAAATCATTACAAAAGTTATAGTATGACTCTCAAACCACTTGAGTTCATCTCTGCTTTGTGGGCATTCATCTTCTGATTATGACGGTCTTTGTGCTTTGTCCTACCAAACACAGGGCAGTGCCAAGGTAGACAGCCCCTCTGCGTTGGGTTTGCATGGCCAGTGTTGGTAGTGAGGGGGCCTACAGGGGTGTCTTCTGTGAGAAGCTGCTGGAAACTTCCTCCATGTCCAGCAGAGCCAATCCCAAGAGGCTATAAGACAGATGTGTCACTGGACAAGGCTGGGCTAATCAGAAATGGAGGTAACAACTCTGTGATAACATATTGAAGAAGAAGAAAAAGAAAGTTATTGTGCAGATGTAGTTGGAGCCAGAGAAGAGCAGGGTGAGAATATATGAGAGGAACAGCCCTGCAGGCCCCAAGGTCAGTGCAGAAGGAGGGGCAGGAGGTGCTCCAGGCACTGGAGCTGAGATTCCCCTTCAGCCCCTGGTGCAGATCATGGTGAGACAGCTCTGCCTCTGCAGCCCATAGAGGTCCACAGGGATGCAGAGATCCACCTGCAGCCCATGGAGGAGACCCACGCTGGAGCGGTGGATGCCTGAGGCAAGGCTGTGAACCCATGGAAGACTCATGATGGAAGGCTCGTGATGGAGCAGGCTCCTGGCAGGGACCTGCAGACCCATGAGGAGAGGAGCCCCTGCTGGAGCAGGTTTCCTGGTAGGACTTGTGACACCATGGGGGACTACATGGAGTAGCCTGTCCTTGAAGTATACAGGCACCACATGAAAGAATGATCCCCATTGTAGCAGCTTGAGGAGAACTGTTGCTCATGGGATGGTTGCTTCTCATTAGGGAAGTTCATGGAGAACTGTCTGCCATGGAAGGACCCCATGTTGGAGCAGAGGAAGCATCCTCTCCCGGAGCAGGGACAAAATGACTCCTTTCCCCATCTCCCTGCACCACTGGAGATAGAGCTGGGAAGGAGGAAGGAATTAGGGGGAAGGTGTTTTTAACATCTTGTTTTACTTTTCATTATCCTGCTCTGATTTTGTTAGTAATAAATTATTTTAATAACCCCTATTCCAGTCTGTTTTGCCTGTGACAAAAAAAGGCAATATTTGGTGAGTGATCTCTCCCAGTCCTTATCTCTACCCATGAACCCTTTGTTTTATATTCTCTCCCCTGTCCAGTTGCAGAGAGGAATGATATAGGGGTTTGGTGGGTGCCTGGGATCCAGCCAAGGACAACTCGCTACACCATCCTAGAGATTGAAGATAAGAGTTGCTCTGATAATGTTCTTCTACTACATCAGCAAAGTCACCCTGACTGCACAATCAACTTCCAGGCTTACTTCCCATCAACATCTTCTACACTCAAATCTACTCTCTAAAGTGTGTTTGGGTGCTTTACAGCAAACACTTTGCTGAATGTTGTAGTCAATGTTACAGACATGGCTTATTAATTTTCCTTGTGCTGGAATTCTGCTTGTGTACCTGAGAGTGATCCAGAGTTAAATCACCTAAACTCCCAGATACCTCCATTTGTCAGCATGTCATGACCATCCTGCAAGTTCCTGCAGTGATGGCCTGTATTGTTGTGAGCACAACCTTCTGTCCTTCCAGTCTGGGGGGTGATCAAGGCACCTCATCTTCTGCTCTGTTGCAGTCTGGATTTAGGCAGACAGGCCCTTAAATTAAAAATGCATCCCTAAGGGGGTTTGTCCCCTACACCTTCTCGGAATATTTATCCTTAGCACTGAGATCATGGGAGGAGAAGAAAATGTTGGCAGTGACTTCTTTACAGAGAGCAGGAGAAGTGCAGATTCTGCATAACAGCTGAGTGATTACAGTGCTTGCCCAGTAGTGGGAGAGCTGGATCTTTCTCAAAGAGCTGAAGCCATTGCATTCACATCCTAGAAAAGTTTTCTAACCACTGCTTTTCACTGGGGTCAAAGAAGGAAACAATCTACAAGTGAGCCACTGTGCTGCCAGGGAGCCAAGAGAAAGAGGTCAGAGAGAAAATCAGAAAGTGATGCTGGCCAAGTGGTAACAGCACACTAAGGAAGAGAGAAGATCATCTAGGAAGAAGAGACTTGGGATGCCAGTTCATTTATTGTTTCCATTGGAAGAAAATATGTGGAACAAATTTCAAAATTCAACATGGTTATGGAAAATTGCAATCACAGGAGAAACCAGAAACAGAAAGCTTCTCCCACAAATGAACTTGTATTTCTTGGAAACTTTCTCTTTAACCTTAAGCAACATGCTGTTTGCCTTTATCACTTTGCCTTTAACTCTAGCATTCACTCACAACATAAGGATAAAATAGCAATCAAAGTGTAGTCACTGTGAGGATCTGTGCCATGTGAGTAATATCCTGTGTGATAGCATATGTCTTTCATGGCGTTACATGTTGTATCATTTCTTTTCCTTTTTGAAACTGGATCTTTACATTTGCTGCATACCACAAGATCAGCTTGCTTTCTAGTATGCTCCATGATGGAGTTGGAGGCCTCCCTAGGGTAAAATTCTTCTCCAAGTTTGGGTGGCAGCCAAGTTTATTAATTTCCGTGAAGCTACAGTGATTCATGGCAATGCATTATTTACTGCTGCTGCAGTGTCTAGGAGTATTAGGCATGCCCAGACCCACAGTTCACCTTATCAGAAAGGCAACATTTATGTCTAAAGACTCTCAGTGAAAAGTCAGACAACAACAGATGGAGTTCTGATGCCCAGTTGTTGTAAACATGGCAAAATTGGCAGCAAGGCATGAGTCCTCTAGTAGCATTAGCAGGCTGTGTTTTGCTTCCAATGAACTCTCCTAAACTAAGCTATTCAGCCACTGCTCAGCTCCATGCCACAAATTCAAAAATATGAGGGGAGGTCCTACAGTATTTTGTTCTCAAATAACCTCCTACACATTCCTGATTCAAAGAAAGATAGCACAAAGACTCCAACACACGGCAACATCATTCATCACTAAAGAATGCAAGCACATAGCACATGGAGAAAATGTGTATAATAAATACAGCTGGAGTGCATTCCATGACAATTTGAGAGAAATGTCAGTTATATTTATTTTTCCAACTGTTTGCAAGGTTTTCTTGAACACTTATTTCAAAATTGAACCACAGATGTATGGATCACTAACACACTGCATCTTGTTCCTTGTAAAAGCTTTTAGGTCCTGTCTACCTTCCAGTGGATTTTTGGGCCTTTCCTTGGTTTTGCTGTGAGTGGGAACCAGGTCTGAGATTAGTACAGGGATTAAAATGTATATTGCATTTCTTTTAGAGGCTATTAGAGTCTCTCATTCCAGAGGTTTTCAGCCAATTATTCCTGTATTTGGCCGATCAACTCTGTTTGAGAAGTTCTTTGAAAAGAAGTCACCAAGCTGTTAACTGCAACTCTTGGAGTGGGACCATCCATCCAATTCCTTGTCCACCAAGTTGTCCATCTATCAAATCCATGTCTCCAGTGTTTAGACAGAAGGATGTTATGTGAGGCAGTGTGAAATGCTATGTGCAAGTCCAGGCAGATGACATGAGTTGATCTTCCCTTATCTACCAACACTGCAACTCTGTCACAGAAGGCAAACAGAATTGTCTGGCAAAACTTGCTCTTAGTGAAGGGCTGTCAGCATCACCTCCTTGTTTTCCATGTACCTTAGCATAGTTTCCAGAGGAATCTGCTCCGTGATCTTGGTGGGAAAAGAGATGCCACTGACTGGCCTGTAATTCCCTGTGTCTTCTTTATTTCCCTTTTTAAAAATGGGGGTTATGTGTCCCCTCTTCCAGGCAGTGGGAACTTCACTGGCCTGCCACAGCTTCTCAAATAAGATAGAAAGAGGCTTAGCCAGTTATCTCAGGATCTGTGGATGCATCTCACCTGATCCTATGGACTTGTGCATCTTTATGTTCCTTAGGTGGTCTTGAACTTGATTTTTTCCTGCAGTCAGGTGGTTCTTCATTCTTCCAGTCATTGTCTTTGTCTTCATTGATTTGAATGGAGTGTCTGGAGCACCTGTTGTTGAAGGCTGAAGCAAAGCTATTGCGTTAGCCAATTTAACTACAGCACTAAACTGAATATTATTAAGGCCTCCAGACCAGATTAAAAGCTGCTGAACAGAGCTGGTGTGGAAAAAAAGGTAACTGAAAAATTGCATTAACACACTGCCACTGATATATCAGTCCCTTTTCAGTATTCCAATGCTATCCATCCTATTTCAGTAAAAAGGTGGTAATCCCTCAAAGAGAGACCAGAGCTTTAGTGGAATCATTAATAGTCTTCAGAGAGATGGGCAATCCATGAGCCACAATGAACCAAGAAAAAAAACTGGTCAGCAAAGGCTTCATATCAGCACAGTCACTGCTGATGTGGAAAGGGAGAACTGGTTAAGAACATGCAGCAGTAACTTAAGACAAGACATAAAACGTCTCATAGCTCACATCCCAAGGTGATGCAGTGCATGCCAACATTATGTCAGGGGGATCATTCAATGCCAGGGTACTAAAGTCAATGCCAAATAATCAGCAGTATCCAAGTTTCCCAGGGCACTCATCAAGAGAACATCAGTCTCAATTAACTGAAAAAATTTAAACAATTATAGTACAAACTAAAACTCTTACAGTTTACAGGCCATAGTTTATAGAAACTCTTAAAATCTACAACACAACATCCAAAAACTTGCTTATGCAAACATAATAAGTATCAACATTGACTAAACACTCATACTTCCTCAAGTATAAAAAAAAACATTTTTTCCTTTGAAGAATCTAAAGTTAAAAGCATCAAGACTGCAGATCTGAGGGGCTGTCACATTATTCTGCATTAACTCTGCCAAACTGGTTTTTGCACTTTTACTACAAAGTGAGTGGGGCAGGAAAAAATATGAGAAAGGTAAGGCAAAGGAGGGCATGAAGCTAACAAAGGATGTCTGAGAAATAACATTGACTTCTAACTATGATTGCAATAGAAACTAAAATCAGAAAAGCAGTTTTGACATAGCAAGAGAAAAAGTGACCAAATTTTAGTCAGATATTTCAGATATTACCAATTCCTACCTGAGGGAGTGTTCATTCTTTGTCTATTCACATTGTCAGACATCACAGTCTATAATTAAGTTCCATGCACAACTTTATCACTCTTATTTACTTTGAGATTACATTTGTCTTCATAAAACCTGCTTGAATGTGTCATGTAGACTACTGGAAATTAACTGCTGTCTGCACATTTGAGAAAGAAGTTCGCCTGGAGATGCAAAGAAAAGTTGCTCAGATATCTCTCTCCTAATTACTCTGCCTTTAAAAGTTTGCTTTTTGAAAGATGCGTTTTGGTTTCCTTCAAGATGTGTCTTGCTGCCACAGCAGATAGGCAATCTGAGGTGCAATACATGCTATGGCCAGGGATACAAAATCCCTAAATGTCCACATGAAGGTGAAGACCTGAAGCAGCACCAGGAAAAAAACCAAAACCAAAACAACACAAAAACAAGAAAAAGAAAAAAAAAAAAGAAAAAAAAAAAAAGGGGAAAAAAAAAAAAGGAGAAAACAACAACAAAATAAACCATCCAACCAAAAAAACAACACAAAAAGCTCATAAACAAAGACTGGAAGCTGTCATGACCACAGTACAGACTTCAGGCAGAAAAGTTGACTATGCCATACATCTGCACTTGCTGGGCAGCTGAGGACTAAGTGAAGAGACACAGTGAAAGAGCAAGATCTGCTTGGCTTGGAGAGAAATGGTGATATGGGATTCAGTGAGGCAAAGCAGCTGTGCTTGGAGGTAAAAGTGTAAACACTAACGAGGCAAAGCATTCTATCAGCCTTTAAATAAAGGGGAGGGAACTCCAGTATGTGAATACTGGATATTTATACCCAGGTCATGGTTATATTTAGTCCGGAAATTAGACAAGGTGCAGCAGTGTGCTGGAACAGATTTCCAGTGAGAGCAGTGAGGAAAGAGAAAAGAACTTGTTAGGAGTTGGAGCTCTATTGTTTTAGAAAATGACTGTATAATATGTCTCAGAGTAAGTGGAAGACTATTAAATGATCCAGTTTCAGGAAATGCTTTCCACCCCAAACACATCTTCCAGAAATGATCACAATGATCAGGAACTGCCATCCAGGACTCCCATCAGCCAGGCATACTGCTGCCTTCGCTACTCCTTCCAGTTTCAGTAGCAGGTTTTTGGGTCAGAATTGACAATTTCATTCTGATGTTTTATTTTCAATTTAATATTGAACACAACATTTCTCTCTTTCTTTAAATTAAAATCCTCATGAACTTTCTTGAGAATGTGCTTCTTATTTTCTGAATTAATGGCTTTACACCAGAGTTCAACTATTTTTGTAAAAGCAATGCTTAATTTTCCTGCTTGACAATTAATTGCACTGCAAATGTAACTTGCTTAGTACGACCTACAAAGGCAATCTCATAATGTCAGAGGATCCCCACCCCTTGCTCAGTTTTATGAAGCCCAGTGCCATGTGGAAATTTCAGGGGATCATGTTGCATTTAGTGCTAAGACTAGTAAACAGTATCAGGAAAGATAGTTTAGAGAAGAAAGATTGTGAACATTATGGAGAAGATTATAGGGGATAGACTCGAATATTCTGTTTTATTCAATTAGGCTCACATCCAGTAAAGGTCTTAGGAGCACATTTAACTTAAAAAAAAACCCACAAAAATCAAGCACTGAGACCCAGTCTGACTTTGCCAACAGTTAAGTAAAGAGATTTCTTTGCTTAGTGAGGGCTTTCAGCACATATGTAATTGCTCTGTTGAACCAAACCCTTGCACAGGAGTAAATGGGAAGCAACATTGCTGAGGTGTGTGGAATTATGTCAGTTAGGCTGGGAATGTAATGTGGCTTATATTTCTCCTTGTTCTCAGTACTCTCAGTAACAGAGACAGTTTTATTAGAGAAAGCCATTATTAAAAAAAAAAAAAAAAACCTTGACATAAAATGCTGCTGGCTTGAGAACTTTTATGAATGTCCTGGGGTGACTCCCAAATTTGTCTCAAACCAGGACAAGTTTAATAACACATTTAAGAGTAATTGAAAATCTAGAGGCTTATGATTTGCTTATAACTATTGATAGGATTTTTTTGTCAGACTGTGCCTTTTCTTTGAAAAGTATCTAGGTAGAAAACTAGGACAAGACTTACTTACCTGAAACTTTTTTGTGCTTTTGTACTAGATGATGTTCTGGGAGAAGTTGAAAGTCTCCTCTCTGTATTATAGGGTCTTATATTGATGTTCTTTATTCCTCTGGAGTCCCAAGCACTGTACAAACTCTTGCAAATTAATGAAACATTGTTTCTGGGGAGGCTACTTGAACTGAACAGCATAATGAAAACTGGGTCTGGAGTTTGTCTGAGACCAGTTCCACAACTGAGAAATTAAAACTTTTGCATGGTAGTTGCACCCCTCAGCTATGCAGAGAGTGAACTATTTCCATAACTATTTAGTATTGCCCCGACCACATTATATGGCAGCACTGTTGTCTTTTTCCTTATTTATTTGGTGCCTCTGAAATCTTTGCTGCAGTCACCTTGTTGTAATGCAGGTCCAAAATATGTTGGCCAAAGGGTTCCCCAGAGGAAGTGCCACTTTGGATTATGTTAAGCCTCACTGAAACTTAAGGCTGTAGCCAGCCTCCATTTCCTCCATTGAGAGAAGAATAGGAAGCCACTGAGGTCCAGCAATGAAAGTGTTGTTGAAAATAAATATCCCCAGATATGAGGCACATTACTGCTCTAAAAGGCAAAGCTGAATTTATTTGACAAAGCTGAATTTATTGCAGGGCAGAGTTTGCTACATATTGATTAAAAAGAGGAAAATTTACATTTGCATGTGAATGTGTTGCAGGATAAAAACAAAAGAATCAAATGGAAGAAATAGAAAAGGTGTGACACCTTCAACAAGAGTGTCAAGATTTGTAGCTGATGAAAAAAAGCATGGAATGCATATGAAGATAATATTGTTTGTGACTGGATGCCTTGCTAGGAAAATATAAATGTATATTCTTCATGAAAAAACACCTTTTGCAAATGCTTACTCTAGGAGGAAGTGCTTGGTTTCTTCATGCATGTTTTCTTCAAGCATTTTTGCTTTCTACAAGTCTAGCTCCACTAAGTAAAAAAATAAAGGGATAGCATAGATATTAATGATATGTTTTCTTTAATCATTTACATACAAAATTAATTGTTCAATGATTCCAATTTCCATCTTAAGAAAAATATATGATATAGCTTTTAAAGAAATGCCTCATTCTGCCAAAAAAGAAAGAGTTCTTATCATTATTCATTTTTGTTGTTGTTGTTGTGTTGTTGGTTTTTTTTGTGTTTTTTTTGTGAACACTTTATTAAACTTTATAAACTAGAACATATGGATAACATTTGCTTTCAATTATGTTGGGATTTTGGAATTACATCAGTAATTCCTCCTTACCTGGTCATTTGTTGCCTGAAAGAAGTTTCACTCTTCGAATGTTATTAAAAAGCAAAAGTTTTTTCCTCTCATAAATTCAATTTGAAGTACATTAAATCATTTAAATAGTAAATTATATGCTTGAGTATTCTCAAGCAGATTTTTTGGATGTTCTTTTCTTGCCCTGTACCCTCAGTGGAATTTTATCTATTTTTGGCTGCTTTGGAAGGCAAAAATGTATTATGGTATCAAATAAACAATTGATATTAATTATTTTCAAGAATTTAGAGCGGAAATATTTATAAAGATGTTTAAAATCCAAAGGTCAATAAACAGCACAATTTTTCAATAATTTAGTGCCAAGCTAATTTTGTTGCTTGATTAAGAAACACAAAGAGAAGGTGAAATACGCTTGCCAGGAATGAAATGCATTACCTTCCAGTAATGGTAATGGACTGACATCAGAAGCAAACAGAAATAAACAAACAAGATATAGTCAATTTTCTGTGAAAATGAAAAACATTTTTCTGTAATTAAATTGCTTCCCAGAGGAAATACATTTTTCAGTTCAATGCCAGTCTTTCATCAGCTAATATTCCCCAGCAACTACAAGAAGAGTGCTGAAACACTAAGATACTAGCATTTTTAAGTATGTAAATCTATAAGATTTTATTTGACAGAAATTAATGCTTTCACAGGAAAAAAGCTAGTTCAGCATAAAATTATTTGTATGAGCTGGTTGCTGTTCACTTTTTTTCTCAATGTTTGTCTCCTTTCCTTCACATTGGTGAAGGAATTCACAGACACATTCTCATCATATTTCTCTGCAGGTAGAGCTACAGGTCATCTAGTTTGTCCTTCTACCAAGACAAATCTGAGGACCTTAGCTACCTGTCTAAAATTTCCAGACATTCAGCAATTTGATCAATTAATAATGGTGAGTTTGAAATTCTTTTTTGGAACTAGGCCCTGCATGGAGGGTTTTTGTGGTGGGGGGGATTGTTTGTTTGATAGTTGGTTGGGTTTTGGGTGCTGTTTCTTGTGGGGTTATTGTTGTTTTTAGGGTGTTTTGAAGCATGATGATTTCACTCCAAGAAACCAAAACATAGTCCATGGTCATAGTGGAGCAAATAAGAAAACCATGGAATGAGTCCCAGATCACTGAGGATGACCATTGGATCCAAGCTTATCATTGAATGGCATCTAATATTGAACCTATGCATTTTGTCCTCAGTCCAAGGAGATTTTGTCCTGTATTTTTTCCCTACCACCAGTTTCCAGGATAGGTTGGAGTGTGGACATGCCACTGAAACTCTCATCCAATCCACTACATGATGCAAAATTCAGGCAGCAAAAAGGAAGAAGAGCACAAGTAATGTTTTTACTTTGCTACAATGGAAAAATATGAATAAAAAGTATGCATTTGCGCTTGCAGTCCCAGCTGCTCACATTGCTGCTGAGTAGAACAAGCTAACACAACTTGTCTAAAATAGATGGTCCTTAAATTAGTTCACCAGGTGCTTAACCTTCCTTTGACTCACTATTACAGTAGAAACAGGTAGATTCAGAAAATAATGTATTTTTATTAGTATTTAATGAATGTCTTAATTTGAGATACAGAATTTCACAGTGTATCTTCTGACATGTTGTGATATATTTCAATAAGATGTGATAAACATTTGCAAGGCATTAAAAAATGCAACTACAAAAATTAAAAGCACTTTTACATTTTTCTCAAGCAAGACTTTGGTAGGTAGATTGTGATTCAAAATACCAATTCTTTCCTGTCGTTTACAAATTTTCAAGAAACTCAGTAAAGAAATACTGCAGTAGTGGAAGTTGCCATGGGCAGAATGGAAGCTTCAGTAGGGGTATCCTACTCTTGTGTCACGAGGCACAGAAAGGACTCCCTTGATTTCTAAACTCCTTCTCAGAAAGAAACCTAGGTGCAGCTGGATCCAATCTTAGCCCTAGACGTGGTCAGAAGCTTATGTCTAAAGGATTACATGTGTAATTGATCCTTTATAAGATTTTGTCCCACATGATTAAGGATAGCAAGCCAAATGTATTTATATGATTAAATAAATGATCTGTCTAAATGGATGGTGGTGATGACTAGACTAAAAACCTTAATCAAAATTATTTACTACACAGATAGCTACAACTACTAGTGTAGTGCCCTCTTAATGGAAGCAATGTTGAAGCAATGATGTTAAAGTTAGCAAGATAATTATTAAGAAGAGGTTGATTTTACCCATACCCAATTGTGGGCAAATTTTTTTCAGGCTCAAGGGAAAACCTTTACAGTGTCCCCACTCAAGGGAGGAAATTCCACACACACGCTGAGAAGGGGTATGTTAGAAGATCTTGCCATTAAAAGGTGAGACTGGGCTATCAGTCGTGTCTACTGGCCAGCAGTATCACCTCATTGTCGCCACCAGTGTCAGCTCAGCAGCCTGAGATAACTTACCAATAATATCACTTGTTGATTCCTTTATCAGGAACTTTGTCTGTCACATCATCACCAGTGCCACTTTCAGGAAACATTGCACTTCCTCACTGTTTAACTTTGGCTTTGATGTGTTTCAGATTTCCTCAGCACCAAAAGCAGAGACTCCCATTGTCCTTCCACCAGTGATAACTTTTTAAAATAGGGTATTGCTCAAGATGTTTTACCTCCACTTAGGCAGAGCGTCCTGCTACCCTTGTAGATGCTCTACCAACATTGCTCTGTTTCAAGTCTGCTGCAGAATTCACCACTTACAACTGGTTCTACTGCTGCACAGACTGCTCTTGCTATGTCTGTGTCTCCTCCCGATCCTCTCTGGCATCTGCATACCTGGAATACCTGCATTACTTACCCTGATCCTGGAAAGAGATGACACTAAAAGCAAGCCACACATGCCTTCTCTCCCTGAGGGATAACATTCCTTAGGACAGTGCTTTTGGGAATTTGGGATTATCTCAGGTGAGTGGAGAAGGTAGAGGCTTACACATCTTGATAGTCTTGCATAAGAGAGTGTGTGAGAAATAGGTTCTGCAACCCCTGCTTTAAGATAAAGTTCTCAAGGAACACTTTGGTGTCAGCAAGACTGGGCAGGGAAGGAAGAAAGGAAGGAGGAGGAGAATGATGCCCACAGCTGGAGTCGCTTCAAAACTTATTGAACTGTTTCTAAGAAGTTTAGTAGGATTAGTAAAAACATGGGTAAAAAAAAAAAAAATATGGGTATTTCATAGGAGTTTGAACAGTATCATCTGTTGTGCCAATAGAAATACTTATCCTTTCAGCAGAAAGTAATTCCTGAAGCACTTTGCAATCATCATTTTCTATGCACCCATCAAACAGGTAAGGTAAGATATACTGCAAGGGCAACAGTCACACCTGGATGGGAGTGCTGAGCACCTGGAGGGTCACCACATTCCCCAGGACACAAAAATAGACATCATTCCCTGACCAGTGCTAGCACAGCAGCACTGCAACAGCTTATCACACATCTTCCAGGCAAATCTCTGGATCATATGAGTGCTGTTTGTCTACAGACACAACACTAAACTTAATCTCATTTAGCAAAAATCCTCAATACATGTGCTTAGGTATCTATGAAGACATGCATATTTACTCAAAGTAACATCTGTTTTTGGAGTTGCAACCAGAGAAACCATTGTGATGCTAAATAAGAAAATGAATCTTAAAGGTCTTGATAACATTTTATATTTTTATTCATTTGTTTTATATCCCAAAAATATTTCTAAGTATAATTATTTTCAAATGTAAATGCTAATAGGAACACTTTTTACGTTCATTTCCTTTGCTATGATCGCTGTAGCAATTTATACAGTTTATTTATATACTTCATATTTTTAAATAAAGAACTCCCTGTTGTTTGGCATAAAATTGTTCTAATTCAACAAAGAGTATGAACCTACAACAGAGGAACTGATGTTCTTACTGAAGAATGTTTTAATTGTTTACCTGTTCCATGTAATTTCTAGTTATAGAATTCACATTTTTCTGCTAAATGCCAAGATAACATTTGGCTTTAGGTTTCTCATTGACCCTTATTCTTTGTCATTGTGTGAACTTCTGTAGAAGTTAAGAATTGGTATTTAAAATCTTTATTTTTTAAAGAAAATAAATAATCATGTATTTTAAGAAACAGGGGTTGCTCTCATAATCTTCCTGCAGCAGGAACAAAGGCAGCAAGAATGACTTACCTGGGCAGAGGTGCAGAAATTAAACCAAAATAATAAAAAGCAGAGATTTTCATCATTGTTCCACATTAGTTTACACAATTTATAGAGCATATTACTTTCTGAAAGCAAGAATAATTGACAAAGTATTGGTGTTATTTTTTGAATCACAGATGTTACCTTTCTGTCACTTTCATTATTTTATGCTGGCCTAGACAATATTTCAAAGGAGTGTCAGACATGTACTGAAGTGTGATCAGTGCAATTCTAATTTAGCTGGACTTTTCTCATGATTTGATTATCAAACGATATAAATTAAAGAAATAAAAGAGAGTCATAAACTGATGTATAACAAGGATGTTTATCATGCTATATAAAAAAATGAAAAAAGCCAAAATCATTTTGTAATATAACTTTTAGAGTTGGTTATTACATTAAACATTGCCTACTTGTTATTTCAATGAACTAAAATGAAGTAATAATGAACAGTACAACAGACTTCCTAGAAATGTCAGTTCCTTGGGGTAGCCTTGCCTAGGGGCTGGAAAGTTTGTTTTTGTATTGGTTTCATTCCAGAAATAATAAAGCAAATCTAATTTGGAAACAATATGGCAATGTTCTATCTAAAATGCATCACTGGTTTACACCCAAGGTTCTAGTGCTTAAGTTTAAAAAACACACTTAAAATAAATATTCTCATAGAATGGCAGAAGTACATTTTATATATCAAAGTAACTACTCATGTTAAGAACATCACCACCACTGGCTTCGCTGTGAGTTTGCATATTTTCCATAGACAGGAGATGAACTAAAGTAAAAGCAGTGGATGTCAAGGATATTAGAATAACTAGAATCAATAACTACAATAAGTTGTGCAAGCCCACCAGCATGACCAAGGTTTTTTGTAAGCATGATACTTGAAGGATTTGAAGCAGGTGAATTAAGTGGCTTTCAATATTTGTACAGCAAGCTCCTTTTAGCCAGAGTGACAAAATGGGAAAAAGTCCAGTTTGTGGTAACTGATGGATTTAGTAAGTAGACCAAGAAAGTCGGCAGTACTGCCTGACAGAGGTTGGTGATTGATATTGTGATAGCAAATGAGAGGTAATAACCACCAAGGTACGTCATAATCTAAGAATTTTATGTTCGATGTGTCAGCGAATAGGAGCAATTCACTATGGACATTGACAAAAATACTAAGGAATTTTCCATATGAAGAAGGGCAATTCACAAATCAGTGTCCAAAACGTCAGTACTGGTGGCAGGGACAAGCTTCAGTACCTTCATATCCTATTTGTAAAAGATCATTAATAGAGCTCTAATCTTTCAGTATTCGTGTACTGCAGAGAAGTATTTCTGGTTTTAGTAATTCTAATATAACCAAATCTATAGAAAACTTGATAAACAAGTAAGGGTTTTGCTTGTTTGTTTCAGGAAGATTAATACTCCTGTACTTTTTCTCACTAATGTGGCAGTGAAATAAAGTTCAAAACTATTTTAACTGTAAGACGTGTTTTTTGGGGGTTTTTTTTCAACTCTTTAACTCAGTTTTTAGAGTCAGATGTTTTAGACATGAAAGACATTGGATCAGAGACTGGAAATGAGGTTCCTGGATTTTCCTCCTCTGCTCAGAGAGCTGTCTTCTGCCCTACAGAATCAAATCATTGTGTAAAGGACCAGTGTCATACCATCACCAGAGGGAAGACACTGCTTCCAGCCTATTTGGCACGTTGGTGGTAAAGACATCCTCCCACAAAACATGTAGGTTGAGTTTTAATCCCTGAGCTTGAGAAATACCTCATAATTAATCTTCCAGCATCTTGTCTGTATGCTCTCACTATCAGGGTACTGAATCAAACCATTTATCATCTTATTCTGCAGCTGAAAGAAAAATAATGCAATAGTATTTAGCAAAGTTCCCAGTTTGATAAGAGTTTTGAGAAGACCTGTTTGATGTAGCTCAGCTATCATTAAAATTTTCAGAAGAGAACATGACTTGCATGAAAGCAAGTAATGGGCAGCCTGTTACCTTCTGGGAAGAGATGCCTAGGGCCTGAGTAGAAACACAACCTTTAAGATGATTGAGAACTGCCAGAGTTAAAATTATGCTTCTCAAAGAGCACAAAGTAGTGCCTGAGTCTGGATAAAATGGAGATGTCATCTCACTGTGCACTGAAGGAAAGTCAAAACTATGGTTATTAAGATCATGAGCATAACTTTGGCATCCAGAACCATAATCACAAAGACTGATCAAACTGACAGGGTACAAACAAAATAAGGGGTCTGGGGACAGCTCCAAGGAACAGATGTTTGTATGACAAGCTCCAGAAAAACTTCAGAAACCTCACAAGGCTGTGAGAAGGTAGATATTCAGAAAAATATGGTAGCAGACCTAGCAGACTGATGAGTTAGGAAAGTTTAAAAAGGGGGTAATAAGGAGAAAAATTCTCACCTCTCAGAAGAATAATAAAATAAAATCATGGCATGTCAGCCTTTCATATTAACCTAGACCTACTGAGGGACAAAAAGAGCTACTCAGACTTTTTCTTTTGTCCTCAGAAGACTGTCTCAGTACTCTTAACATATCTTGTGACTTGGATTTTTTCTTTTTTTTATTAGATCCTTTGATGGAGAGTGCTCAGCAAATGAACCATCTTGCTGTTCAGAATTGTCTTTGATTCTATTTTTTATTTATCTATTATTTCTTTGTTTCTTTTTTTTTCCCTTTTCCTCTTTACCCAGTGTGTGGCCTCACACTTTTACGTATTGCATTGCAATATGCTGTTTCCTTAGAAGCTTTTTTATTGTGTTCATTACTGCAGAAAATAGACCTTTAACTTTCACAAATTTGCATGCAACCTAGTGAAATGTCCTTATTTTACAGATAAGAAACTTAAGTAGAGAAATTTGTCCCTAAAATGCTTATTGATTCTGAATGGTTGAAGTTCTTTGGTTCTAACTCTCCATTTTGCCTTTTTCTGCTCTCTAGTTGTGTTGGCTTTCCACTTGTTACATTACAAGCATTACAAGATCAATAGCCCTCCTCATCTTTTTGCCTTGTCAGTGCTGAATAAACAATGTGGGATGATAGAAGTTAATTTTTTCCCACACAGATTGAGAAAGAATTTGCGGCTTTGGCCATCTTGCCAGGCACATGTCAAGTATTGGTTAGTTAAACAACTGTTTGGGGAAGAGAAAAAAATTGGACTCCCGGGACATTTTCTTTGCCTCCACTTTTTCAAGTAAGTTCTCCAGCCTATGCAACATCCAGGCAGATTCAGTTCACAAGGGAATTGCTTTAGGGAATATGTGTTCTCTCCATCCCAGAAGTACATGTGCTTTTCTAGACTAAACATATCAGATATGTCTCCCTAACACTTGCAGAGCCTTTTCAGTTTTCAAAGTTGACTGTCCCAGAGGCTCCAGTCTCTCTAGTGCAAAGTTAAGTGACCCAAAATGCCAGAAGACAACATGCAATTTATATTATTATTTATTGAATTCCAAGCATGCAAATTCATATTATAAAAGTATGAAAAGATGCTTTTGTGTGCAATATCCATATCCAATATCCACAAACGACCTCATACATTGTCCTGTGTCTTAGGGCAGCCAGCAAAAAACATAAGAAAACAGCGAGAGCCTTAGGGATGCCTCTGCATAATAATCTTCCAGCATCTGACTATTTGTGGTTCAGGGAGTCCCTGAGAGTTGGTCAGGGGGGGGTTTTTAACACTTAAGGGGTTTTTCCTTCCATTGATTGTCCATCACTATAAGAACCATGTAGGCTTTCAGTGTCTACTACCTCCACAGGTAAGAAATTCTACAGCTGAACTATAGATGAACAAATATTTTCTTTGCCCATGTAAGATCACTTACCTGTTTTATCTGATGTCTCCTATTTATTGTTTTAGAAGTACACTTGTTTTGTACTAATTTTTACCAAAGCACTTAAGATTTTGAAGACCTGCTTGTACCCTTCTCCCCAAAGGTGTGTTTCTTCCTGGGTGATACCCCCCAGTTCTGCTATTAGCTCTTTCTCAGACTGGTTGCCTTCTCTGTTCCTCTCCCAGGTATATTATAACCTTTTGGAATAGGATGGATGCTCTGTAGCACTGGTTCAAAAGAGCCCTGACATTGGTTCCAGACCATGTAATTCAAATATATGTAAGGAAAAAAGTTTTACATAAAAGAAACTGAGAATTTTAGAACTAAGTGAAGTATATTTTTATAATAATCTGTTGTCAGTTTTAGTCAGGCTTAACCAGAAAAATAAAAAGCTTGATGAATAAACCCAAGAAAAAATGTTGTCATGTGTGCAAAGACTGCACTGAAGAGGCAGAGAAAAATTGCCACACTGTAGATCGAAGTTATGAAACAAAATGAATAATATGAATTAAAAAAGAATAGCTTAGCATTTTGTGTTTTGTTGGGGGCTTTTTGCTTGTTTTTTAATGTTGACTAGACTAAGAAGACATGAATCAATATTTAAATCATACTAAATCTGTAGGTGACAAAACAAAGTTGATTTGGAATTGTTAAAATATGCAGTGAACTAAGTTCCCAACATTTTGGATGGTAATAAGCCACTTAGCTAAATCCCATCAAGAGTCCTACTTACTAAGTGATGGTACAGTGTGGCCTAACATAAGATGAAAATAAAGAAAATGCAAAGAAAAGGAAATCCTAAAAATAATGATCAATGTCCTAAAGTATTTGAAAGTAGAAACAAACTGTGAAAAGAGACATTATTGAATAAGGGTGGTACTTGGGGATCTCCTGTAAAAAGCTGAGGAATGAATTTGTGAAAAGACAGTGAGGAGAGAAATGTTACTGTCAGCTGGGAAGAAGCTGCATTATGACAGCCTCCAATCACAGTTGCATAGAAGAAAAATATCTATACACAGACTGGTAAAGAGGGGAAAATGGGTAAGCTTGAATTGCGAAAACAGAGCTGGTTTTAGGCACATCTGAACACAAATCAGAAAAGTCTTCTGAAAGAATGTGAAGCTGCTAAGAAACAAAGGAAAATGAAAAACAACTTTTCAAATAATGAGAAATGGGAATTAGGAGAGGAAGAACTCCCAGTTCTTATCCTTATTAAATAGAATTTTGTTGAGTTTAATTCTGTAAAGCATTCAAACATAACAAATAATCCACCAAAACACAAAAACAAGGATGAGACTGCTACAGAAGTTTGTAGAGTCATTCATCAGGCCTGACCCCTAAAACTGACCAAGAGCTTCAGGCAGGAGGAGAAAACTTTAAAATGTTTCAGCAAAGCTGGCTTAAGGACTGCCTTGGACTTCTCTGTCGGTCCCTTGGCATGGGGGTTCTTCTTGCAAAGCCAGAAATTTGTCAAAGATTGTAAGACTATGAAAGTCCACAAATAATATTTATGTTACAATCACTTGCTGTAAAGCCATACAAAGTTTCACAGGGCAAATCACACTGGGAAAAAATGCAGATCAGACTCTAATGCAATTAACTTCATAACAGGGAGGTCATCCTAGGGGAGAAAGCAACACAACGAGTCTCATTGAATTTCAAAATGCAGTTCAGATCCAGAAGAAAGAGTAGGTTTGTCCTTGGAAATAATAAACTTAATAGAAGTCATTGTAAAAATCTCCATTGTTATGAAGGAAGAACTGAGAGTTCCTTGGAGCTGCTCTGAATCTCATTTGTATTCAGCGTCATCTTCAAATCCAAACGCACAAATGGAAAAAGGAGTGAGAGCAACCTTCAAAGGCTCCTGGGGATGGAAACCTGCAAGTCTTAGTCTGCACCAAGTGTCATCTGGGACAAGATATCAGCAAAATGCATCTGTGACTTATGCTTTCTTATTTCTGGTTTGGTTTTTTTTTTTTTCAAAAAGTTTTTTCTAATTTCATAGCCAAGAACTGAATTTCTTGCTTTTTTTACAAATCAAACTTACTGTTTGCAATTTGATCTATATTTAAAGTGAACTTAGGTGAATCTTACCTGTAAAAAACATTTTACTTTTTGGAGGGCAGCCAATTGTAGTAAAATATTTTTGTAGGTGTGTCCCTCTGCTTCATGTAACCCCTAGTTTATTGCAGGGACAGAGGAAATTAGTATGGCACAAGCAACAGGAATGTGCCATGATGCAGCAGAAGGAGAGTTACAGCTTTTTTAAAAACAGAATGTGTCAAGGGAGACCCATCAGGAAGAAGAGAACAGGTTATTCCCTTCTTCACTCCCCATAAAAGAATCATCATTTACTGTCTCATTGATGCTACCCTTAAGGTCTTGTAAAGCACTTTATATTCAGAAAAACTTGGCAGGTAATAATAGTGGCTAAGTATTAATACCCTCAGTGTCAACAGAGATTCCTACAAATCATTATGCATATTTTTTTGCCAACAATAGGCTTCTCAGGAAACACCTGTTCTATCGTTATTTTTATCTACACATTTTTCAAATAGATGGGTTTCAGTGATCTTTTCCTACTCTGTTTCCACAGTTAGCTCCATTATTTTATGACTTGCTGTGAAGTATTGGAATTATTTGCTTTTGATTGGAAGGAAAGAGTGCTTAAATCACAGTTTCCAAAGAAAGATGCCTAATCGTAATTTACAGAGGTCCAATTTAGAAGTCCTGTCAAACTTGACAATGACAGGTTGGGGATTTCAACAGCAACTACTTCTCAAAAAAACAGTCAGTCCTTCAGAAGCAATGTACAATTAAGGTCATCTTCCCTAACTTTTGAAATATCACATGTCAAAGGACTTTATCCAGCAATTTCTACAGTAGAAGTGCTTGATGATATTTCTTAAAAATTCCTAGTCTCATTTAAAAACTCAAATGATAAGTCAAAAATCTTCCATTGCCATAGTTCTTAGTAGTTTATTAACTGTTCAAATGTTTCACTTCATTCTTAATCTGAATTGACTTGTCATCAGTTTCTAGAGATTGGTAGACATACCTTGTGCTCTTAGGTCAAAGAGCAGGTACTGACAGATTTATTGTCTTCTGTCAGTATATTCAAAAGGCATAACATTGTCATATTTCTATTTGCAAACAAATTAGGCTTAGTTACCACATCTGAAATCAAACTTCTAATCTATCACTTCTTTTCAGAATGCTTAGGAATTGCTTGATACTTGTTTTTGAAGAAATTAAACAGATTTAGTGAAAATATTCCAGTAGTGGTCTTCTCTGTTCTGCACGACTGCAACATCACTTCTTTTTTCTAGCTAAAGTTCCTGTGGTGGCAGATCCAAGCACTCTGTTTATCTTCAGCTACAGCTCCGCATTGTAAGTTTGCACTTGATTTGCTGTAGATCATGTCCCAGCCTCTATCTCATTTTTCCAAGAGACAGTTTCTTACCATATGTATATGGCCTTTTTCCTTAACTTTCCATGTAACTTTATTAAGAAACCAATTATTCATAGGTACACTCCAAATGCAGTGGTAGAAACCTATTGATACAATTGACCTGTCCTCCAACTTTCATGTTATTTGAAAACTACATGTGTGTTAATTTTTGTTTTCTTTTCAGCCATATTAGCCAGCTCAGAAACACTGGCCAAGACTAACACAAAGAAAAATCAGATGCTTGCTGATTTGTTTAAGGAAAATACAAGTCACATATATGCTGCACTTATAAGCATGAGTGTAGTTTCAAGCAATTAATATTTATAAATATATATTAGTATCATTGCTTTCTTGAAGACAGTTTTAGCAAGTTAATAAACTTGCCCACAAAGCAATTTTGAAGACTAAGTATCTCGAGTATTTGTGCCTCAAGATTTACAGTGTTTAAGTATTACAATTACTTGAAGTTTAAATATTGTTATGAAGATTTTAAACTCAAATTGGAGAAGAGGAAACAGCCAAATAGCAAAAGAAAAACAGCCATCAGTCATTCCAACTGAGATAAACAGAGACTGAATAACTTCACTTCAGTATCTTTTTTTTTTTTTTTTTCCTTGGAAGGTTTTTTGTTTTTTATTT
>VYXD01014911.1:1722699-1762886 GCA_013397195.1 Hylia prasina | reverse complement strand
TTTTTTTTTTTTTTTTTTTTTTTTTTTTCCTGGCAAGGTTTTCTGTTTTTAATTTGTTAGACCAACTTGTTGATATTTTTAATCTTTTTTTTTTTTTTCCATATTTGCCTGTCTGGAGAGAATTGCACATGAACCTAAGGGAAAAGCAGATGTACTCAAAACAGTAGCACAGCATAAAATGTTCAGACACTGGATAAGGATGACCTCATCCTATTTTGCCTGAGTTGACTGACTGTAAGAAGTGAGCTTGCCATTAATGTGTTCCAACAATTCTTTGGGGAAATGAGGTTCAACGGTAAGAGGCATAATGCCATTCCTCTTCATCCACACTAATACAGTGGATATTTTAGAAGTTTAAAATGCTAAAAAAAAATAAAATTAAAGGAAACTAAAAAGTTAGTTCTCTCAAAAAAATACTAAGGAGGAATTATGATTAACATACTAAAGGAATATCTCACAGCATGCACTGCAAGCAGTAAGAGCATTATTCAAGATATTGTTTTGCAGTAGGTAAAATTCTGAACAAATTAAAGCAAATAAATTCACTCCTGAACTCTTGTTATGGCATCATTTAACAAGATGATTTTAATCTCTCTTCTAAGAAAAACTAAGGAAAAACCTGCTTTCACATAAAAAATGAAACTGAAATAAAAAATTTTCTAATCTAAAAGTTGTTTTCTAGTGAGACTGTCTCTGCAAGTTCATCTCATGCTGTTCATATTCCTGTTTTCTGTCCTCCAGCATGCTTAAATCTGTTTCTCAAACCCACAAAACTGCACACATTCAGCTTTATTATCTCCCTCCATAAAATCAATCTTGTCACACTAGTCAAAGTCTGAATATCTCAGTCTGTTTTTCTCTTAGCTGTTTCTTAAGTTCCAGGAAACAAGCTGTGTTCCTCACATGCTTACCAACAAAACCTTCTCAGTATAACCAGGACTACCTTTCTAGCAAACTGGAAGATGATATGTGGCACTAGCTGAAGCAAACGTCTTAGCTGTGGTTAGGCACATCCAGAACTATGTCATCCACTTGCACACATGGACTCCAGAACACAAATCTCTTTCCCCATCAAGCTTGGACATAGATTTTCTCCTTTTCTGAAGGAAATGCGAAACACTGGAGCTTCAGACTGGAACAAGTTTGAGTCTTCCTCCTCATTGCAGAGAGGTGTGGGTGCACACAGACACAGAGATAACCTCTCTCCAATGTTTTGAAAGATCACCGCAGTGAAACTTATTTCTGCAAACTACATGGGTTTTTGCAATTCATATTTTCTGTTAAAGGAACAAATTAAAATGACTTCTATTCATAGAAGCATTTATTTGGGGTTGTGGGATTTTCTTTTTTAATCAAGACAACATTGCATGGCCTATAAATGATGTTTTTCCTGACAATTCTTAACACATGAATCACCTACTATACCTTAAAACAGAAAGCATGATGGCTTCCTCCAAAGAAAATGGAGAACAGCTTATGAAAAATATGCAGCCTTGTTAAAATGTTTTTTCTCAGTAGGGCAATAGAACAGTTCTGAGAAGTCCTACAAGGAAGGGAAATGTTTTATTCTCTTTTTGCCTTTGCTTCAGAAATAGCATTTGTGCCAAAGTCCTGAAGGTTTGGATGAGAAGTATTCAGAAGTAGAAAAATGAGGAGATTTAGGCTGTTCTAATTCAAACTGTAATAGCAGAAAATCAGAGCAACCATATAGAGATACAAGAATTGTGAATATGAATGAGATAATTTTATATATGATTACTTTATTGAGAAGCATAATTAATTATATAATAGGAGGGAGACTGTTGCTTCCTAAACACTCCTAAGCAGTAGAGTACCAGGCACTTTGATACGCAGTCACAGGAATTTCTGTATTAGAAGCAATTCTGTTGCTTCACAGAGGTACTATCCTCTCCCCTTAATCTTGCAAAGGTGTTAAGAGTGGGCATGGAACCATTTCTACCTCTCTTCATTTCACAGGGGGAGGTATCATGTCTCTGTAGTGGCTGCAGTGCTGTATCGAGGTATTTCAGTGCTCAGGGCAGGATGTAAATTTGCCTTCCTCCCAGGAAGATCCTGTGTCCAGTAATGCTCTTGTTTTAAATCTCTGATATTCCCAAACACAAACTAAAGGAGCTTTTTATATATAACTCTTCTTCCTGAAAAATATCATTAAGTTGTTCTTAAAAGGGGAATTCAGGCTGCACTTTCTCAGCTATGGGAGGAAAATTGTAATTTTCTAGAAGGCTGGCAGACAGAATTTTTAAAGTAGGTGTCTGTGAAAAGAGTCACGATCATCTATTTGGTGCAGAAAACATCATTTTGCATTGAGTTGACTTTACATTACAGTGGACATGGTCTTGCCACTGTCCAATAATGTAAAATTATCTCCATAAGTCATCCACTAGCCAACAACACATGGCCAGCTACTTCAGCAGAACATAAATATTTCTCATTATTCATGTGAAGATAAAAGATTCTGAAATGTATGATAAATTGAAGGACACAGTAACAAAGAATAGACCATGTACAAGTATAAAGGGGAAATGACAATTGTCAGAGTTGTCAAATAGTCTTGTGCTCTGTCAAAATCAATCTATCCTCAGTCTGCTGAAAAAAACAACAGGACTGGAAGGAACCTCTTCAGTTGATGTTCTCAGACCTTTGAGGAACCTCTCGGAGGTTTATTTCATCAACTTATGAAGTTATTTCTTAAAATTCATTCTAATTTCAGTTCTGCTCTTCTTGTTACTACTGACTGATCATACAGCTTCATTCTTCAGAACCTAGATACTTTCTTTTGCTATCCAGCTTAAATGTATTTGAACTCCCTGAAATCTATCCTGCATTTGTTCCAATATTTTCTTTCAGTTTAATTTCTGTTTTTCTAGTTCTTCATTAGCAACACTATGACCTGTCCACTCAAACTCTGCTTTGATAAGCCAAATATAGAACAAGAATATTTTCTGGGGTGGTCTGATGTCTTGCATCCCACATGTGTACCAAGGCTGAGTTATGGCTCTTTCCTGGAAAGAGACTGCAATCACAAACAAGTTTCCAGAGTCTTGGTCAATAACTGATAATTCCTTCTCTCTGGTAGAAACATGTTGTTCAATATATCACAGCATTTTGTTTGTTGTTTTGAAATTCTTTACTGAAGCCAAGATAAGGGATATTTATTGTGTCTCTTTTTTTAGCAAAACCCAGAACTCTAATCAGAGAAAATATTTGGGTTACTGGTTGTTTGTTCTTAGGAAGTGTATGTTGCCTTTTCTCAATTTCTCAAAAACAGTCCATATGTAAAGGATTTTCTTCAAATTACATTGTAAAGTCTTTCATGCAATCAACTCAGTCTAACATAATCAAACTCTGTTTTATCCTCTCTACAAGTTGCATTTAACTTCTGTCCTCTCTGCCCTTCTTCCCCCACCATTTGGCCATAAATCCCTCTAATGCACTCATGTTTAAAGCCATTAGAACATCAGAATTCTGTAATGACATAGATCTCACTCTTCCCCTGTACACACTTTCTCCCTTGGAGGATGAGAATCTTGAGATCAGCTTCCACTTCAGTTCTGGCAATTTTTAATCAAGGTATTGATTGAGTGGGACTTCAGATCTGGCCATCCGCAAGATAATATGTAAGTTCCTACTTAGAATTTCTGCAAAAAGGTAAACAAATGTTTCTTGTGTTAGGGAGCAGCAAGATCAAGGCTGTTGCACAGGGGAAAATGAGCTGGGAGCTGCAGATGATCACAGCAGAGGCTTGGTGCAAGACCCAGATATCTGAGCCCACCAGGATATTGGTAAGAGCTGCTTTGTTGGCAATCCAAGACAAAGGAAGGTGATGAATCCAGTCCAACACGTATCTAAGGGGTCCAGAGAGGCAAGAGATAGACTGGAGGCAAGACCAGAGACAAGCCAGCAAGATAACAGAAAGAACTAGAAATGCATACAGTATAGCTTAGGCAAGGCATAAAAACAGCCCCAGCCTAAGCAAAGCTCCTGGAGAAAAGGACAGAGGACAGGAGTGGAGGTCCCAGTGGAAGTTCAGTCAGGACATTAGGGCCTGCTGTGCACTACCCTACTCCCAATCACTGCATAGATTTGACAAAAAGCAGACCTAGAAAGGGAAAGGATGAACCATAAAACCTTGAGAAAAACCCTAGAAATAGCATATTCAAATGAATAATCCCTTGATGCTGACCCCTTCATAGCCACCCACTTCTTTAGGCGTCCAACTGAAAATAGAACTCCTTCACTATTTTTATTAACCTTACAGCATTTTAGGACTCTCACTATGGAAATATCATGACAATAATTTGTAAAATTATGATGTCAAACCTACAGTCATGGACTGGAGTTTATTATTTTCATTAGGGTATGGCTCCCCTCCCACCAAAAATAAAGCAAAGCAGTGATTTGCCTTCATCTTTGCACCATTTTGTTTCCATTATGACTAGATACAACCTGAAAAGAAGCCTACTTGTCTTACTATATTAATCATGATCTCCTAGTATAGACCTTCTGCATAACAATTAGCTTACATAAAATGAAAGTCTTAAACTATTAAAATCAATAACAATTTCTAACACTCGCCTCAGTCTTCTGCCACTTTCTCTTTTTAAAATTGCAGGCATGTTTGATGTCATTTCTAGATTCCCAGTAATTCTAGAGGCTAGATTTGGGTTTTGCTGTCAAGAGAATCTTACCAAGAGTAGTACAAAATGAAAATATTGCTACAATGTTGCAGAAGATAGACTGAGGCTGTAATAAGAGTTAATCCACATTTGGATTTTGAAGGATTCTGGGATTTACAGGTGGAAGAACATAGCCTGAAACAGCAAGAAAGTCTTCAACCCCTAGCCAGGGAACACCAATGACAACTGCATCAGCGTGTTTGAAAGAGAGTGGGACAGAGAAACAGGAAATAATTGAACTTCTGTCAGGTAATTTGCCATGGTTTAGGAATAGTAGTCCCCAGTTTAGCGCTCCTGCTGGGACTCTCCAAAACACACTGTCACTGTCTCCCCTGCAGTGGGCTGGAGAGGAGAATTGGAGGCACCAAAGGAAGGGCGTTGAGATAAGAACAGTTTACCAGAAACAGCAATGAGCTAAGAAAACAAAGAGTAACAGCAATAATATTAATAACAAAAGTGTACAATAGTGATTCTCTTACAAAAATGCTCACTGTGAAGCTTGACCCAAGCCCCCACAGCCACCCCAGCCTGACTGGTCCCTGCAGTTCAGAACTGGTGCTGCCCAACCTCTCCCTCTGGCTCAGAAGCAGAGACACACAACCACCCCCTCTGCCACACTGACTAGACTGGACTGGACTGAAAGGAATCCCTTCTGCATGGAAGGGACTCCTTCTCCCTGCCCTCCCCTCTGCCCTCAGCAATGACATGAGGTGGCATGGAATAATCGCCACGTCCTGGACATGGGTCTTCCTGGCCACTGCAAAAATTAACACTGGCGTGGCTGGAACCAGGACATAGTTACATCTCCCAAAAAAATATCTTCCCCCCTTATTTCCTTATACAGTTACATTGATGGATGGTGGATTGATTGATGGATGGATGATTTTTTCTGTTTCATATTCCTCTTTCCCATTTTCTGTTGACTGCATTGACACAAGTCAATGACAGGTATTGCTATTTACTTTCATCACTGAAGTATTTTACATGAGGAAGTACAAAATCTGGTGCCACAAACCTAAAGCATGACTGCAGCCATAGTGCTGTGCAATTAAGACAAGGTTGATTAGGGAGCAGTTTTCTCTCATCTTGCAGATGGCACAGTCTACATTTTGTAGCTGGCTACAGCTTCTGTCAAGATAAAGCAGATGGGGATGTCATGATATTTTCATAGTGAGGATCCTAAAACACTGTAAGACTAATAAAAACAAACAATCCCCTCCCCCCCAATGATATACAGACTGCTAATACTTCCCTTGCTGTAAGAGACAGCTTTAATTAAATGTATTCACAGCTAACCAACTGCTGATTGGAAGGAGTACCAGGACTGAAAGGTTGCCAGTGAAAGATAAACAGTGACAGCTAACAGTCACATTGAGAAAAAGAAACAAAAAAAAACCCCTGCTTTTTGGGCAGTGCCTGTGAAAAGAGACAATTTCTCACAGGTGATCTGAAAAGTTATACCCATTTCTGAAACTTAAAGCATAAAAAATGACTTAAAAATAAATAAACACCACCAGCAGCACCCAAGGATGCCAGATTTCAGATGGCAGAGGCTTCAGCCGCAGGGTAGAAAAGGTTCCCAAGACAATATTGCCCTGCTTTGAAATGTCACCTCTCACTCACTCACTCGCTCACTCAGTCTTTATTTAGCTTTCTCTTGAGATCTGCCAGGCCCAGTAGCATTTCCTCAAGAATAATTTTTTTATAAGCCAAGGAGTTATTCCCAAAGGGTATGAGCCTTTATTAGGGAACAAAAAGGGCATCTGGTTCAAATCAAATAGTGGATCAGAGAACAGGAATATTTTGTCTTTACTGATACAAGACTTCTGCAGCTTCCAGTGAACAGAATGGTGCACAGAATGCCAATTCAATTAAGCAGCACTGTTTCCTCTGACTCCAGCAGAGAAGTTTGCTGTTGCAAGGCAGAGACTCCTGAGACCTGCTAGTTACTTCCTGTGTGACCTTGGGCAAGATTCTTCATATTCTCATGCCACAGTTAGCTGGTGAGAGTGTTGAAGTCTTAATTAACATGGGAGAAACATGAAGGGGACTGTAGGAAAAGCACAATTTTGTCATTATTACATTCTCATTTGAACTGGTTGACACATATCTCGCTCCTATTGATCAGATTCCAAAAATGCCCTTTTTAAAGAAAATAAAGTGGGTTTATAAAGTAAGAGTTCTGCTACAGATAACCAAGTCAGGTCTAGGAGCTTGCTGAAAGATTCCCTGAACGAAGCAGTCAAGACTCCCACCCCCTCTGCCCCAGTGCTGCCTTATGCTCATGCTTCCCTGTGTGCTCCATGAGCTGGTAGTGCTCATTAAAGGCAGGAAAAAATGCATCTCCCCACATGAAAACGTGGATTCAGAGAGCAGACCTGTCTCAGATCTTGAGACAGGGTACAGCAGGAACACAGTTCCAGGGAGCTTGTGTGGGGTGGAACAGGGAATGGCAGCTGCACCCTGGTAGCTGTGAGCTCCCCATGTCCTAAGCCTTACCCATGAAACCTCCCCTCTGTCCAAGCAGACATCCCCACAAATGATCCATTTTTTGTATAAAGAGCCCAAGACCAGTAAATGTGACTCTTCAAGAAGCAAGAGGGAACCATCAGATGGTAAGAGGCCTTAAAAATCAGAAACAAGCTCACCTATGCCTGCTTGGCATCCCATGGTCCTGGAAGCCAATTCTGCTTTCCTTTGTTTACTTCTTTCAGAGCTGTTTCCAGAGAGATAGATAGCCGATAAGTGAGCCTGGAGCTGCTGCACAGGAAAGTATAAGAGTAAATTTAAAGTCTTCAATAAATATTTAGACTGTTTCATCATAATCATACTACAGCATCAAGAAAGCTTGCATGTAAACTACAGCAGATGAAGAGGAAAAGAGAAAGGAGGAATGCAGTGACGTGTTTCAGAGGGAAAAAAGTTCACATTTTCAACTCTCTGTTTTTCTTCTCAGTGACAACTGTTAAGGAAAATATAAAGTTGAGAAAAAAATTACTTGTTCTTTCAAGATAAAATTTCACCTGGCTAGTTTTCTTCACTGATCATTCTCCCATTTTTTCAATACTGTTAAATTCTTTTGCAACAATAGAGAGGGGACAAAGTAAAGGGAAGAAAAATTTCCAGTTCACTGCAAAAATAAAATCATCCCTCTACTGGTCATTAAGCCTTTGTTTGGTCTAGTGCAAGAACATGATTTCAAAAGATAGATTTATTTTTTTATTTAATTAAAGTTATTTCAGTGAAAGCTGGATGTTGTTGATATTGCAAAATCAGGAGTACTATTGCCTCTAGTAGAAGGGCTTAGAATGAAAAATTGTGTCAGCAGTTGTTTTGGTCCCAGGCATATTTAGACTCTGCTCTAATGTTTGTAAAGCAAAAATTTACTGGTAAAGGAGAAAAAAAATCTTCCTTGTGCTTACTTGTTCCATGAAATTCAAACTAGCTCCTACAGCTACTGATGAATCAGATGAATATACCTACAGTGCACAGGCATATTAACACATGATTCTCTTTGTTTGGCTCTAAATTAAGAGTTATGATTAGTTATCCTGTGGTAGTTAAAAATCAGAAACTGTTCTTATGATCTTCCTTGCTTTTAGAAGAAGACTGATGAGAACCAAACTGTATTTCCTTGACATTCTTCATTTTTGTTCTGCCTGTTCCCACCCTCTTTTGAAGTCCTCTAAAGTTGGAACTTGTTATATTTGTTATGTAATAATTGCGTAATCTTCCATTTTTACCACCCTTAATCCTTATTTTTAAGGTTCAGCCACTAAGGGCCATAAAGGAAAAAAAAACCCACAAAGCTCTCACTCCAGAACAGACACATTGAGTTAGTTGATCAGCTGAAAGGGCCTGTCAAGCAACATTGCAAAGATAATTCTATGCTTCACCCAAAAATAAGGACGTACTACCAAAATATTGATTAGCGCGCATTCACATTAACTGGGGTAAAAGAAGGCATGTGTCCTTCAGAGGTCTGGCCTATTATCTTCAAACTTGTGTTGGAAATTAATTTCAGTTAACCCCAGAGGATAAATCAAAACATTTAGCATACCAGTACATCCATCGTGAACCCTTTGCAAAGGAGAAGATAACAAATATATCCCAGACTAGGTACTTTGGAATTTTAGGGAGAGACTTGGCAGATGCTTTCTGACCCACATTAATAATGGTGTTGCTTCAGTAACAAATGCAGTGTGTTATCCCATTATGTGTGCAGTGGCTGGGGTCCATTGGAAGATGACCTGTTGCCCCTCAGAGCATGAGGATGTTTCTGGTGTGCTTTCTTTCCATGCTGTGTATCCACCCCAACCAAGATGGTTCTCTACCACTTTTCAGCTGCTGTAAAGTCCTTGCTCTGACTTGAGGAAAACCAGAAACAAAGCTAAGCAGTATAGTCCTTGCCCAGGAAAAGCAAGACTATTTTCATATAGGCATTAGTAAAGGTATTTCTCATAGGAAAATGGGGCAGGCTGTTGATTTTTTCTGCAGCAAATTCTCAGCAGGAATAAATCAACTAATCAACTGCCCTCATTTATTCCCCTTCTTGTAGCCCTGGTTTGTGCCTGTGATGTTTTGGTTTCTCTGAAACTCTTTCCCAGAGACTGTTCTGTCAACAAGAGACATGTTTTCCTAACTGTAACCTATATTTACATTCCTTTCCCTAGGAGGGACTTCTTCTTGATGTCCCTCTAACTTGACCAATGTAAGTGAAGAAGTTTATCTTTTTTCCACCCATTAGGTTGTTCTTTGTAGAATAGCATAAAAGGGAAAAAATAACTAAAAACAAAGGAGTCATTGTCAGCCTTCCGAGTCGGAGTCTATGTTGTTGTAATCTTAAACAGCATCACCTTCTCTTGTCATGGTCTTTTCTGCTAATTGCACATGTTTCTGGAGTCTTGAGATTTTTCGAGAAAGAATTCATTCAGGGCACAATGGAATAGGAGGCTATTACCCTTAATGAATAAATCAAGCAGCAATAATGACTGCAACCTTGAACTCCAATTCATTTCTGTGTAAACTACAGAATTTTTAGGAATATGTGTATTTTTTTCTTCCCCCTTCCCACCCCATCATCTTTTTTTTTTTTTTCCTTATAGAATGTCTAAACCCACAATGGTAAAACAAAGTTTAAAAAATGCAACAAACAAACACAAAAGCAACATTGAGCCTATTAGGATTCAGTTTGCAATACAGGATGAGCAAATTTTCTAAAAGATGTGCAAATTGTTTGTTAAATTTTAATCCCTCAGGTTATCAGAATCACTGGGCTACAATGATTGTGAGATTAGCAAGGTTACAGTCTCAAGGATGAAACAGGACAAAAACTGAGATTGTGTGCTTGCAGAATGATAAACCCTATGCTACCTTGGTAAATTACTCTTTGTGTTCCAGCTTAGTAAGTAAAAGCAGGAACAACAGAACTGCACTGACAGATCAGTGCTTCCAGCTTCATTGTCCCTTCCATCACTGAGGTGGCCCATTGACTCATTAGCCTCATATATTCTCTAATGTACTTAAGAGTGTCAATTTATGAACAGCTCCATCCTCAGTGCAGAAGGGACAGGAAAACGTGAGACAGTAACTTATTAAACTGTCCCAGGCTTTCCTATATTGCATTCAGCTCTGGGGTCTGCATCATAAGAAGGACATAGACCTGTTTGAGCAAGTCCAAAGGAGGCCTTAAAGATGCTCAGAAGCCTGGAGTATCTCTCCTGTGAAGACAGGCTGAGAGAGCTGGGGTTGTTCAGCCTGGAGAAGAGAAGGTTCCAGGGAAATATTCTAGGATCCTTTCAGTACAAAGGGATCCTACAAGAAATCTGGAGAGGGACATTTATGAGGGTGTGTAGCAACAGGACAAAGGGGAATAGGTTTAATCTGAAAGAGGGTAGGTTTATATTTGATATTAGGTAGAAACTCTTCAGCGTGAGGGTGGTGAGAAGCTGGCACGTCGGTCAGAGAAGTGGTGGCTGCCCCATCTCTGGAAGTGTTCAAGGCCAGGTTGGACAGGGCTCTGAGCAACCTGATCTAGTGGAAGGTGTCCCTGCCCATGGCAGGGGGTTAGGGCAAGATGATCTTTACAGTCCTTCCAGCCCAAACTATTTTATCATACTTACTCACTCCCTTTAGGATCCATGTGATTTTCTGTGGGTCCAGGGACAGCCAAGAGAACACACACAGAGGAATGTTTCAGACACTTGAATATCATGAATACATTTGCTGTAAATAAAACAATTCACAGGATTGCAGAACTAAATGCATTTAGCTCACACATGGCTTTATATAAAATGTGGGAAGCTTTACAGTGTTATAGACTGTGATTTTGTTTATAAGGTGACTGGGATGTTGTTGTTGCCATCAGAAGGGCTTCTTCCTTTTTAAACAGGCGCATTTTGGAAAAAAAAAATGCTTACATTCATTTATTAACAGGCTGGGTGACCTATAAGTGACCTTAACGTGACCCAGAAGTGTACAAGTAGTTGTGTGAATCTCTAGAGCACTGATTATTTTTTATGCAGCTTTGAACGTTGTCTTAATTTGCAAATTTTACACCAATATGAGATAAAGTGACCAAACCACTAACTCTAAAGTGAGTTAATGCCATTAGACTTACGATAATACTTTCTTGGATACACAGTATGATGAAGCATAGGTCAGAGATTTATAGCCTTTGCCCACCCAGGACAGGTCAAAATTTCCTATTTAAAAAAACTATTAATAATTCATATTCATGGACTGAGTATCAATTTGTTGTATCAAACTTCAAAAACAAGGTAAATTTAGCAGATGCTGTGATAAACATCTGTAGCTCTTGTTAAAATAACAAAAACAAAATTGGTTTTCTTGGAAGGTCAGCCTAAATGTCGCCTTATGTTTGCCTTATCCATAAAGATAGGATTTATTTAGAGAAGTAATTCATATCACACTCAGTGCTCTAAATGCCTAGTCCCAAAGCTACCAAGAGTGTCTCCTAGCTTTCTTACAGCATTTCTGGTTCATCTTATGAATTAGAAGGAACTCTGTAATTGTTACCTTTAATATTTTAAAATAAATGCATCGATACTTCTTAAAAAAAATACGGAGAAGGATGTGCTACAGTGAAATATAGACAGTTATATTGTGCTCTGCTTAAACATATTGTTTCTAATGAAAAAAAATATAATGTGCAAAAAGAAGAGCCTGGTTAAGGCTATATATACAAAAGTGATTTTTTTTTCTGATGGCGTAACAGTTTATAGCTTGATAGTCATAAAACTGAGGCAATTTACTTCTCTGTTGAAGACATCTAACTCTGGTTATCACCACCCTTCAGCAGGCAGGTAGAAACTACAACAGCACCAATCATTTTTAGTCATACAATTTCAAGAATCTTGGCACAAAATTAAAAGGCAAGGATTCCTGTGGTCTCAGCATCACTCCTACATTGTACTCCTCCACTGGTTGTATAGAAAACAACTCAGTTTGCCTGCAAGAAGCAGCATCATTACAGTAATTCAGAGCTTGACACAGGGTGATTTCTCCAGTGGAGAATCCGAACACAGCCTTAGAAGCAAAAGAAGCTGTGTTAGTTCAGAACTCTTATCTAAATAACATTGGATGTTTTGAGAATTCAGACACACAGAATAGGTGTAGAAAAATGAATCTTCACTTAGGATAGTTACAACCCTTTGGATGTCAGCAAGTCTTTATTTTTACTTTCATTATTTCATTGTTTCAATTCTCCTAGCCGGTCCATGGTGTTAATGACTGTTTCATGTATAGGGTTTTTAAAATGTCTTTGCATATGAAGTATTAAAAATATTTCTGATTACAGCAGTAGGACAGTATAAAAGGGGAAAAAAAGTTCTATATGTTGTCAGCTTAACAGGGAAGAAGAAAGTATATTACCATAGGGATCCTGAGCTAATCAGAGGTTTGTAAGCATTATTGCTGTATAAACAATCTCTGAATCATTTTGAAATTCTGGAATTGCTGACTGTTACATATTTTGCATAGTAAAAGTCTTAGAAGGCCAAACTAACCAAACTCATTTGTTTTAGTGTCATTAGTAAATAGAAGAACACAACCATGGATCCATTACCGACGCCAGTTCAGTGCCTCAGCATTCCTATTGCAGGTCACAACTGTTCAAAGACCACCCATTTCTGTCACAGTATATAAATCAAAAATATTTCTAGCAGTTTCATGTTTCCTTTTGAAGAGAGCTTGTAAAAAGGAAAGGCAGTTCCAAAGCCATCTTCTGTCCCCAGTACAGAGTACATGCTTGGGAAACATCTTCAGAATTCATTTTGAGCAGTCTTTTTAACTGCATGCTACCAGCTACCATGATGGTAGCAAAACTGTGAAGCATTCACAGATAATGACTTCAGTAAATACTTCAGTTTCAACACAGAAAAGGGCTTTAATAACTATTCATATTAAATAATGATGCATAAACCAGGACATATAGTGTGAAGGTCTTATAAGCTCTAGAAATAGACAATATAAAATACCCTATCTCTGTTTCTCAGTTGGGATAACAATGAAATAACCAGAGAAAACAGAAATAAGGGTAATTACTAATATAAAGTAAGTGAGCCAAATAACAGTTCTTGCTCAACTTAATTACTTATTTTATTGTAACCTGCACTGCAAACCTTTTCAAGTGCTATTATATCAAGTGCACAGATTAAAGTCCAGAGTTGGAGTAAGAATTAGAGTTGTATTTTAAGGCTTGATAGTGGTGTATTCCCCCATTTTTTGCCATCTGTGTTTAAGGGGCAGAATTTTCTTTGGCTGTAAAATCAAATAACAAAAAATTATCTCCCTGGCATAGAATGTAAGCATCAACATCAATGCTAGCATTTAATTTACAAAAAAAGAAAAAAAAATTAGAGATAAAAGTCAAAAGTGACAAGAAGTACAAATCTAAACTGTAGAGTGATGTGGCACACTTACTGCATGTCCTTCACAAGTGCATTCCTCTTCTCACTATGGAGAAGAGCCAACACAAGCATCCTCAGAGTATTTTTCAGCATTTATATATGGCTTTTATACAGGTACCCACTTCTGGCATGGTAGGCTGGGTAGCCTGTCCAGCTGCAGTTCAGTTCTGTGGGTTTTACATGATAAATTACCATCCACTGGTACTATTTCAACTCAATAGAACAACTCTGGCCAGAACTTCTGCTCCTGTCTGCCCATAAATGCATCGTGAATCATTATCAGATTGTCCATCCTTAATGTGCAATCTGGTGCCTGACCTAAGCAGACAGCATGTAATTTGTCTGCATAATATTCTGAGCCCATCTGTGTGACCAAGAACATGAGCTCTTCAGATTTGCCCAGTCTTTTCTAGGCTATTTCATGAAAAAAATATAATGATTACAAAGAAGTAGAATTTAAGATACACAGACTACCTTGATGCCTTTGTTAGGGTATCAGATTTGGAAAAACTAAATGTTAGAAGACTTGTCCGTCTGTTAAATGTATAAATGACTTTTAACTTGGGATATAAAATATAAATATATATTTATATATATAAGTTAAAAATATTTTAGAGGGACTAAAAATATTTATAATAACAGGGTGTGATCCTATCCAGTGGCCAGGCAGTCATTATCCTTTTAAAGTTTTTATTCTGAAAACATCTTTTAATGGATATCTTCCTAAACATATCAGAAAGAATAAATCCAACATGTAATAATTTAATTAATTTCAGCTTCCTTGGAGACATGGTATTGGCACTGAGCCTTGAATTAATGAAAAAGATTATATACAAAAATAATGATTAATTATCTATTTGTCTTTTTATTTTTTTTTTTTATCAAAGTCATTCTTTGTTACAGCTTAGAACACCATGGATTTTGACAGATTCACAACAAAATTTTGATTCATGAGGTTTTCATAAACTCTTCTGGACACGACCTAGTGAAACAATCTTTTTTAACTACTCAAATATGCAAATAGAAGGATAGTTGTTGATACAGTTCCAGTTTAAATAAGATGGATCCAAACCAAATATCTGAGATATAAAACAGAATAGGAACTAAGTAATACAGCTTAATTCATGGAAGTATTTAGCCTGCAAAGATCCTTGCTCTCCCTCAAATCTGTAGGGAATTCTAATTTCACCTCTTGAGCATACTGCAGATCACTCTTTGTGGGACCAGAATCACCAAACACAGACATTATTTCTACCAGAAACTTGGAAACACTGGTTCCTTAGTTCTAGCTGTTATTATTTAGCATTTTTGCATGGAAGATTCTTGGTTCAGTTTCTGGGATGTCAGTGCATATCATTGCAAGCAGTGTCATGGAAAATGAAGTTAGGGCCAAAGAGAATTGTCCTGTAGTGGCTGTTTAATTAACTCAGAAAAGACAAATTTAAGAAGGGCCCAAGTGTCAAGCAGCTAACCTCACAAAGCATGTCTGCTTATCCATTTTTGTTTCGATGGTGATTTATGGCTATGATTCTTGCATAGCAAGTAACAGCAATACTGCCTCAGGCCACATGTTATGAGACATAAAGAAAACAAGCCTGTCTAACAGTTGTATTCCACCATATTCCATCACAGATGTGAATTCTATAGCAAAATAAAACACAGATTAAGACACACATACTTAACTACATCACCTCCTCACCTCCTTTCAGCCAGCTTCTCGTTTCTGCTCTGACAGTCTTCTCTGCTGCTTTGAAATATAGAAGATGCTCAGCACTCAGAACAGACAAAGGTCAAACCCAGCATAAGTGGCATCTCTCATTCTTGAATTCCTTGTGCACTTGCAAGTGAGAAGCTCGCTCTCCATGCCATTGGGAAAAGGTTGATGCCCAGATTGCATCAAACAGAGGAGGCCAGCCCCTCAAGTCTAGAAGGTCCAGAAGGGGACTTGAGAATTTAAGGGAATTGTGAAGGTGCTGAGAGCCCTCAAACAGAGCAGGTTTCCCATTGTGGTATGTGCCATTCACATGGCAAACATCTCTCTGCTGGAAAGAACCCACAGTGTTAAAGCAATCCGTACCAGACAAACTGTTCACATCTGCCTTTCCTCCTCTGTAACTCCAAGAAGGTAGAGTGGGGGAAAGAACAGGAATTTTCAAAGCAACTATAAGCATTTTGGTCAGGAATTGTAAGGGTTTTTTTTTTCTTTATTATGACTTTTAAATGGATAGAATTTATGTTGAGTACTGTGTGGGATGTGCAGAATTCAGCTCTCTTCACAGTGTACAAATAGAGATTCCAAACAAACATAACATTAAGGTGTTGCATTTAAAAATAAGTAGGAATGTGTTTGACTGATCTCATACAGTCTCTTTCTCATATGGGACACAGACCCTTGGCTCAGCAATTACAGTGTGGAGGCACAAGTGATGCTGGAAAGAGTTATAAAGTTTGTGATGTTTGCTTTTGTTCCATCTCTACTGTGGAGGAGCTTACAATTAACTTTATTTGGCTTTCTCAGTTAGTTAAGCTGCCAAAAAAATTGCAGTGGCATCAAAGTCATTCATCACCTTGTTTAAATATGAGTTAATGACTGAGGAATGATACCAGACTGTTCAGCAGACTACTGGCATTCTTATTTAAATGATTTCTATTATCTTATCTAAGTTTACTCGAGAGCCTTTTTCTACTCTTCCTATATAGAAATGCATTTATCCAGACAGGTAATTTCTACAATGTTTACCCGTACACAGGCAGCTATGGGTAATTCTAATCACTAGAATTACTGGGAAGCTTACTGGCTTGCTTTATACACATGGTACAAAAATTAATATCCCATGTGGGATGTGTTATGCATTTTCAAAGTGCTCCGTAAGATCTCCTCATAAAAACATTAACATTCTGTCAAAAAATTATAAAAATAAGAAAACTGTCACTGCTCCCTATGGATCAAGAACTCACCTGAGGACATGAGAACAGGATAACCTGGAAAGACACCATCCGTGTGTAATACTTGGGCTGAATGTGCAAAAACTCTATATGTTTATCCATTAATATGATGTGGTCCTGATTTGACTTCCTTACAAAAGTCTCTATTTATGAAATATAATAGTGACTGGACTATTGTACACTCCCCTGCCCTTTGCAGAAGGATCACTGCATTACACTGCCAAAAATCAAGGGCACAGTTTAAGGGGTAAGTTGGAGGAAAACACAGCAGGTGCAGAGGACAGCAAAACAAGCAGTCTAGGACTGAAGAAAGCTGTCCTTGTCCAGAGCAAGGAAGCAATTATCTTCAGCATTCTGCAGACAGACAAAGCACTGTTGCAGTGTTGGTAAAGCTCGTTTCCAGTTCCCTGGAGATCAACATTGATTGCTCAGTAGAGACATGCCTAATTTAATTTCACAAACTGGTTTGTTTGTAAAAGTAACACTTTTACCACTGGAAACAGTAGAAAGAGGTAGCTAAAATACACTCAACAAAATAGAAAACAGATGTCTTTTATTACAAGACCCAGCTGTAAGATCAGGGGACATCACTTACAATCAGCATTGCCAAGTTCGTGTAGTATCATTTATTGTCTTTAAATTGAATAATCACCCAACTGTCTCTATTGTACTTAGCTTTCTTAGAAGTATAACTTGTTAAATATTACTTTTTATAATAATAATACACCTTGGAACTGTTTGCATGTCCATAACACGGAGCTGAAGTAACAACTATGAAGGCAAATACCAAGAAATGCTGTTCTCTTTTATTCTTATTGCTGGACTCCCTTAATGCAAGAGATTCAGTGAATGCCTTCCAGGTGTCCAAGCTCCACAATCTCAGCCACTTTCAAGTACATAGTTGTTAGTTTGTTTTCCTCTAGTCCATTGCTCTCACATTCCAGTATTTTATGAGAAGAGTAATCCATAAGTATCTTCACAAGCCAGAAAGTTGGAGGAAAACTATGCTCCATTTCTTTTACTGAGCATTCATTGCAAACCAGTAATCCCTCAGAGTCTCCAGTTTAGCTGTCTTAGAGGGAAAAGAAAGGTCACCCTTCCCTTTAGCTCCTCTTTAACCTAACTTTCCTTTTTAACCTCACTTAGGCTCTGTCCTAAGCACAGTCACCCTGGCAGCTGTTATTCTCTGAAGAGGTGCCAGCTCTGAGGGTGAGGAGGTGCTTCACACAAAACCTCAACCATCAGAAGCACATCTAGCAATGGAGGTGTGGCTGCTAGAGGAGGAACAAGGCAACTTTGCCATGTCTTTGTTGTGCACAGATAGTTTCTTGTATAATTTTTCCAAGAACATCACCCAACCAAGGATAATAAGAGTCTACATATCCCAAATAGTAAAATCAGCTCCCAAAAGAGGAACTCTGACCTTCAGGAGGATATGCTATAACTTCAGAGCTAAATCCAGCATTCAGAAATTCAGTAGCTCTCCAGTTTTTCTTGATAATTCAAGCTTTCTAATAAGTGAATATTTAAATCTAAGAGCCCTCCTTGGGATACTTTTCAGACTGGGGAGCTGTTGAGATAAACGAGGTAAATAAAACTAATTCTGTCTCTTTTGTCACATATTGGAAAATTCTAGGTTTGCACCAGGGACTAATTTCACAGTAGTTAACATACAACCATGCCAAAAGTGTTTTCAAACTCTGCCAAAAAATTTCAGAAATTAATTATATTAAATTTTTTCTATCTTATTTAGCAAGAGATCAGTTTTTAACTTGCTTTGCTGTATAAAATGTTCTTTTCCTGGATTGAAGTTTATAAAAATATTTTGATTTTTACCTTTGGATGACAACTCAGCTAATAGAAGATTGCCAAACTCAAGAAGTAAAATATATCTGTGAGTTAGCTCCAAAGAATGTAATAGGGGTGGAAAGTAATTAAAAAGGGCATATTTTTACATTTAAACATCTAACCTACTTTGAACATGTTTTTGAGATTTAATCTATAAACATGAGGTACAGTCACTTTTTTTTTTTTTTTTTTTTTTTTAGGGAAAGATACATTAGAATTGGATTCTTACCCTGAGCAAAATGATATTTGTTTAATCAAATTCAACATCTGACAAAAAGGTTAGTATCAAATTCCACGTAGATTTTCCATGGCCAACCATTTCTACCATCATAGATCATTTAAGTCTTTATCCTCACATAGTTATCCCTTTGAGGCAGTGATTACATGTGAGTTTCCCAATGTCTCACAAGAAGTCAGGGAACAGAACTCTGGCGTTGTTTGCTCTGTCATAGTAATTTTTTTGCAAGAATAGTTTTTCACATTGGACAGCTACTTTGTTTTCAGCCCCACAGCACTGATTGAGCCTTGTTTACAGTTTGTTCATCAGAACGTTTTGGTCATCAGAACTTTTGAAACCAAGACACCAAGGTTCACACACAACTGAGCAGTACAACACTCACAACTACATCCCAGGAATCTTGCCTTCCACACATACATTTTATCTTCAAATCAAGGATCCTGCTTGCCATGAGAGGTAATAGAAATCATCCAAAACAAGGTATGCCCCATTAACATGCCTGTTCAAGAGTGTCACTAAATACATGAGTTGATTTCCAGCTGAAGAACCTGTTCATATTGCTATGTATAGAAAGAATGAAGAGAATTGAGGATATTTAGGGAGATGAGTGGATATCTAAGAGATATTGGCTTCAGTCCTATGTCCTGTTCTAGTGCAGCAAGGCATGTTGTCTGCTTGGTATTTCAATTGTCTCTCCCAAAACAACAGGAATTGTGAAACTTGTCTGGCATTGTGAAGTTTTTTGGAAGCTGAGAATAAAAAATGTCATACAAAGAAGACCAATGTTTTCAGTTAGGAACCGTTTCCAAGAAATAAATGCACTCACTTTGTAGATGGGAAATACATATTTTAAATCAGACAATACACTTACACAGTCCTGGATTTCCCCACAACTCAGACAACTTGTCTAATCTCCAGATGAACAGCTTTACCCATAGTATTATCATTTAAATCGAATTCTGGAAATTGGAAAAGAGAGCTTCATTTAAACTAGTATTTCTGGAAAGATACTTGTTTCAGAAAATAAGTATTTTTGGCTCCCTGCCTTTTTACTCTTTCATTACCTTTACACTAGAAACAAGCAAACCTTACCCCATTTTATAGCAAGAGTCATTTCTAATGATGGCAAGGGAAAATGGCCATTCTAAAAAGGCCACTCAGGCAGCTATCAAAGTTTAAGTAAAAAATACAAACACGAAAATCAGTCAAGGACACCTGGAAGGGTTTGATTCCATCCAGATGCAGTTTTTAACAACCATTTTTCTGAGTATTTAGACCTATACTTCAAAAGTAAAAGCTACAAAAAGTTTCAATGAAAGCAGCTGCTTTTCAAGAGCAAGTTATCAAATTTATCAGTAAGAGAATTTCCAAATCACACCTACATGCCTTGAAATCCTCTCATATCCACTTCAAAAACTTAAACACACATGCAAGCACCAAAGCAGAGATAGCCCCAAACTGCTGCCCTAATTTCAAAGCATGCATGTGTTCAGAGGAGATGTGCAGGGAATGTGTCCCCAGCTTCTGCTGAACCAGAGCATTCCATGATTGTCTGTGTGTTTCTTTCTCCTCAGAAGCACCTACACAATGCAGAAAGGTAGGGAACTCTTGGCCTTGCTGATACACAGTTTAGTTCATGTCTGCACTGTTAATGTATGTTTTCTTCAGCTCAGAGAGACTGTAGCATCTTAAATCAGATGTTTTGCCCTCTGAAGAAGAGAGTTAAGACTGAAGAAATGATGTGCTTGCATCAAGACTTTTAGGTTTTGTTTTCAAACTGTAAATCTTACTGTAAATCATTCTCTTACTGTAAATCACCAAGCACATCACCAAATCAAGAGGAAAAGCAGAACAGCAAAGTAAAAATGAATTAATGACTGCAACAATATTTTATGTAAAAGAAACCCAAATCTCAGCAGAGGACTGGAGAACTCTAAAGTATTGTTTTCTGTTTTGCAACATTCCTTGTCACTGAAATAGCACACCTACACAGGAGAAAGTATTTCAGGACAGTAGAGGCAATAATGATTTTGTTGTCCCAAAGAAATACAAAGAAATTATGAATAACTACTTAGGAACAAGGAGTAATTAAAATAAATCCCTTGTTTTTCAAAAGGGCAGTAATGAAGAAGTATATCTAGATTATTCTTGACTGACGAGCCACTTGAAGAACGCAACAGAAGAATTTTTAAAGAGAATGGAATATAGGCAGAAGAGCTAGTGAAAAAGCATGAGTTCCTAGAATTATTAAATCCTCAGGAAAACAAAGAAGAAAAGTCAATGATTGTAATATATTCCAACGAACCATAAAGTATAATATTAGACAAAAAGTAGGGCAATGTTAAAGGAAAACTGAAAAAAAAAATCAGAAAAAATTTGTCTAAAAGAAATCTAGTTGCAGTCACTAGAAGCTTCTAAGGGATAAAACTATTTTGTTGGAATTAAAAAAAAAATTACAAGGAATGTTCTCATGCAAATGACAGATGAGTGGCCTATCCTTATCAAAGAACATGGTAATATCAAAAAAGATAAGATAAAGAGAAATCAAGCACAAATTGAACAAACACACTTCTTGGGAATGAACTAAGAATATAAAAGAAAAGAGAGCAAAACAATGTTACAAAGGATGCCTTTACATGAGCACATCCATTGCTCTCAGCAAAATTCACAGGACAACTCTCCTGTTAATATTCCATTGTGAATATATAAACACAAGTCAAGTATCCCAACTTAGATATATAACCCAGTAGAGCAAATTTCTTCAAAGAAATCAAAGTACACAGGAACCAGAGATAAGAACAGCCTAAAAACAACAGCATGTTTATCCACAGCTGATCTTACTCGACAGAAAAAGCACTACCAACAACAGTGCAATTCGTCTGCTCTGAAAATCAATAGTGCTCATATTTATCTTCCCACATACATGCTACCTAGCTCTTCTGTGCTACAAAGTGAGGTGCATAGGGTGGAATACAGGAAAAAAGAAACACTGCCCAATTTCACCAGACACATCTCTAGATGGGAATTTAACTGTGCTGAACACTAATACATCTCTATGCTTTCTGTGAAGTTTCTTTCTCAGGGAATCCTCCACATAACAGGGATCCTCCACATAACATCCTAGTTTAAGAGCTTGGTGGCTGATGGGGAATAAGTGATAGCCCAGGTCTTGGCTGAGGCACAGTTTGATTGACAGACTATTTATAATGTGAAACTCAGCCTGGAAACAGATTACAGGACTCAGACACACTACCATTAACAAAGAAAATCTCATCTATGGCCCTAACCATGCCAAAACAAGTGGAGATGATAAAAAAAAGTACCTAAATGGGGACACACATTATATCCACTGGAGAACATTGCTACAAAGTAGGTCTTGACTTAAACCAAGTTCTTTGTCTGAAATATGCCAAACAATACCTCAGAGATTTTTCTGGCACACTGTTTCTGTGTGCCCTTTGTCTATTATTACTAAGAATTAAAACCTACTCTTTTGTCAAGGTCAATGCTGGCATATGTATCTAGATACCTCAGCTCTTTCTAAAGCTATTAACCACAGGCATTCAACACTGCAGACATCCAAATTCCTATCTCTCCTCTTGTAAAAAGGGCTCGTGACATAATTGATACCAATTCTAGGAAGCAGAGAAGAAAAACAAATGTTTTCATTGTGGTGTTTGTGAATTCATTCGCAGTAAGTGCACCATGTCACTATGAAGATGTCCATAAGGGTTTTGAGAGCAAGAAAGAGCAGTCCATTTTAGATTGATTGTTTGGGAGGAATATCTTTAACAACGCTGACCTGAGAGTGCCTTGAATGAGGCAGAAATGATGCATCTCATGTTAGGTTCTGTATGTGAACCATCAATGTCAAGCACAGATCTACAGTCAATATTCACTACAGAGCTGAAAGATTTAATTACATAGAAGCCTGTTGTATTTTGTGTTTGAACTGAAGAAAAAACATCCATCAGAGTTGTTGTAACCACACCATTACAGACTGGGCTAATAGAGAGAGAGTATCAACAAAATGTTCTTACAGATGCACAGTGAGGAAGAGGACTAGGCTGAGGATTTCTTTCCCTGTTAACCCAGATGACCTGTGTCAACAGTGACTTCCCTGCTGGCCAAGTGCAGCTTATATTTACACCAGATTTCTGCCAGCAAAAGAGCATATTATTGCTTATATTTCCATAGGACTTATATTACAATAGGACTTATATATCCAAGTAATATTCACAGCCCCCAGGTTGGAGCTGGTCTCACAGATGCAGCTCTCACTGCAGTTAATGGAAACCTCATCTGCATAATTGTACCAATATAACCAATTATAGAATTTGATTTCCAATGCAAGATTTCATTGGGTTGTTTTGGCAGTGCTTAGTTGATAAGACTGTGGTATCCCTAGTAGTTCTGTGTATTTGAACAGACCCATTAAAAGAAATAGGAAGGGTACCACAGTAAGCTCTATAATAAATAGACTGCTAAAATTCTGTTTCAGTAGCAAGAAGTGGCATGTCCCTTCATACAGGTACTTTGTGTTCTACTAATTTAGAAGATTAGTGGGCAAATCAAATTAAAGCAGAGTCAGTCTTCAGATGAGCAAGTAAAAATTGAATTTCACTGTGTTCACATCAAATCTCTGGATCTGTATTTCCAGATCTCTGGATAAAGCCTTTACATCACAATAAACACAAGAAAAGGCAAGGAAAAAAAAACTTGAATGAGCCACATATCCTTGATTAAAAAGTCAATCTTATATGCAAGGTTTAGATTTTTTCAGCTGCTGTCAAAGAAAGGACAGTGTAAGGTTATATGGGTTTGGACGGTTTTTTTAGATTGCCTGCAACAGGATGTTTTTGTTGTCTCCATTCTCAGCAGATGTTGAGGTTATAATAATTTATCAGACCTCACAGCAGCTATTTTTTTTTTGCACACTTGCAGGAATGCACATCCCACTGGAGCTAGACAGCTCCCCCATGACAATTCCAGGGCCTTGCAGCTCCCACTGCTCTCCCCACTGCTTTGCAGACCAAGAGGATATTGCACAGCCTCAGTCTGAGGTGGCAGCCACATGAGCGATAGCAAGATATCTCCCTTCTTTAATGATACATGAGACAGAACATCAGCTATGGGACTTAGGGAGATAGGAAGCAATTAACTGATGAATAAAATTTATATTTGAGAAGACACTGTGCTGAGAACAGGAGTGACCTGGGGATCTTTGCTCCACCCACCATTCTGCACAACAAAGTTTGGAATTTTAAGGTGCCTCAGACTGCCAGCAGTGGAAATCATCTGTGCATATCTCAGTGAAGCATGGATTTAACAGCAATGCTCTTTTGCCTTTCACAATATTGCGCAGGACAAGGCAATATCATATCACTCTATCAAAGTACTGCACTGCAGATTAGTTTTGTCCCAGCTTGGCCTTCTGCTATCTGATCTTCCAAAAACATAATGTTCTGAATTCCTGCACTATGAAATTTTATAATCAAGAGATTAACAACTTGTAACTGGATTTCCAGAAGTAATAAATTAATGAAAGCAAACTCATGAATCTTATTTCTGGCGGGTTTTGTTGATTTTTTTTCTTTTTGTAAGGGGTGTTTTTTGTTTGCTTGCTTGCTTGGTTTTGTTTGTTTTAATATTTGTGCAGGGGAAATACTTTGGTTAGACGGAAAACAGACACTGAAATTTCTGGATTATCTGAAAGTTGGGAATTCCAACAGTAGCACATAAATTCATTTATTTCTAGTCCTTTTCCTTCAACAGCTACTAGTAGACTGATTTACTGACAAAAGTAGCTATTTTTCCCCACAGCCTGATACAAAATAAATCAGTTCCCTTTACAATGCAGTGCACAGATTTTAATACATTGCTGCTGGGACAGAGGGCACCTGCAAATGAGCCAGATGTTGTTAGATCATGAAGATGACTGCGCAATATACTTTTGCACAGTTCTCATTTATCTGTGTGCATTCTGGCAGAACATCTGGTGCTGGGAATTCATCAGCTATTCTTCACCAATATGCTTTCTAACAGACTGGTCTGGGGGTGATTGTGAATGCTGGTCATATTTCCTTAGCTTCCAGGAAAATCACAGAATGTAAGCAGAATATAAAGGAAAAGAAATAAGGCATGGACGCTTGGTACATAAAAAGAACATAAACCAACAAGTAAACAGAAAAACAATTATTGGAAACAGGGAAGAGGCAGGTAAAAACATAAATAAATTTAATGTATTTGAACATCAGAAACTGATTTGAAAATATGCAATATATATAATATTATATATATTTTGGAAAATAAAGTTCCACAAACAGCACTATAGAAGCATCTACATTGTCACATATTTGGGATATGTAGGTACTTTTATCTCTGCAAAACCTTTATTACTGCAGTCTATTCTGACAGCCTTGCAATTAGGCCAGCACCTCTTCCACCTCTGCAAAATATGGACAAAAAACCAGGAGACAAATCTCATGTCGAGTATGATCATGTGCTTGGGCAATGAATTCTTTTCTTTTCTTAATTCTTAAAGAAAGCACAGTAGTTACCACACTTGAGTCTACACTTGCTTTTCACTGAAAGAGCAGCTTTACAGTTTCTTCAATCATTTGGGAAATTGATCTGCAAAATTCTAAGCTTTACTATAGGGACCTCACTCACAAGGCTCTTCTTGTACAACTGAAGACTGAAGAGCTCATTTCTAATTGTTAATCCTCTCTAGGAATTCATCATTCTGGTTCAATTTTCCCTTTAACAGGAATTTAGACTTTCATTGCTGCAAGTAATTTATATACCTGCATCAAGAGTTGTCCCCCAGATTAACAGCACTTGCACTGCCTAACGAGAAAATGTTTTTAAAACACAGGTAGCCCAGAACAGTGGGCACAGACCTCAATCCTGAAAATGCTACATAACATCATGTCAGGTGCTGCAGTGATTTTCTTAGTCCACCTGCTGGTAGGAAAAACAATAAAACTGCCAAAAAAAAACCCAACCCCAAAAATATTAAAATGTCTCTAAATCTCCTTGATAAGAGAGTTGTAGAATTCCAATGTCGTAAGTTTATGGACATCTGTGCAACATGCAGCCTTAAATCTCTTAGTTAGCAAAAGTATCTTCCTTCTTCCTCCTGACTTTGGACAACATTGTATATTGGGATTTTAGTTTCAGCCCATTGCTTTTTTTTTTTTTTTTCTTTTTCCCCAAGAAGATTGACACTGTTGTAGGATAAATATCTTGGGGAAACATGGCACATGAATTAACTTTTCCACTTTTACTAGTGAAGTACCAACTTCAGTGATCTCTGTTGTGTTGAGTCAAAGGGCATTCTCATGTCTTCTGAAGGGTTTGCAATGAAATTGTGAATGCATGGAGATGAGTCAGACCTGCCCATGTTGGTGCACCTGGAAGAGGCCAGCAGCCCACTGCAAGGTACTCCTGCTAAACCTCAGCTGCAACAGGAGTACAGCTCCAAACTGATCCCAAGATTGTCTGCTGTGAAAACTATTGCCCAACAAATTTGACAACTTCTTATACTTCCCCATGTTCAGTTTTAACAGTGAACATCAGACACCACAACCTGTCACATCTCTCTGGGTATAATCTATTTGAAGTGTTTAAAATTACTTCACCTGATTGTCTGCAGAGTCTGGTGCTCCTGTCCTTTTTTTCTTAAGCAGAACTATTGACAATATTGCCAATTTCCTTCATGTTTGAATAGTTCTATAATGGTATGACATGGGATAAAATCTTTCCTTCCCTGGACATAGTGCTATGCATGGAGCAGCTTTCACTTTCTGTCCTTCTCATGTTTGGCACCACAGTACACTGTACACTCTCTGAGTGCCACAGAATCACAGGCTGGGTGAAGCTGGTAGGGACCTCTGGAGATCATCTGGTCCAAGAGATCTGGATACAAGCTAAAATATAAGAGGTTCCCTCTGAACATCAGGAACCACATTTTTACTGTGAGGGGAACTCAGCACTGAAGTAGGTTGCCCACAGAGGTTATGGAATCTCCTTGGAGGCATCCAACAGCTCTTTGGTCTTGGTCCTGGGTAACCAGGTCTAGGTGACTTTTCACTTTCTTCTGCATGCCCATGAATTGCATCATTTCTACACCATTTCTAGACTAATCTGAGAGCAATTTCTTCAGCTTTATTAGGCTTGGGTGACTTTGTTCAGTCATTAATATATGCCTTCACACCTTGTCATTTATTTTTGCTACAATGATGAACTAAGAAAATAAGCTGTCCTTATGCATTTTTTATGTAAATTGGGATGTTCTGACATCTGGCCAAATGACAACCTACCTAAGCTTTCTTAGAAAAGACTTTTGTAACACAGTATTTCAGCCTGCCCAGAAATTTTGCATTTATTGTTCTAACAAAATTATTCAACTATATGCCAATTTTTAACTTCTCTTTATGGTAATAAAAATACAAGAAGATTTGGATTGTATGAAGATCTTCCTCTATTTGTTCCACATTATTATAGATGGGTACCAGCTCACAGCACTTCTTTTTGATTTTTCAGGTTACTATCCTGGCCAGAAAGGAAAGTTAAATTGACTTTTAAAATCAAGTAGAATCAAATTTTGAAGAAGGAAGGTGACAACATATGTTTGATGCTGCTGGTGGTTCATAAGCATCCAAACTCTATTGAACACAAGAGAAGATGGTTTCCTGGCCTACAGCAAGCATCTTTCCAGCAGTTTTCTAACTTACTCTCCATATTTCTAAATTTAGACTGATTCTATCTTCTGGCCTCAGCTCCAATCTGTCCTTTTCCCACCTCAGTGTGTATCACACACACCAAATATCCTTCACAGAGATTAGGCTAACTATTGAATGCCATTGCACCTTCTACTCTTTTGGGCAAAGTATGTGGTGAACTGTGTTCCATGGCAATTTTACATGAAAAGCAATGATTTAGCAATGTGTGTCTTGTCTTTTAATATTATGCACTTTATTGTTTATACAGCAAAACACTAATGCAGAAAGTTAACAGACATAGTTCAAATTCCTTTGCCTTTTCAAATAAGCATTGTTTGTTGATTGAATTATATTTCTCAAGCACAACATTATAATCTGAAATGTTTTTGACCCCATAAACTTATAAGCAAAATGCCAGGTGTTTCCAGGACGTATCAAACAAAGTTTTCAGTTTCCAGCAGAACCCTATGTTGTTGAACAAAATGGGTGTTGTACTTCATGCAAAATATCAACTATGAGAGAATCAGTGACTGTAAGGAGCTCAGTGATAAAACTGGCATATTATCAATCATTTCAGCTAGGGTATTTGTCTGTTAGAATGACTACTTCAATCAAGCATTCCAAAGTGCCATAATCCAGCTGATTGATGCTAACAGCCTGTTCAAAAGAAACTGCAGCTACTTCACACTTCATACCTTCTAAAGCACAGAAGTCTCAGCTTCATAAGGGTGTGGTGCAGCAGAACCTGACTCTGAATATATTGAATTCATGATGTGATTGATATAACATCTAGGAATGTCTGTCAGCTTTATCTGGAGCTTCAGATTTTGATGAAGTTCAGTGACAGTTGGTTTGACTGAGCAAGCTCAGCTTTACCTATGTCTGCATTTCAGTTTTTCATATGCATGAATCTGGGAACATTCCATTCTTGGAATAAAGACTATCATCTATCCTCTGTATCTCTTCCAGGACACCTCTTTACATGTCTGGTATGTATAGTCATTGAATTCTCCACATGGCAATCTAGAAGGGGTATGGATTAGCTGCTAGAAGAAAGAAAAAAAAATGGAGTTGTTTTCTTTAGAGTCAGGACTAGTGAGATGTTTATTGTTGTTTTCAAATATTTAAGAGGTAGCCATGTGATGAAAAAGGGGATAAACACCTTCTATGCCTAACATGAGTAACAATATTAGTGTTTTCAACTATAGCAGTAGAGCTTTATCACCTCTGCTAACAATATTGTCCAACATTGGAAAATAAAAGCTTTCTTGTAATAAGAGCACTGAAGAACAGAAATGTTGTCAATCAAAGTCAGAACCTCCACCCCAGAAGATTTTAAGTATTTGTTGGATAGGTGCCTTTCAGAAATGAAATCCATTTCATGTACACCTACTTTATGATCTCATGTACATCTCCAAGTATACTTTCATGTATGATGTCCTTTATCTGTGCTCTGTTGCACCATATTTTCTATTATCGAATCCTCCCTTTCAGAGGGAGATCAGAGAATTACTTCAGGCAGCCCCATCTACTCCAGAAGGCACTTAGATATCTGTCTATCACTTTTGATGTACTTCCAACTTTAAAATTTTCAGATAATGCAAAGAAGCATTTCAGTCGAAGATTCATTGTTTGATGTTTAAGTCGGGGATTTTTCTATGGCTCTGAAATGCAATTGCAGGCTCTTCAGTATATTCCTTTTATTCTCTCTTGACATTTCCACTGATTGTCTAGAAAAACATAGCTCTGGAGTTGCAGCTAATGAGTCTATTTTGCTACATAGATACAAAATCTAGGAAGGATTGTGTGATAAATGGATTTTAACATTCTTTATTAGTGTCAGGCCATGGAATTTTTATTATGCCAGTTTTATTTCTTATCTTTCTTGCTAGATTTTTTGCTGCACAAGATTCAAATATATCTCTACTGAACGTCTTATGAGAGAGAATACTGACAGAAAATTAAATAACAGTTTATGGACTTTTCTGATATGAAAATCTCAAGCTGCCAAGATTCATCTGAATCAGTTCTGGGGAAAGAGCAAGGCTACAATAATATAATATTTTTCTAGTTCAGTTGATGATTTAACTCATTAACAAAACAATTTGCTCTAGACCCTGGAATGATGATTGCAAAGCACAATCAGCTGCTGTCATGGTTTAACCCCCCCCCCAGCCAGCAATTAATTCCCACACAATTGCTCCTTCACTTGTCCCTAGTGAGATGGAGGAGAAAATCCAGAGTCAAAGTGAGAAAATTCATGGGTTGAGATAAAGACAGTGTAACAGGTGAAGTAAAAGGTGTGCACACCAGCAAAGCAAAGCAAGAATTCATTCCCCACTTGCCATGGGCAGGCAGATGTTCAGCCATCGCCAGGACAGCAGGGCTCCATCACAGTAACAGTGCCTTGGGAAGACAAACACCATCATTTCAAATATCCCCCCTTTTTCTTCTCTCCCCAGCTCTATCTGTGAGAATGACACCTTATGGTACAGAATATCCACTGGGTCAGTTGGAGTCAGCTGTCCCGGCTGTGTCCCCTCCTGACTCCTTGTGCATGCCCAACCTCCTGTGGGGTGGGCTGAGGGGCAGCAAAAACATTGAAGTACTGCTGAGCAATAACTAAAACATCCCTGTCTTATCAATGCTGTTTCCAGCACAAATCCAAAACACAAGCCTCATAGCAGCTACTATGAAGAAAATCAACCCTATCCCAGTGAAAACCAGTACAATCACCAGGTCTATCACTCTTCACTAATGAAAGTTAAACTGTAATTTTGCTGAAGGGCAGAAGAACTCTCCATTTCAGAAGAGAAAGTTTTCTGCAGTACCTTACATAACTTATTGAAATCTCTCAGTCTATCTAAATCTTTCAAAATTTTTCCTTATGCTTAACCTCTCTTTTTACCACTGGAACCCATGTATAATTCTCTGGCCTCCATGATATGGTGGAAGCACAGAGAAATTTTAACCTACTTAAGCTCCATTCTTTTTCCACCTCTCCAGAATATTTGAGAAACTTAGAAGATGTAAGAAAAGGGCATTAAATTTTTAACACTAAACAGGGAACTTAGAACCAACATCTAAGTGTCTCACATGATAAAAAACCGTACATGATATCCAGCTCCAAGTACATAACAATATATGCAAGTAATTTAAGAGTCATTGTATATTCTTCTGCTAAAAAATGCATAGATTAGCCAAGGATTGATTTTCCAGGGCAAGCCTACAGGAAGCCTTTCCTGAATGATCAACATATTATTGCGTATTCAGTAAATTATGAACCTTGGCTGCTTCATAGAGCATTATCTTCCCTGCTTCCTAATACAGACAAGGGTGATGAGCAGCAAATATTTGTGACCCAAACCCAATCCACAGTGGCAATACCATTATCATATTCTCCCTAGTGGCTGGAATATTCCTGTGTGTCACTGTCACAAGGGACTGAAGAGATACTTCAGGATATGCTCTTGACTAAGAACACACTCTTCTTCCCTTTTTCTGGCACATTTCCCTGGCTTCTGACATTGAAATCATGAAGCAGAACTGAAGAGCTCATGTCTCTGCCTAGTAATTTTCTTTCCCCTGAGAAGCCACATAAAGTTAAGTTGTCTGCCCTTAAAAGCCTACAAAGAAGGAGATGGTGCTTAGAGTGTGAGGAGTCTCTTCCTGTTTTTCACGCAGGAGTGAACTAATTAGGCTGTGTAAGAAAATCTATAACCGGTCAACTCAAAGGTCCTTTTAGTCCAGAATTTTATCTCCAACAGCCATAAACACAAGAGTGTAATAACAAGTCAAACATATTGTAGTACTAAAGCAATTCTTTAGACTACACTCACTGGCTGTAAAGAATTTTGGCTTAGGAAATCACTGAGCCAGAGCTGCTTAATGGTTTGGGGGTTTTTTTGGTAATACACAACCTAAGACTCAGTTGCATGAGTGTGGATTCTGTGCAGAAAACCGAAAGTCTCCTGAAGTTATTATTGAAACAGCCTCAGAGTTAATTCAAGATTCAGTGTTGCAGTTTATGTTGTTATGATTATCACTTTAAATGCTTCAAAGGTGTTCAACTAAGGTTCAGATTTTATATCCCATTACACCTGTCTCCACCACTATCACTTTGCTGATGTGATTCTTAATAAACTTCATTCAAATTTACATTCAAGAAAACATTCAAGTTGTAACTTTTGGGAATTGCTGCCAGGAGTAAATCAAAGATTAATTAAAAGTATTTTAGAGTAGGATTTTCTTCCCTCCACTATTTGAAAAAGCATGTATTCTTCTTTTTTTCCAAAATGCTTGTCTAAAATTGGTGACTTTGCTTTAGGAATGTTTTCATTTTCAAGTGGGCAAATATTATTTTGTAAAAAAAATTAAAAATTGAAAAATCATTATTTAAAAAAAAAAACCTCTTGTAAATTATGTGTTCTTCTTCTAGTTTCTTGAAAGAAAAACATTTTAAAATATTCTCTTCGTCCTGTCCTGCTTTCTTTCATATATTACTTTCTAATTCAAACCAAATCCAAAGATAAAAAGCCAACATTGTTTGCTTTGTATAATGTAACCTGTATAATGCCAAGAATTGTTAATGAAATAATTATACACCAATAACAGGTGTTAAAAGTAAGAAAAAACATGTTATATTTTTAAAATTTTTTTCTTGTCTGCTTCTCGAAAAACATTCTTTAATTAACATTGACCTAACACCCTCATTTTGCAGATGCATATTTGCCATTTTTTTCTTTATTTTGATTTGCCTGATTAGTCAATGTCTCATGTAAAAATAGATGGCTGTGTCCTGCCGTGAATAAGAAACTAGGAATATATCAAATGGATTAGATGATGCAGCAGACTAATACTTTCTGTAACTTCAATATAAAGATTTTTGAGCATCTCTGCACCATACTCTTAAGATATTAAAATGATATCACAGAGTTTGCTTGTTAGCTAGTGGATAGACAGCTGAAGTAACTAAGGAGACAATACCATGGAATAACCTATTTAGTACAACTGGCCTGTTTAATGTATTTCCTCGATGTGAAAAGTTTTAGATGCAGTGGAGATAACATAGACATTAATTAATTTTCAGACATTAATTTATGATGTCTGAAGACCTCTGAATAGAGACATTGGAGAGGCAATAGAGAGGCAACTGCATAAATTACCAGTTTGCTTAGACTGCCAAAAAAAAAAAAAAAAAAAANAAAAAAAAAAAAAAAGTACTCAAGTTCCCCACTTTGTGAAATATCCAAGTGAATGAAACACCTGAGCAAATTTTGGAATGCTTTGGGCTGAGAGTGGGTAACCAAGCCAAATTATGAGGTGGTTTCAGCAGTTATTCTATGTTTTCTGTTTCTTCCTCTCCTAGCATGGCTCCCCTTGGATGGCTTCAGTTAACAAGCTGTGATTTTAGACTTTCAGGAAAAAAAAGATAAAAGAGCAAAGAATAAGGGTATTTTAATTTTAGTTGCTTAAAAATACTGAAATCATTGTTAAAGAGTAAGGACATGAATACTATGTTTAACTAGAGCTATAAGGAACAGCTTTAGAATACAAATCTTAGTTTTCCAGTCCTGGAATACTCAAGAACTTATTTAACTTTAAGGTGGTATGTCAAGAGGGGAAAAAAATGTACATTTTTAGGGCTCCAGAGAGGAAATAAAAGTCACATGTCTTTGCAAAGCTTCAGCTGTTTTGATTACAGGAAGGTTTCTTTCTAAGGAAACTGTTAACGACAGGAGTTTAAAAATGCTATTTTAAGATACAGAAATAAAGCAGTTGCACCTCAGCGAGCTTTGGCATTTGATTTCTGTCTGCTTTTAAAGGGATCCAGAGGGTTAATTTGCTTTCTGAACAAATGCAGAAGGATATGCTGACAGATCCGAGTATTATTTTGAAGACTAGATAAGGAAATACACATGCACATGCAGAGTTTGTGGAAGCACTGTCAGCTAAACCAAGAAGCATTTAAGTTGTGCATTCACAAGATGCTTAAAACCCTGTAAAAACACCATACAAACCTTAGAGGAGGAAAAGACAGCTTGATGACAGTGGCTTGCTCATTTTATGGGTACACCAAAGGAAAAACTGGAATCCTCCTCCAAAGAAGCTTGGAAGGGCATGAAAGGTTTCTAAGATATTCTAAGAGAAATGTAAAGAGAAAAAACATCTACTTCATGCATTTTTTACAGGTTTGCCATTTTGCAGCAAATACCTTGTACGAGAGCCTCCAAACCTTGGTGACTATGGAGCAGTTTCAGCCTGAAGACTTTGGGATATAAGAGTTAGGAAGTTTGTCAGTGCTGTTTTCAGTTGTCAGCTCTAGACCAACCATGTGAACAGGTCCAGGACAAAATAGCCCTAACAGCAGCTGTGAAAAATCTTCTGAGGGGACAGTGAATGTGCAGCAAGTCTGGTGAGTTTCTGTGCATGCAAGATTTCTGCACCACAGTCCTCTCTGACACTGCTGGCCCCACCAGCAGTTTGTCATTGCTGAGGTAGATCCATCCAATATATACGCACTAAGGATATGATATCTGCTGCTTTTGCCACATTGAGAGGAGCAAAAGGGTAATGTCAACAGTGGCTTATCTCTCCCACAAGAACAGAGACCAAGACAGCATCCTTGGCATTCCAGTAACAGAAAGAACACACAGTGCATCACTCTGACACTCAAGTCCAGTAAGCATATCTTTCTTGGGTTTATCTAAGTTCTTTGCCAGTTTTGCTCTCTGCACTTCTATAAGCTCGTCACTTCATATTGGCACTGTTTTTCTATCCACCCTGTCTGATGCCATCCATCAAACATGCAACAGAGACACTTCTTGTTTCCAAGACTTTCCTTTACGCTCATTTTAAACCCAGCAAGGGGAGGCCAGGCCTTAGGATTCCTGTTTCAAATTATACAATTTACTTCAAATAAGCTGGCAGTAAAGTTCTGAACATGCCCTTCAGCGACAGATGTTGCTGCAGAAAGGACTGCACCCATTTCCAACTGTGAGTGAAAACAGATTTCAGATGCTTGGTCTCTGATGAACAAAATCATCATCATTTATAGTCCCCTGGCACAGCTGAGTCAATGTGCAGAGCTGAGTGCTAGAGATGCACAAGGACAAATTATGGCACTTGGTCAGGGTTAGAAAAATGTAACCCAACCATCTGATACCAGGGCAGGCTTAAAAGTTGTAACCAAAAAATAATACATTAATTAGACCACTCAGAGTGAGAGCCTACGGAGTGAAGGCAATGGTTGAAATGACCTAAGATTAAAGCACTGAGTCAACACTTCATTGCTATTTAACTTTTATGGAAATTTTGCTGAATAGTGAAATTACTTCAAGAGAGACATAAAAAGAAAGAAAAATAACAGAAGAAAACAGAAATATAGACAATGGGTAAATTCACAGACTGGCCCTCTTAGGGATTCTCACGGATATTTTTTACCCTTCTTTTGGCAAGTAAACATTTTTCTCATTATGCAGGGCAACACAGGTACTTTACTGTTCCTAATTTCTTACTAGTTAGTGTGCCTGACTGCCCAGAGAAGAAAGCATGTTAATTAAAAACTAACTCAGGGTAATAACCATTTCTTTTTGCTTCTGTTACCCTTTCTAAAGTGAGGGATATACCACATTTTGCAAAGTTCACAAAGGACTGGTATCACTACTGCTATTAATTTCAGACAGCTACTATAATGACAAGTTTAAACGTCCTGTGAGAAAAGGATGTTGGCAGTATGAAATATTAGATTTGAAAATCTTTTTGAGATTGACCTGGCTTTCAGTTAGTGACAGCTTTAATCATAATGGAGGCTTTGTGACAGAGTCTTCAAACTTAAACTACTCATGAGACACACACATTAATCCTCGAGAAGAAAGGCTATTAGTCCTGCTTTTCAAAAACTTTCAAATCTGACCAAACTCTTATCTAGCTTAGGAAAAAAAATCCTGGTGAACCCTAATAATGGAAAGGATAACCCAGACCATGATTTACAAGAAAATGTGAATTTCCTAATGTAGAGTTCTAATCCCACAAAAAAATGCTCAGTTTCTCTGTCAAGAGCAGTGATTTCACTGCTATTATGCCATCCTACATTTGAAGCAGTATTGCTGTTACGAATGAATTGCTTATTTCTTCCTTAGTGGTTTCACCTTTCGGCCCTCATCCTAACACAGAATTGCAATTTGCAGCTTAAAAAAAATGCTGTGGGAATTTTCATTCTAAATGAAATAAACCACTATTATTTAAAAATCACCCAAGAAAATGTATGCATGTCATATACATTAAAAATTTTAAAACCTGAATAAATAATGTGACATCAAACCACACTATCTTAACGTTTCCTCATATCATCTAAGGGATTTTGCAGCTTCTTTAAAATAAGTCCTAAACAAAGAGATGTAGCTTTACTTTCAATGCTGTTTGAGATTTGTTACTGACTTTAATAAAGGCAGGACTCAAATCTATAAACAGTATTCAAACACAGTGAGAGAAGACAGACATCTAACCATGCAGCTGACTCATCTCACATAAATGGCATATGATTTAAAAACTAATCATCATCTGTCTTCACACCCTTTCTTGAAAATAATGCAATTTGAAGGAGTTTTATCCAAATAACACTGTTACGGAAATCATCATAAAAAGTGTTCTGAAGGCATGACATCAGAATACATGTCTGAAAATCAACAGAAATTTTCTATGGAAGATATACTGAGCAGCAGCTTTAAGGAGAGGCTTAAAATTTAATAGTTGTCTATTAAATGTAAAGGAATACACACCATAATGCTAGCAAAAATCCCAAAAATGAAAAATAAAAAGTAATGCAACAATACTACGATACTATGACACATTTAAAAGATTTAATTCAGCAATGTTATTGCAGCCCTAATGGTTTAGTGGGTAGGCTAGAAAACTGAAAACCCCTGCATGGAGAGAGAACAGGCAGCTTCATTGACTCTCAAAGGAGTTCACACTATCAGGACAAGGAAGGCACATGAATATACAGAGAATTGAAACCCAAATGATGTTGGGGCTTTCCCTGAATAATTTGAAAAATGACTAGAATTTTTTAAAGCTTTTACAAATTCTATGGCATAAATTTTGGTCAGGAAGGAATTTCTCATCTCCTGATATAGTTTTATGACAGTGACTTTTACAGGAGCACAGAGCAATGGAAAGTAATTGTCACAACCTAGGCAGATCTGCTGACCTAAAATAGAAAGGGATCTCATTTATAAAATAAAGTGCTGTCTGAGTAGCTGTCAGCAATCTGCAGAGACAACTAAGTCACACTGATGTGTGTTGCTGAATGAGGGGTAGGAAGAGAATAAATAGGGTGTAGGTAGGGGGAGCTTTTTTGTCTGAGTGAGGCAGGGATGGAGATGGGATGTGGTGGCCTGTGCACTAGAAGGAAAAGATGTAATGCCACAGCACAGCAGATGATATTCTGATTTGAGAACTCTTTCCCTTCCACTTAATTCTCTTTTATTTCATACACAGACGGATCTCTGGGTCATAGAACCCTAGGGTATGTTTGAAAACCCTATCTAACTTAACCCTAAGTTAGAAGGCAGATATACACAACAGCACAACATTCTCAAAGTGCTGATCTTTAACTTCACAGCCCCAATCACAGCCTTCAGACCATCAGTCTGTTTAGGGTTTTTGAGCATCACAAGTATTTAGGTCCGTGCCAGGTACTCAACAGGGATGTACAGAATGGCACAGGGACCAGTGGTCTGAAATGCTGCAATGCTTTCCTTGAGATATCACACAGAGAAAATACCACAGTCCTTTAACAAAAAAACCCTCCAAATTATTTAAGGGACAAATTCAAGGCAGTGAATCTGACTGTGCAATCTCAGGTTGATCTAGGCTGTTTAACAACTTTCAGTTCTTTCACCTATGCCCATTTCATTTTCTGCCTCCTCCCTTTCTTCCAAGCACTCTGTTTTGTTTTTTTTCTAGCTTGATCACTTTTTCCCTTTGTTTTACTGTCTTCTACATAATAGTAGGAGTACAAATGAGGGAAAAACAAGACCTGTTTCACTGTAATATTTTTCATTTGAGGATTGCTTTATATGCTTGTGTGAATGAAATTGAAATGGGAATAAAATTGAGTGTGTTCTGTTTTATTTTATAGAAAAGTCCTAAAAATAACAGAAGGGATAATTTTCCAATTGATGTAGAAAGTCAGAGCCAGAGATCTCAGGTCCTCAGATGGGGACCTTCACACACCTCAGAAAGAATGATTTTCCAAAAGTAGAATCCCATGCCTGTCTGCAAAATCAAATGAACAACAGCAAGGTAAGGTCTTTTGCTTTCCCTCAAATGGAAATATTGCAATAACTGGGCATTTTTTAAAGTCTTAACACAGATTTCTATTGCAGTTGTTAAATAACACTCTTCCCCAATGCGCATTCCAGTGTGGCATATGAGAAACAGGCAAAGACATGAGGGCATATGTTGTAACAGATATAATGGGTAGAGCTGTAAAGACACAGGTATTTTCATGTCATTTCAGGAGCAGTACCAACATTGCTCGCTGCAATATAAACAGATAACTTTTGTAATAATAATAAAATTTCAAGATGTTTCTATTCCAAAAAAACCCAAATATGCAAGATGGGATTTCCTCATGTGTAACATCTGGTAGAAATAACCACAGAGCTCTTCTGTTGCCATGCAGCATGAACATGTCAAAAAGATCCAAGGGTTGAGTCTCTTGCACAACCAGTTCCTGAAGCAGTAGGATCAAGACGAGGACCAACAGTCAAACTGAGCTTCACAAACATTTTTCCTGTTAAAAGTGACTGGCTGGTAAAGCCTCATTTTTTACTGATGTCTCCATTTACAAAATGAGGAAGTATCCTAACATCCCAGTAAAATAACAGATAAGAAAGTTTGCACGGGTACTTTATCTAAAAAAAAAAAAATCTTCCACCCCCAACCAAAGAAATTGGGAATTTCAAGGATTTTTATAATATAAATATTCAACAGGCAGTATAATTCCAAATGTATTTTTTAAAAATAATATTATTCTGGTTTTGCAGCAAGAGAACTCTGGGAAGTAATATGAAGTTTCTACAGTGCTCTATAGTCTATGTTACTCTTAAGTAATAGGAAAATAATGTGTTTGGGTTTTTTCTGTGTATCCGTGTACTGAAAGTGAAGAAATCTGTAATATAGCAGCTAATTGAGATGTATAAATTATACAATATATATTCTAAGATGGCAGAGTTTACCACTACTCTAGTCCAATACTAAGTTGAATCAAACATTTTTTTTTTTGTTAAGAATCATGATATTGTTTCACAGCAACAAGGATCAGTTTTATACTTCTGGCTGGATGAAATTGCTTTTGCGTTTGTTTGTTTTTTAAAGACATTAGGAAGTCTCAAAAGCACTAACAGAAATGAACAGTAGCTTAGCTATGCAAGACCCATTATCTGACCTTCAAGGCTGGAAACAAAAAGGCATCAACAGCTTGGAGTGTCCATGCTGGTCTCAAAACATCCTGAAGATATAAGGATGCAGCATCTTTTGTTTTAGTAAAGAAGTGGCAGCTAATATCCAAAGCAAAAGCTCAAATAGGCATGTTCTTTCACATTACCTAAACTGAAGGCGAACGATGACCTTGCCTTAGGGCATGAGTAACATTCTTTTTTACCTAAGATGAAAATAAAAACTGTATTGCCAGCTTTACTTTCCAGAAGGGAATGATCAGTAACTGCTGAAAACCTTCCCAGTCTACACGTGTGAAATAAAGTAGGTCAGGAAGCAGTCAATGGCAAAGCCTTTCAGAAAAGCTACCAGCAAATGAAATGTGTGGGAAGGAAAGAAGTGGGCCTGTGATTTCTCATCAGTTCAGCCTTTCAAATGTGTGGGCTGCTGTTTAAGGTAGAACTGAGACAAACAGCTGGTTAGACATCAACTTCATAGCTAGGTTCCCTTTGAAGACCAGTTCTCAGATCAAAACCAAGGATAACAAAACTGGAATAGCTGCTCACAGAAGCAACACACACCCTGCCTCATCCTTTTGTCTTCTCTGGGAAAGAGAGAGAGCATAAGCACAAGGGACCGATGTCAGTGGCCCTCTTGTGCTCCCTCCCAGGTACATCAAGGTGTGGCATCACAGCTTCCTTCCTGCTAACTGACTGAAAGTGTTGGTTGCAGCTGGCTGGCCTGAGCTGCATCCCACCACCATGCTGCTCCTTTCTATCACATCAGCAGAGCAAGATAAGAGCCTGTGACACTGCACTTCAGCTACAGATTTACAGTCCAACAGGATCCTGTTAAAAAGCACACTATGAGACATTTGATCTCAATGCTCTAATACATTTTTCCATTTGAGCTTGTACATACCTTGATTTCCATCAGCCTGGAGTAACCTCAGAGTTGAACTAAAGCCTGAGTCAGGAGCTTGCTGGGGACCAGGATGTCATGCTGGAGAGTGATGGGTTTTTCTATGGAAAAGTAGCTCTGCAGAAAGGAGGAAACCATCCCTTTATTCATTCTAATCACATGGTGACTGAAGAAACAAAAATTATGTTATTTGGCTTCTTACTTCCTCAGCCTACACAAGTGCAAAATTCCCCAGGTATTATCACATCCCAATCTTGCAAAAAATTTCAGCTTTTCTTTTCCATAGATAAAATACATAGACCTCCTATCCTGTATCATTCTAGATTAAATGGCAGTTTTGGGGAAGTTCTAACATTATTTCTTGTTGTCCACTCAGCTATGCAACTTTTCCTTTTGGATTTAATCTTCATTTGAGGGATGGCTCCTTTTTTTTTTT
>VYXD01014911.1:1711529-1722669 GCA_013397195.1 Hylia prasina | reverse complement strand
TTTTTTTTTTTCTTTTAAGGATAAAATGTGTTCAAAGATAAATAAAAATACAAAAATCCTCTTTGAAAAATACTGTCAAGGCTGACCAAAGTCCAATTAGATAGAGAGCCATTTGCTACCCTTCCTTGAATCCAGAGAAACTATACTAATATGGGGAGATTTTCTCTGGAAAGATGCAAATGTCATTTAGTCACCAGGCTTCATTTTGTTTAGTGCTCATCTCTGTTCTGTATGATACTTCCCAGGCTGCTAACTCAAATTATCCAGTGGAGCAGCAAGATTGTTAAAATTCTGGGTTTTTCTATATCCCCCAAATCCTGCTGGCTCAGAAAACCTCTCAGCACACAGGCAAAATAAAAGCCAAATACAAAGCACACATCTGCAGCTCTCAGGAAAAATCAGTTTCCCCAGTTACTATTCTTGTCTCCTCCTTGGACAGTAATTTCTAAATTAAGTTGGCAATACACGAAAATTAAAACCAGTTCTAAGAGCTACGGAAACAATAGGCTTAAGTGATATTGCTTCTAGAGTGAACACTCTAGTGCTAGTGACCCAGAATACCTGGGATCTCTCTTGGTTCTGTCTAGATAAACTCTGTGGGCTTGGACATGTCCCTGCTCATTCTGGTGATAGCTCTTCCACATTATTTAGACAGCAAACCTTCTAGCAAAGTCCCACCCCATGACAAATTTGCACAGGGTCCAGTCCAGCAGATTTACATCTCTGCAAAATGCTGAACTTCATAGCTGATTGAAAAAATTAGGCATCTGCTTTCAGATGTACTTTTAAAGTACTTAAGTCAGACTTCAACTTTTTTGCTCCTGAGGATGTAAAAGTGAGACAACTAAGTGGTGTGGTTTTTGTTTGTTTGTTTGTTGGTTGGTTGGTTGGTTGGTTTTTTTAATTTTTTTTTTTAATTTTTTTAAACAGTGGTATAAAGGAGTGGAAATCTTGGCTGAAACAAGGAGATGAGATCCTAGCAGGTTCCTCACAGGAGGAATACTCCAAGCAAGCTCCAGGGTACTGCCATATCTCCCACACAGCAGGCATGACAGGGAAAGAACGAAGGCAGAAGAAGGCATGAGTATCAAAGAGTCTGACCAGACACCCTCACATTAAATGCATGAGATTTATCAAGTGTCAGTGCAGTCAGTGGGCTGCATGTCACCAGATGCTGTCAGACTGGGGCCATTGTTTTCACGAGCTTATGCCAGTGTAAATAGATTTAATGTGTATCACATCACTGTGTCTCAGAAGAAGCTGAGGACCTGACCTGACCTGACCTGACCAGACCAGAAAAAGAGCTGTAATGAGAATGTAACCCTCAAAGAATGAATTTATTCTGTTGATTTAAATGCATTACATAGGCACACATTTGCACACATATAAGGCCAGATGCCTCACTTTCCCAAATGGTAAATGCTGTAGCTGCACTTACATAAAGCAAGCATAACTGGAAATCAGAAGAACCAAACTGCTCAATTTACAGTTGTATTTATTTTTGCTGAGTTGCTTGAAAGCAAAGCAGCTCGTCAGACTATGGTCTCAGGTCATAGATGTTATATAAATAGGAGGGAGTATGAGCCAATCAGTGGGCAGTCTCTGGCTGCCATCTGGTGGGATAATGTAAAAATTACATAAGGAAAATACCCATCTCTCAATCACACTTTTGAAAACTGCATTTTTGAAGAATATGTGTGTACTATCAGTTTCTTTTATTTTGGGGTTAGTAACATGTTCGAGATATTCCAAGATTCCTTATTCATGTATACAACTTCTCAGGAATTTAATTCTCCTGTTTTACCTTTTGCTTCCAGAAATCATCAATAATTGTGTTCTCCCTCCCTGTCCCCCATGTAACTTACGCTCTGAAGACTTGCTCTAGAAAGACTTGCTATAAAAAGCTCTAAAAAACAGTTGCATATAGAAGAGTAAGAGATTCTCATATGGTCCTTATCCTTTGTCTAGCAGAACACAAGCTCTGCAAGCACATCCCTAGATCCTACAGAATCTAAACAGTATTGTCAGACAATAAGAGATGTTGATTGGTTGTGATGTCCAGGAGGCTTGTATTGAGGAGGTCAAGAGCACCAGAAGGGGGGAAGATATGCACATTGTGAGGAAGTCAAATAACTCAGGTTTAATGCCACTCAGGATGAAATTCTATAAAATTTATGTAGGAGAGATTGTTCACTTTCACTTCCCCATCAAAATCCTTTCAATTAAGGGCTGTTCCATTTACATTTTCAAAATACTATTCATTGTCTCCAGTTTCCCTATTTCTATGCTGTCTTTTCAAATAACTTTGGCTTGTTCCAGCAGAAGAACAAGTTGCTATTGGAAACATTTCTAACCCTCCTCTGTAGGACTGTCTGAAGAATTTACTGTGGGTTCAGAATGTAGAACAACATTTCTCCAAGGACTCTGGGAAATACTGTAAGTAAGTCCTGCTGCCTTTATTTAAACTCTTCAGGTAAGGGAGAAATGGTTACATGTTTTGATAAAACATGCAAAACCTTCAGTCAAACATGTATGGTTACACTGCCATATTTCACAGGCATCCCTACATATGCATAGCACAGGTCCCACCTGAGGATGCAAGTGTGCCCCTATAACACAAATTAATAATACAGCACATGAAATCTCACATATGTTCCTCATATGAAAACTAATGCAATTTTATTCCAATGACCATCTTTATAGATTGGGATATTAAATGTAGTGAACCTTCACAGCTCCAAGCTGTCTTCTTAACATCTAAGTAAGTTCTCATCAACTTGTATATTTTAGTAGTTTTTTAGCAACAAAACCTAAAGTCTGCATCAATTTCACTGACTTGCATCAGATGCTGATGGGACCTACTGAACTGATCACCTTACATACCTACTCCCATACATCTTTTCACTTCAGTCTTCCACCATGGAGGTGCAGAAAATGTGTTTGGTTTGCATTTCTCACATCTGTGAAGAGATTTTTTTTCATGATAATGATATTCAGCAACAAAAACAGACTAAGACATGAATGGGACCTGATCACTCATGCCTGCCATTCACACAGAAAGAAGCAAAAAGATAGAAATGGCAGGTCTCCTCAGTCACTGTTTTCATTTACCTCCTACTTGAAGGTTCAGAGGTAGATGTAATTAAAACTAAACCACAGAGGCATAGGAATTATTCTGTTATCTCTTAACAAGAGAAGGAGAAAAAGCATTTACAACTGGGGTAATCTTGTAGTGAGTGAGGGAAGGAGTGGACTCCATAGAACGAATTTCATTCACCCTGAAAGCTGCAAGAATCTCCTTTCAGTCAATTTAGTTTAGTGCTTGTTTCAAGCTCCACTAGAATGGTGCATTTTCAACACAAAAAGTCTCAGCAGAAGAGGGTTTTCCTTACACTGCTGTGTAGGACAGCCAACATGACTGAATTCTTGAAGTGAATTTTTTTCTTCAAACAATATCAAATTCACAGACTGAACAAGGGAAAACAGATGTTAGCACTTCCTTTTCACACAGAGTTTTCAGGGAACTGATGACTTCTCTTTAGAGGTCATGGCAGCAGAATGCATTTTTCCCCTTACACTGCAGGACTTTCACAAGAGTTTTTTTAAAGAGTTGTTTATTTCTTGCCTTGTTTTTTTCAGCTTCTGTCTTTAATCTGAACTCTGTCCTTTGCTCACATTTTTTTCTACAGCTGCATATCCTTTTATTGCTCTCCCAATTGCTTTTTTTATCAAGAGGTTGAGTGCACTTCAATTTGTCCTTTGCATGGTGACCACAAAAAGGTCAGGAGTCTGATTTACTTGTGTATCATTCCAATTTCATGCCGATGCAGTTTCTTTTTAAAAAGACTAGAGAGTAAAACTGCTGTGGTTTGGGCCAACACTACAGATTTGTACTCAGTACTGAAAATTATTCAAGTATTTAGGTGTCTGTTTGGGGAAAGTTCCCAGTCCACCAGGATATTTCTCACAAAAAGACAGTGCTTGAAATGTGTGGACAAATAGAGGGGCGGAAAATCCTCCCCAGATTTTACTGACAGTGTAAATTATGACACAGTAAGTGGAATCTTCTCTGGTAACATTTAATTTTTCTACATGCACATGGTGCATAACTATCTTTGTCAAAAAAAATTGCCTTAGCAATAGCAGCAGTTGCCCATACAAAGAATTAGTTAGCTCATCATCTGAAAGAAGAATGTAGACATAAGTAATACTACAGACTGGCTTTGGAATATGGTAGTCATGTGGCTAGGACACAGGGTTAAGAAATCAGAGAACCTTGTGTCTCTTAGAGTGACCTTAGATAAGTCAGACTCTGTACTTCAGACTCTGTAAGGATTAAAAGAAGTATCATGCATAAAGTTTTTCAAACAATCCAGGAAAAATGTGAGGCTAAGGCCAAGTATTCTAATTTCTCTGTACAATAAAAGGAATAAAAAGAAATAAAGGAGCATGAAACCTTAAACTACAAAATTATCCTGAATAGGACAAAAATTGAAATAGACCTTGTAAACTTCTTGAGCAAGTACATATTTCTTACATCTGACCACAAAAATCCCACTGAGAATTATTAGCCTCTCATTTCTGAGAAAATAAAATTCACAACAGGAAACTGTTAAAAAAATAAGCTTCATATTTTGCATTACGATGTAATCACACAACAAACACAAATGTCCGTAACAGCAGTGTCTATTTTTAACTTGTTTTTAAAAGTTGAAGTTACTATGTCTTGTTCACCAACAGAATTGAAATGGTTTCCTGCTTCTGTCTACATATACTAAATCTCTTCCAGCTGCAATAGAAAAACCTTAAACAATAAGCAGCTAGGTGCAGCCAAATAGCCAAAATGCATACAACAGTGATAATCACAGCAACAAAACTATTCTGTAAAATTCCAAGCATACATGCTGGCTAACTATGACTCACTGTCAATAAGGAGGGTTTTTTAACAGGCACTACAATTTAAGTCTGTGCAAATAAGCACAGAAAAAACACTTCTTTTCTTTTGCTCCTGTAGGATGAAAAAGCTAGAATGTTTGTAGGCTTCAGAGCACTTCACTGCAGCTTTGAGGAAAGCAAAGATGGTGAAGATGCTCATCTTAAGGCAACTGCAACATAACTAAACTGTAGTTTATTGATTTCTCAGACAGGCACATATTTTGATATTAACTATGCTCTAACATCTGAGAGAATTTCCACATATACATTATTCTGCTCCATTCTCCCTCTTTTCCACACTGGCACCCCGGTCTTTGGCACAAGAACAACAGGAAAATACACTTGCCATACTTCCAATATGGGGAAGATGGATCAGTGTCCTGGGAAGGCAAAAGCTAAACACAGACACAGAAGAATTTCTGGATATTTCTGTAAAACTTGTTCTGAAATCGTAAAATGATTCAAGGCAATTCAGCCATGGTGGAGTCAATTCTGCTATAACAACAGGCTATTTCTGCTTTCCTGGTGCCATTAACTCAGGGCCTTGAGCTGATTTAACATTCTGATGTCAGAAAAGGGGCACTCTCTGGAACATATGAAGCGTGTCTGACTCCTTCACATACCAAATCAACACCATAATTTAGCAGTAAACTGAACTTGATAGCAGTAAATGCTCTTCTGTGCCATAGTGATGAAACCTAAAGAATCCATTCATAAGCAGTCCATTAAGTATGACAATTGGAGGAAAACTGAGCTGTGAGGCCAAGAGCAGTAGTAACAGCAAAATCTCTTTACTCGATATGAAAAGCTTTTAAATCAGCAGGGCACCTTCCCTTAGCTTTATATCCCTGCATATTGCAGCACTGGGTTCCTTTCACAACTGGTTACAATCACGAATTTCCTCCCTTCTTTCCATGTGTAGCACAGATCTTTATGGGCCTTTCTGCTAGCTCACAGTACCTTCCTCTTCCCTCTTTCACAGTACACTACCCCAAATGTCCTACTATTTGAGAAACCAAACTCCCTTCTGCAAATAGATGGATATTTGCTTCTATGACCTCTGTAGAAGTTTGTGTTACAGCATTTCATTAGGAAGCCCCAGAAGATGGGAGAACAATTATTTTGGACACAGAAACAAGTATCACCATTCAAGACAGAAAGGAGTCAACAAAACAGTGCACCTAGACAGGTAGTTACTATGGCAAATTCATTTTTCCTTTAGCTTATAAAAACTGATTCCCTTGGAGACCTTTAAGAGCTGGGAGAGGAGGAAAGAGGATACAAAAGGAACCCAGACGAGAAAAGGAAGAGAAAATGAGTGAGCCATTAGAGTAGAAAAGCAGCCCTGCCCTGCTGCTTTTTTTGACAGTCACCAGAGTCACAGCAGAAGGAATCTTATCACAGCAAATACTCCAAGCTCACAGGATGGGGTCAAGGCATAAACCCAGCACAGCAGGTAATAAACTTGATTACCACAAAATTGAGGAGGTAAGAGAAATAAGGACAGCCTTTTTTTAATAGGGTCTGTTTTGATAGAACAAAAGAAATGATTTTAAACTAAACAAGGGTAGATTCAGACTAGACATAAGAAAGAATTTCTTTTCAGTAAGGATGGTAAAACACTGGAACAGGTTGCTCAGGAGGGTTGTGTATGTCCCATGCCTGGATGGATCAGGGCCAGGTTGGAAAGTGCTTTGAGCAGCCTGGTCTAGTTGAAGATGTCACTGCCTTTGGCAGGGGAGTTGTGTGAGGTGGACTTCAAAGGTCTCTTCCAGTCCAAATTCTTCTGTGTACCTATGATTCTAGGATTGCCTAGTGCTTTAGGTAGGCACAGAAGCAGCATTCTGACATCTTTATACAGAGACCTGTAGGGAGAAAAACATTAACCAAGCTCACATTTTCTTTCCAGTACATGGCCATGTGTGGCACCTTGCAGAATGGGATGTTTCAGAAGCACTGTAGTGACTTGTGAAAATCAAAAGCAGCATGGTTTCTAGGCATCTTCAAAGTTTTATCTATGTACTTTCTAATGCAAATACAATGAGAAGAGTACATATATTATGAGAAAGGAAAACATGAGTTATAAACCTACTTATTGTTTGCATGCCTTATACAAATAAAAAGTGTGAAACTGGTATTTCAGATTATTTGAAAATATGAAGCTAGAATAAAGTGTAAGAAAAGGTTTCTAGGTGAAAAGTCTTTTAGGTTTCATTTCATGCTCTTTATTGACATTTTACAATATAAGCAATTTATTTCACTCATAAAATATATAGCAATAACTTCTATCCAAACCACTTAAAATTTAATTAGTGGTTGTTTCTATAGCCCAATAGAGACTTGGAACTCATTAATTTGTTTCTTTATCTTTTTTTTTAAGGAAATTATTTAATCCTACAGAACCCCTGGGAAAGAGGAAAATGTTTTTATTTTACTCTCTTTTCCTCACATTTTTAACAGAGAAACAAACAGAGAAAACACAGACTTTAACATTTACAAAGCAGTCCACATATTAATCCACAAGCAACTCTCTATTGAAATTACAGAGTCATAGGAAAACATTAGAAGGGACTCCAGAAGGTCAATTCAGACCAACCCCTGCTCGAAACAGAGCTAGGATCCAAGTTAGATCAGGTTGCATAGGGCTTTGTCCAGGTGTTTGGAGAGGTTCCAAGATTTTTTTATGCCACATCTTTGGGCAGCCTGTTCAAGTGCTCCCATGCTGAAGGCCCTGTAATCGTGAAACTTCATCTCATTGTTTAAAGAAGGTTTGACCCATTTTCTCAGCTTGATAGAGCAGTCAGTGGCAGGGTGACCCCCATGGTGTCTTCTTGCTGGCCTCCTCTTGAACCCTAACATAATTCCACAGCAGAACTCCATGCATTTAAGCATCTTCTTTTCATCCACTCTCTCACAGTTAAAACTGTAACAAAGACTGCAGCTACAAGCAAACACAGCTTTATTTGACAAATTATAAAGGCTGGCCTTGGACACCACAGTAGTGTTACCTCCACATTAAACTGGCTGTTTCTCCACTGGGTTGTAAGTGACATAGCCACTTCCACCTTCTTTGTTTTCTGTCCTAAACAAAAGAATTTGGAACCTCCTAACTCAATCATCTGTCAAAATAGTTTTGTGACTCCGAATAATAAAAGGCTACTGCAAAAACCATCACTGAGACAACGTGTCCTCACCCTTTCCTAAGTCCCAAATCTGAGTAAACTCAGAAGCAGTTATATGTAAACTCAGTTTATATAACTGAGTAAACTCAGTTAGTAGGTATATGAAGAACCCTCCCCACAAATATTTCCAAGTGTTATGTGCAGTAAATTACTGCGAACAACATTTTCACATACTGAAGGGCTAACAAAGAATAGAGTTATCCTGCAGGTATATAAAAAGAAAGTAACACAGAAGTTGAACTTAATTGTATCTGTGTTTGAACAACATCTTAAGATACAAGTAGGTTCCTTAACACTTTCAAGTAAAGATCCTACCATTGATTGCATCTGGACCTGAAGAAAACTATGTCATGATAAATAAGTGGATAATCCTAACCAAAACATTGCCTAAAATTTGCAAATCTCAAAACACAGTGCATTTATTTCTTCAAGCAGATGTATTGAAAAATAAAAATTTTCATACATTCCTTGAATCTTAGAGATAAGAAAAAATTATTTGTAGTACTTTGATTAGTAGAAGATTTTACACAGAAACAAGAGAAGCATTAACTTTTCCCACATTTTAGTGAAATGACTTTGCCTACAAAGTGACTTATATGATTCTGTATAGAACAAGCATAACATTTAATGGATTTATCACAACTGCCATTTACTCTTGAGTAATTTTTTTCTATGACTTTTGGCTACTGCTATTGTATATTTAAAATTCATAATGTGCTGCCCAAGCTGCAGACACTGAAAAACTATATCTAAAACATCTCAAAGCAGTAATTCAGAACTTCTCAGTGGTATGGGCAGGTCAGTTTATTTTAGAGTACTAAACAACACCAAACTTTCAATAGTCCCATGTCAATTTCCTCACTGCTGCTTTCCATCTTATTTCACTTGAAAAAGTGTGGCCATAAACCACTGGGATTGATTAAATCCCTCTGGAATATTAATCAAGAGATATGTTTTTATTCAGTACCTAGTCCCATGGTGCTTCATTAACCTAATTTCCAAGTGCATCAAAAACCAATTCACTGACCCAGGGGCTCTCCCAAAGATGCCCTATGCCCAAAGGTCCCCTGGCCAAATGAATCTTTCTAAGAATACCGGAAGGCTCGTTCATTCTTCAGCCCACTTAACACTGCCTTTGTTTCATCATTCACCAGTGAACAGTAGAGGAGTCACGTATAAAGGCACATTGTGCAGGTACAGGATGGGGAAAGAAAGTAAACTGCAGCACAGAAGTAAAACCTTCCACCATGTGCATTTCCAAATTTAAGTTCCCTATATACTACAGGAGAAAGCCGGGGATTCCAGAATGGTTTATACAACAGTCAATAAGCTGATGGCAACTTGTCAGGCATCTGAGTTTGACTTGTCAATGTGATGGAGTACCCTGCTCAGAGTATCATAAGCAGGGCCTCTGCACAGCAGGGTCAGACTGCATACAATTTCAAAGCATGTTACTGACATGTTATTTGTGTACTGCTTTTTGAAGCCAACAATTCTGCTTTCCACAGTAGCCATCTAGTGTTCTTGTATCAAGACTTACTGGTGCAATAGGTTCTGCAGATGAGGCAAGACGAAGTCCAATGTCTGGAATTCATCCTAGGTTCAGGTTTTGTCTGCATCAGCAAGTAGTGTGGCTCAATAGGAGTAGAGTGCACAGTCCTTGCACTGTTGCTGAGTACAGACTGCCTGTACTGTATGTGGACATGGGTACAATACAACTTTGGACTTTTTGTGTTAAACATCAGCTGTCTCCCTAGCAGGCAACTGAACAAAGGTTCTGAGGATGAAAATCCATGCAGAGCCAGTGAGGTCACCTCTGCAGGCAAAGTTCCACTCTGTTCATGGCCTTAAAGGTAAACTCTCATCGCAAATATGATTGAAGTAAATGGAGAGGTTTTTCCAAAATCATACAGTGATAATTTTAAGAGGTGGAAAAAAAGACACCAGCAAAGTCAAAAGTGTACAAAGTTTCAGCCTTGTTCTCAAACTGGCAGCTGCATGCAGCCCTCTCTTTAGAGCTGTGCCTCCAAAAAACGGAAGGAAACACAGGGCATGGATGCATGGATACATGGATACATGTCAACCAACCTTCGCAGGGGCACATATCTCTCTGAAGAGTCTTTATAGACTCTCAGAGCGCGTTGGGTATTGGAGTAAAATGTTTCTTAAAATGTATCTTTTAAAACATTGGCTGTTACATTTCTTCCCCTTCAGATTTGCCCAGCTGGTGTTGACAGCTCTGGTGCGTGTCCTGGGGAGGGAGGATGGCATGGCACAGTGTGAAAAATCCATGGCAAACCAAGTGTGGAAGTCATCGCTCCGCATTCCCACTGCCCTTTGTAGTAAATCAAAAGAACTGGGTGCCCAGGTGGTCAAAAAGGTCCATGTCATCCTGGCCTGTATCAGTAATAGCATGGCCAGCAGGAGAGGGAAGTGATCATCTCCCTGTGCTCAGTACTGGTAAGATCGAACCTTGAATCCTGCATCCAGTTCTGTGCCACTCAATTCAGGAAGGGCATTCCACTATCCAGAGAAGGGCAATGAAGCTGGTGAAGGCTCGGGAGTGCATGTCCTGTGAGGAGCAGCTGAGGGAGATGGAGGTTTAGCCTGGACAAAAGGAGGCTCAGGGGTGACCCTATCACTCTACAGCTGCCTGTAATGAGGCTGCAGCCAGGTGGGGATCGGCCTCTTCTCCCAGGCTACCAAGAACAGAACAAGGGGGCAGCTGTGCCAGCGCAGGTTCAGTCTGCACACTAAGAAAAGTTTCTTTATAGGAAGGGTGATGAGACATTGGAATGGGCCCGAGGAGACGGTGTAGTGACCATCCTCGGAGGTGTTAAAGGAAGGACTGGATGTGGCTCTTGGTGCCACAGTCTTGGGGCTCGACGATCCCAGAGATCTTTTCCAACCTATTTGATTCGGTGGTTCTGTGAAACACGGGGCGGCAGGATATGGCAGGGGTCTGTCAGAGAGAGGTGGGCAGCCTGGAGCGGCCGGCAGGCGGGGCCGGGCCGGGCGGGCCG